>VZSF01005789.1:1312677-1335533 GCA_013398295.1 Chionis minor | reverse complement strand
TTTCTGTTATGGGCATTAACAGCTTGGGAAACAGATATCTGTTGGTGCTTGCTGTGCGTCTATAAGCTGTTGAGAAGAGTTGGATGAATATTAGTTTGATTATATAGGGTCCTATTTGTGCTCCTAAGTTACCCATTTATTATAAGGACAGGTTCTAGTGTGCACTAAACACACATTTGCATGATTGAATGTGTTATTGTGCTTCCAAATGCCTCTTTGTGTCTGCAGTTATTCATGACCACATGATCTAGTGGCTAGAGCAGGAAGCTACGAGTCTGCAGACAATAATTCTTGTACCAGCTCCACCACTGTTTCATCATATGACATTGGGAAATCACTTGGGGGGGTAGAGGTGACAGTAGTTAGGCAGTTATCTTACTTATCTACAAAAGCAAGTACAAGCTATTTTTGCTTTACTCTGCAGCAGAAATACCCTGAATACTTGTACATATATGAATATTTGCCTATGTTTTGTGGTTTGTACCACAATGTCTTAGTAGTAAAGCAGAAACTCAACGAGTACCTTTTGCATTGCATGGCTTCAAGTGAGGTTTTGAAACAAAGATTTTTCTGTGGCTGAAGTACATTGAAGAAGTCATGGGAGTTGCCACTCATGCCCAACCTGATCAAAAGGGAGAGTTATTTTTTAGCATTTTTTCAAAAATTGTACCTGTTTGTATCTTGCAAAGTTTTCCTGGTAGCCAGTGAAAGGAGTTTGCAATAATTTATGACACAATACACTGGAGACTATGTACTACCTTGCTAATTTTCCTTTGAATAGAGGGGGATTAATGTAATATAGTCAGTTTGGAATTTCTCCTAATAAAAGAATGAGAGACCCATCTGAAAAGTAGTGAAGGTGACACAGACATGCTATAAGGCTATGCAGGGTGCTACAGAGTTATTGCTGCTTTGGTTAAGTCAAGACACCGCCTGTTGCAATTCTTTCACCATCATTTTAATGGTTGATGTTAGCCACTACCAGATGAAACAACAGATTATACGAAACTGAGATATGGCAGTTCTTTTTGTAGCCTTATTCTCCTCCACTGGAAAGTTTCAAATACAATCAAGTGGAAAAAAAAAAAGTCTTTTTTTCTTAACTTTGTAATTTCCTGCTCCTTCTTCAGCCTTTGTAATAACATATCACAGTGTCAAGACTTGATTAATTCAATGAATTATAGCAGAACTGGAGCTGTCAGGAGGTTGCCAGTATGTTTTGATTGATACTCAATTACTTTTTGTGTAAACACCAATGATTTTAATGTCCTTATTTTCTAAAGTTATTTATGAAACAAATTTTCCGGAGCCCATCATTGAAAGAGCCAGAGTCGCTGCCGATGGGTTAGTCACAAACACGGCACAGTGGTGATTAGAATGAAATGTGGTAGAATACTTTAAAGTTTGCTCACCAAGAGAACATGGGACCAAAAAATTCCTACTGCAAAGAGTGCCTTGAAATTAACCACATCAGAGCCTCATGTTAGGTAATAGGATGAAAATGCAAACTGACTGCAGTGTCTTTGTTCCTTTGGCCTAGCTGTATTGTATTGGTACATCTGTCTGGTTCTACCAGTTGATTTGTATGTGGAATATGGATTTCTTATGCAAAACAGAGCAGACATGAGCCCTTGAGCTGACTGTAGGCTCCTTATTCACATTATTGAGCACTTCTCTGAATAGTTCCAACATCAGCAATGATTCCACAATGACCCTTCAAGGACTGAATGCTTTATGTACCCTTAGTGACCAATACAGTCCAAAATATTCTATCTTTTCTTCAAAATCCTACCTGAGGGAGAGCCTTACAAATGTCAATTTAACACTTGAGAATAAAGCTGAATATGGTCAAAGCTGGTAAGATGTTTTCCAGGATGTCATCAAAATGTCAGTTATTTAAAAAAATTAAATAAATTAGTTGTTTGACCTCACACATATAGTGAGCAAAAGAATCAGAAATGCACATGCAGTGCACCCTGTGACTTGGAAATGTAACTGCAGTATGTTCTGCATTCATTGCTTTTTTTTCTTAATGAGAACTGCATAAAGCTTTAATGCAAGTATTGCCAGCTCTACTATGAATCAGTGGCAGAGATTGGCTGGTTGTGAAATAAGAGATCTATCTGCAACAGGGCTGAAAAGACTAAGAAATCTTGTTGGTTTTCTGGAAGGCAGGATCAGCCCCAGCATCCAGCATGGTTGGGATGGCTGGGAATGCTTGCATAAGTTTTGTTTTGGGTGTTTGGGTTGGGTGGTTTGGTTTTTTTTGAAAAGCTTTTGTGAAAGATGAGTCCACCATCTTCCCAGGCAATTCTTAAAGCTTCTTAATGTCTCAGTGGAACCTTCCTAAGTTAACCAACATTTTCATATTTCTTGCATAAAAGATTGAATACTTTGCTCTATAAATAGATTATTTTGTTATTTTAAAATACTTTATTTTTTAAATACAACTTTGGGATTAACCTACCAGTGTATTATGTATATTTGTTGAGTATCCTGGAATTCTTAATTGTCATCATAAACCTTGGAGGACAGATCTTGGACTTGATTTGGGAAAAAAAAGAAGTTGAACTGTTTCATTTTCAAGAGGATTATAACTTCTTTGTTTAAGCTTGTTTTCCCAAAATGTTTAAGGACATTTGACACTGAATAGATACAGGGCGCACTCTGAGGAAGGCAGATAACCAAAAATATCTACTTTCTTCAGAAGGTGTCATCTGCCCAATCAGATTGTTTCATTCTATTACCATATTTTATGAATTAAAAATCGGTATATAAATGTAGAGTTTAATGGAAATTTAACAGCATATGCAATGAAATGCAAATGCTTTCTTAAGTGCAGCATTGCATTCTTAATTTTCCACTCAAGTAATTTAGAAGCCATTAGTTTAAGTGAAAATCTAAGATAAAGCACATCCATGTGGTTACAATGGCTCCTCTGAAGACTGCACTTGTAATTGTCTGAGAAAGATAAATTCCTAATTGCATTTCATTACATTTTGTTACAGCTGGTGTAAGTGTATTTTTGTAGATACCTGCCTGCCAGATGGGCTTAGGTTATACAAAGGCTATATTTTCACACAGGAGCTATCTTCTCTGTGACTTGATTTGCTAATAATCTCTTACAAATGCTGAAAGTGCAGCTGACCATTTCATCCAGATTCTGATTTGCAATGAAGCAGTGTGGTTTTATAGCTAGAAGAAAGTGAAAACCTTCAGATTGTGTTGAAAACAAATGCAAATACTTGAGAAGGGCAGGCTGTGGCACTGGGATAAAGATGGAGATGCAGAGCTAAAGATATACATAGCAGGAGCTGCCACATGCCAATAAATCACCATGACTCCAGGTAGGTTTCTAGATGATTCCACAGCACTGGAAGAGCAGCTCAATATTGGAAATGTGGGACAAGATCTGTTTGTAAAAAGAAATGGCTGGAAAGGAGCTGACTGGAGGTGGGGTAACCTCTCTCCAGTGCAGCTGTACTCAAGGTAACAGGGTTATTGGGAAGACAGTGACAATATGTTAGGTCCCACTGCCACATGTCACCAGTTGCTTAAGTTTGTGCTTGTCCAAATGGTTAGATATTTAAAACACAAATTAGGCTCTTGCCTTCTGGGATTTTACAAGAAGGTCCATAGACTCACCAAAGAGAATTCATGAACCACAACAAAGGTTGTGAGGACGTGCATTGGCTGAAGGCACAGGGCTGTATCTGAGGGCACTTCAGAGGTAGGTAAGTGAGAAGATATTTCTGAAACTTGAATGACCTCTCTAGTGTGCCATAGCTATAGGGATGTTATTAACCTAGAATAGTTTCATGGTGAAATCTACTCCACAGGATTAAAAAATGGCTTGCTTTACTCAAAATGTCTGTTTGTTTCTAGTTGCCAGTGTCTAATATGCAAGAGAAAGGCAACAAATGGATATAACTAAAAGACAACCCAACTTGACAACCCGAGTTACTTTGGAAGATCAGTTGCACCCTGATATCACTCAAATGCAAACATATCAAAGGCATATGTTTCACAAATGGATTTCTGAAATAAGAAGCTTTGAGAACAATCATTAAGAACACAAGGAAGGAATTCTTGAAATTCAATTTCTCTTTTTAATGGCACTACAACTTAACTTCTACGCTGTCACAAAATATTGGAACTAAAATTGTTGTTCCCATAAGGTTCTTGGCATTTTCATATGTTCCTGTACTTTCCTGTTACAACATGCAATACACAGGCTTTCTGCAGATTTTTTTTTTAAAGCAGTTCTTGTTTTCCTTGTGTTGAGTAGCTCATTAGTGAGATGCTGTATCCTCTTAAAATATAAAAGACCACGACAGTAAAATGTTGGTTTGTCAGAAAACTGCACCATGTGGAATGGCCAAACTCCTCCTGCCTCCCTGGGAAGTCATCACTAGGACTGTGCAACATGGAGAGGATTTCCTGGCCTGGGAGGAGACACCTTTGACAAAGCAGAGATTCAGGGTCAGAGAATAGAAATGTTTTAGCAGGACACCGGAATACTTGTGTTTTAGCTGTTAGGAACTCTACATTTCTTAAAACAGCAATGCAAATAACTAGGCTGGTATAAGCAGAATGGGAAGACTATTTCTGTGCAGTTTTATCTGTGTGTACCTTTAGCGGATGTGCAGGAAAATGGTGCTATTTTTTTTTTCCTGCTAAGCAACCTCCAAAAAACCTGTGAGAGGATTTCTTTACAATTTGATGATTCAGAAACCAAGCAGTCGCCGTTTATTTTGCTCCATCTGCTACATTAATTCTCATCAGATCCACACTGTCTGAAGAGACAGCAGGTGTCAGATCTGAAAGAATAATTTCTGTTTGTTTTAGTATTGTTGCCATCTCCCTTGACATACTTTGCTGGATTATGCATCTGAAGATGCTTCACAATTAAATTAAGGAGAGACATTTACTCTAGATACATTTTACAATGTGAGCTTTAGAAAGTAGATTTCAGTTCTTTTCAGACTTTTAAAAAAGTATTTGAAAGTGAGGGGTTATTAGCTCAATTAAATGCCACGACAGCTTTAACAAGTAAGTTGTTTGCTCCAAACAGGAGATTTTGGGAATAATTTTTTTTTTTAAAGCCAGAGCTGCAAAAGCAGTATGGAAACTTGAATTTTTACTTTTTCTAAGATTTCATCTCTATCCAAATGAAATTAGGTGCACCAGAAAGATATGATTTCAGTGGTTTCTAAGAGGCTGGTTTTTTGCAAAGACTAAATCTGTCTACATAGAAAGTAGAATAGCATTATAACGCAGAGCAGACAGAAGTTCATCCAGGTATATTGGGCACCTGTTACTTTAAATATGATAAGGAAGTAGCAAAGTTTTTTCGCTAGAGAATATTACAGTGCGTGCTACTTTGTGAGTTTGAAACATTTATCAGGAACCAACTAGACATACCGATTGTTCAGAGTTCTTTGCTGCTGGATATGGATATTTAAGGTTTTTTAGAATTCCAAGGCATTTTTCTTTGCTAAGCCTGGGACAGAGAGTAGGCATCAAATCTACAGGAAAAACTTTACTAAAGTCTTGTATCTCAGGATGTAATCTGTGTCTCTAGGACATGCTGCCAAACAGGAGCATGTCTCTTATGCTGTTGTTATAACTGTCTTGTTGGTAAAGCAGTGCACTTCTAAGATGCCAGGAAAATAGGAACTGGAAAAGCTAGAGGCCTGGGAAATGAGATTTGAGTTGAAACCTATCAGTCATTCAGAAATTGGGATGTTTCCTCATTCTCTATATTTTCATGAATATGGAATTCAAGTAAATCACATTTAATTAAGCTTTGTAATTGAATAGTTAATAGGGCTGATTCTTTTTATTTTTAGTTTGTTACTTTTCCTAAGGAAAGAGATTTCAGGAGCTCATGTTTGATCTTCTGCGTCCCCCATAACTCAGCTGTTTAACATCAATTAAGCTTGGTGGAAGATTGAAGGTCTCAAAACTTCTGCAGATGTGAAAATGCTCTGGTGAAAAATGGCTTATTAATACCATTACTGGACAAAAATTAGAGACTCTATATTGAATGTTCACAATACGACTGTGGGGAAAACACACAAGTTCAGGTGTTGCTAGACTCCAGGTAGATAGATAGGTTAAACACTTTATCTACAGACGTTCATTCTTTATTGCCTAAGTATGAGATTTTGATAAAATCTCCCTGTGTTTAGGGAATTGTGCACATACTTTTCTTGCAAATGTTATATGACTACTTTAACACAAGTGAGTTTATAATTAATTTGTTAGAAAACAAATTAACCACGAATAGAAACTTACTGGAAACCAGGTTAGGTGGTTATTCTGGTGGTTGAACACAAGTTGATGGCTTGAGATTTGTATTTTTGTGCCTAAAATTGCAAAGGTAGATGTACTACTTTCCAGTCTGGAAACAGTCAAATTCAAGGGTTTGATGTGAGGCAGCCCTATAAGACACAGTGCATTTATCTGAGAATAACCTAATTGTGTGAAAGGAACTACTGAGCTGTTCTGAGCGACTAGTTTGCTAATACACAGTTTAACATTGGTTGTCTTTATTTTCATCTGCTTGTCATTTGGATGCAATTCTCTTCTTCTGTCCTCCCCAGTAGGGATGCATGAATTAGGTGAAGGAACTGATTCTAGGAATTCTAACTTGAAGAGAACTGTGCCCCAAAATTACCCTTTTTAACTCCCTTTCATTATAGCTGCAGATGAAGGTCTGAACTAAACTCATGAATTAAATGGGAAGACTCCTACTGACTTCAATAAGCATTGAATCAGCCCCTAAAGGCTGTGAATTAAAATCAGTTAAATAATAGTTTTCCTGTGGCTTTCATTATGCAAATATCCGAACACCTCAAATACCTTCAAGGACTTCTGTGGGGGAAAAAACCCAACCAAGCCCAAAACCCATCCATGTTTCGTATGTATAAACTTCTTTTCAGTATGTAGCTCTGTCCATTGACTGAACTGTTGTTACTTGAATTGGTTTGCTGCAGGATCTGCAATCCATCTGGGGTTCAAAGTACTTCAGCCTTTGCTTTCAGGTAATGTTAATTCTCATCCCTTCCATTTGATTTCCTATTATTCTGCTGTATAAAAAGCCTCTCGAAAATAATGGCAAGGTAGTTCCCATTATCTGACCAGATGGTTTGCAGGTGTTGTGGTTTAACCCAAGCTGGCAGCTAGAATCACACAGCTGCTTGCCCAATTCTACCCCTCCCTCTGAAAGGGATAGGGAGAAAAGGAGGGAAAAGGGCAGGAGGACTAACACAAAACAAACACACCAAAAAACCACCCCCAACCCAAAACACATGTTAGTTGAGATAAAGCCAGTTTAATATTACAATAACAGAAAAGGAAAATAATAAGAACAATGGTAAAAATATACAAGATGAAGTAATACAACACAAATCACTCACCACCTGGTGAATTGGTTACCCAGCCTGTCCTGAGCAATGATTGCAGATTCCCATCCCCAGGGCCAACCCCCATTTATATACTGAGCATGATGTCCATAGTATGGAATATTCCATTGGCCAGCTTGTCCTGTCTGTGCTCCCTCTCAGCCTCTATGGGAAGCTGAAAAAAGTCCTTAATAATATAAACATCACCTGGCAATAACTAAAACAATATGTATTATTGACATTCCTTTCATACCTAATCTTAAACACAGCCACTGGAAAGAAAATTAACTCTATCCCAGTGAAACCAGGACAGCAGGTAATTATTTGATTTTTATGTTTGCAGGAATTACCTTCAAACATTTTCCCTTGGTGACCTAACTTTCCATGTGCAGTGGTTGCATTTAGCATTGACAGTGTACAGAAAACTTAATACATTGTCCTTCTGCTGTTTCCATGTCAGTTTATTGGTGATTTATCATTGTTGAAAACAAAAAAGTAACATATGCTCTGATCACTTAATAAAAACACTTTGAAATAGTGATTTAAATGGAGTCTTGACAGGTCATATGCTCATCTGATAGAAATTGGTGGAGTCATAGCAAACTCTGTATAGCTTTGCTGATTTATACCTGTCTTAACCTTGAGTTATAAAACTGAGTTTAATTTTGTCTGAAGTGAAATTCTTATGAAATGCCTATCACTGTGGAAAACCATATTGAATCACAATCCGCACTGTTTATATCTGCTATTTTGCACAGCCTTGTACACAGGATTTCTGTTTCTAGAGGAATCCTAAATCCACAAGCCAGTTGGACTCTTCCTGTTGATATGGGGGCTAGGCCATGTGGTAATTGTGGGCAGAACTGCAGACCCTGGGGATGAGGGAATACATTCGCACAAGTCCGTTAAGGACTGGCGTTAGCTTATCTTGCCTTGCTTGACTCTGGAGATAATGGCCCAAATCTATCTATTGTTGTCAGTGGGGATTACACCAGTAATAACTGTGCCCCAGTGAATCGTGGCTACTGGTGGTTTCTCTGATGCGTCAGGTGGGTCAACATCAGCACCTGTCCTGGTTTACAGTGTAGTAAGTCAAGCAAAAGCTGTGCATGCAAGCAAAGAAAACCAAGGAATTAATTCGCTGCTTCCCATCAGCAGGTGGGTGTTTAGGGCCATTTCCAGGAAAGCAGGGCTCCATCCCATGTAATGGTTACTTGGGAAGACAAGTGCCATCACTCTGAATGTCCCACCCTTCCTCCTTCTTCCCCCGGCTTTATATGCTGAGCATGATGTCATATGGCATGGAATATGCCTTTGGTCAGGTGGGGTCAGCTGTCCCAGCTGTGTCTCTTCCCAAATTCCCATCCCCCCCCAGCCTACTTTCTGGCGGGGTGGTGTGAGGAGCAGAAATGGCCTTGACTGCTTAGGAGCAACCAAAACCACGAGCATGCTATCAAGGTTGCTTTTATCCCAAATCCAAAACATAGCATAGCTGCCAGTAAGAAGGTTAATTCTAGCCCACCTGAAACCATGACAGCACCTTACGCAAGATGGTGAAGATGATTTCTCCTGCAGTTGTCCAGAGCAGACTTTTCAGGGGGATGGTGCTAGGGTTTAGCTATCTTCAGGTTTTAACGAAACTGAGATAATATTCAAACCTAAACAGATAACTTTTCCTTGACAGTCAGTTGGCTTCTTCAAGAAGTCATTAAAGAATTGGACAGAAGTTATTCTTGGCAAATTACCAATAAGGGTCTGCAGAGTATGTAGACCTCATGTCAAATTAATGACATTTAGTGACATTTGCTAAGAACTTTCCAACTTTGTGAAAGATGCTGTATAGTCAGTTATAACTGCTATGGGGAAAAAATCATATTCGTGTTGGTCTTTGATCAGAGGTATGGCAAATTCACTGATACTGAGAGGGAAATATTATTAATGTTGTGTATCCAACACCACAAGAATAACAATCTATCATGTAACGGTCAGCATCTACAGTTACTATCTCAGCTTTGTTTATTTGTCATCTGTTAGAATCAAAAATCACAGGAAGTTTTATAGGAACTTGAATTTAGTGCTGCATGATTTTAATTAGCCAAAATATGCAGAAAACTATCTGGGCTATATGTTGCCCATGGAGACACAAGAAGGTGCACTACAGTTTCTTATGAAATTTTGCTTATAAAGATAATGTGATCAGGAATGGTAAGGAAAAATATTTTGCCTTTTGGAAGAGTAATACACTGAAACCTGCTTGCAGGTTGGGATGCCAGAGTCATTCTGGGATCCAAATAGTTTTAACTCTAACAGCAACTCTTTCTTCTAACTGAAATTGCAATTTGCTCCTGTCTGAGGGCTGAATTTTCTGGCCCCTATGTGCTCAATATTAGTACAAGGCAGGAACAGAGACAGCCTTAGGCTATGTCTGTGTTTGCTAGTAGTTTGATGGGAGAGGAATGGATCTATATGGCCAGACACCTGCTGCTGAGGATGTGACGTCCATACGAGGCACAATGATTTTGCACTCTGGGCTGGAGTTTGTCTGTGAGAGGTGAACACCAGCCAGCAGACAGTGTGAGCTTCACATCTGGCATATGTCTTCTGGTTCAGTTTTATCCGGAAGATATGTACTTCCACACTGAAGGACCTCCCTACAGTGTAACTCCAAGGGGGAGAAGTGGAGTTGGTCACGAGATGTATTTCAAAATGCACCTCTGAGCTAAATTAAAATGCTGATGTGGATGCACCCATAAGTTCCCCACAGCCAATTTGACAAGGGCTGTAAGGCAGTCTTGCTTATAATTACAGAAACTGTCCTTGAGGGGGTTTTGTTTTTTTTTTTTTGCCTGCAACTCTCACGTTGAACCTTCAAATGCAGTGCCAGATGTATAGCATACTGTTGCGCTATTGATGCATTTCTGCCATAGAGTATACAAGTAATCTCTAGAGTGTGACCATCATTCCTGACATTGTACATGTAATTCAGGGTATTAAGTAGCAAAAATAAGTGAAATAAAATGTTTTTTGTTGCAACCCTTATGAAAGTGCTTGCTTTCACAGAAAGCTCTTGTACTGCAGAGATAATAAGCATATCTGTTTATTTTAAGCAACCTTTTAAATTCCATTCTCCCCACTCACATGTATATACTGTCATGTCTTAGTAGGTTGTATCATCTTTGGGCTACAAAGCTCCCAGGAACAAGGACCTGTTTTCTTGTCTGCAAAGCTTTGTGCATTGCTATGACACTATATAAAATAACAGAGAAGAGAAATAGAACTGACTCGGAGACTTGATAGCTTTTGCAATAGTACAATGAATTAATTGAAGCAAAAAATCAAACTGAATGTAAAAATAACTTTTTGTGTGTTCTTGCACTTTAAACAGTTTCTTTTCTCAAGGTTTTTTACAATAACTTATTAACTATTGGAGAAAAAAGTGCTGTATTTGAGTGACATTAAGGGCTTAAAATAGACTATCAAAAGGAGTCAAGAAATTCAGTGTGAATGTAGAAAGCTAATCTTGTACAACCTATTGAGATCTTTTCCAAAATGTGTGCGCTTAGTGATCCATCTTTAAAGAACATTAAATTTAAAAAGCACTGGCCTAAAAACGTTTTGAGTTAACCTGTATTTTATACAACTTCTAAAACTGCCGCTTGCTCAAATAAGTATAATTTTTATGGGATACTAAACACTGACAATTGTCCAAATATGTTACCTTGACAAAACAACTGCATCTGAGATGTTTGGACCTTATTCAGTGTGAAACATTCACTGAACTTGATAGCCCTGACATTCAGGCATTTCTTTTAGTGACTTGAACCAGTGCTTCCCTAGGGAGCTAAGAGTAGAGCTGCTGCCCAGCTCCGGGACCGCTCTGCTCCGCTCAGCAGATCGTGTGCAGGAGATTCCTCTTTTACGGATACAGGCACAAAAGTTCCCTTTGAATGTAGAGGCTGCCTCTTGCCTACTACTTTTGGAAACACAGTGAGGACATTGCTAAACTAATTGTAGCCATGATTCCCAGGCCCTGGGGAAAAATAAATGGTATTGAATAATCAGTAAAGCTGTTTATTCTCCGAAGTCTGGCTAACTTGTGTAACCCTAATACTGTATCAATATTCTTCGAAGCAGAAAATAAATAATTTAAAATAATGCTTGCTTGTTAATCTGTTTTCATGCCAGGCAAAATCTTAACCTTTGGATTATTTAGGGGTTTGTTAGTGATGTAACTCTTTTTTTATTCCAGCATTCCCTTCAGAACTGCTCAAAGGAAACTCTCCTCCCCTGTAGCAATATTTGTGCTGGTCTGAATGCTTTCAGCTTACAGATGCAGAGTTTATGTGATATGGGAGTTTGTTTCTGTGCAGTTGGTCTATTATTTACATATTAAATTACTGCTCGTTATCCTGACACATCAGTTTCAAATACTGGAAAGCAAAGGATACTGGCAGAGGGTGTTCTGTGTGGCTGAAAGAACAAACGACACCAGCAAGGCAAAGTCACTCAGAAGGAAAGCATTGCTATTGCCTAGAAGAGTCTTGGCCAAATCTTCCTGTAATAGTGTTAAAGGCACCACAGGGGCAAAGTCACTCCACTTAACTGGCTGTTGAATGGTATCGATGCTGTTCAGTGGCATAGTCGGGTCTCATAGAAATTCTTCTTTTTTTTCTGTGGTCGGTAGAAATGAAATCAGAATGAAGGTGACCTGTCATGACAAAATCAGGGGAGAGGGAGAATAGTGATTGAAGTAATTTATTTTCTGTACGAACTGTATTTTTAGTCTCAGGATTCTTTTGGTTTTCCCAGAACAGTGGATAGTTCTTATGCAAAATAAAGATTTCCTTAGAGACTGAATCACCCTGCTGTCTAGAAAGGATGCTCATAATGAAGAGGTTGCTGGCAAGTGCACGGCACAGCCATCTGCACCACACAGCAAACGCTGCTCTGAAACTTTCTGACATCGAATCTCCACTCCTTGCTCTTGATTCCCACACACTGGCACTGCATCTTTTTGCCTCACTGTGCATGTATAACGCACCAGTGAAATGCACACTCTTCCTCCCTCCTTGCCCCTGAAATTTAGGTTTTGACACATGTTGCTGTAACTGGGAGAAGGAAATGCACCAAGGCCATGAAGAAAGGCTAGTGTGGGCTGCTCCTGCCACATGGCTCTCTGGGCTGTTCTTTTGGTTTCTCTGCTGGAGAAGGTTTTATTAGCCGGCTCTGGACATGGTCCTTTGGCCAAACCATCGTCCAGAGAGCAGCAAAATGAGACAGCAGGTGCTGGAGAACTGGCTGTGCCACATATGGCTGTTTGTCTTCCCTGCTAAACTTAAACCAAGAACAACAAACACCCACCCCCTCTCACCCCCCCAAAAGCAAAAAAAACCCACAAAAAAACCTCCCACATANTGTGCCACATATGGCTGTTTGTCTTCCCTGCTAAACTTAAACCAAGAACAACAAACACCCACCCCCTCTCACCCCCCCAAAAGCAAAAAAAAACCACAAAAAAACCTCCCACATTCCAAAACAACAACAAAACCAAAAAAGACTAATTATTGCATGTGAGTAAGGATTTGTCTACATAGAAAATATGAAGTGTTAATAACGCAATTTGCAATGATTAAAAGGAAGATCCACCATGTGTCTTCTGGGATGACGCGTTCTTGTGTAAATAAGGGTGAAGAAATAATTTCCTACTTGCTGGGGCAAAGTCAATAGTGTTGAGCAGAGTAAGACCGCTTCTGGGGTTGCAAATGACTTGAGCCAGCATGCAGGCAGCAGGACAGCAGTGCCACAGAGATTCCAGAATGTTGTTTTCTAAACCTTTTTCTGTTGCATCTTGCTTTTATGTATGGGTCTGAAGTGCTTTTTCTCTTTTTCTTTTACAGAGACTTTTAAAGACTTGAGGGCAAAGTCTTGTAGATCAAAGAATATCGTTTTCGACTTCTCTGCTCGTTTGATGCCTGGGAAATGTGTCCGTCCATTCAAATGCTTAAAGTTAGGGATGCATGCTACAATGCTATTCCAGAGGGACACATTTACAGTGACTGGCCATAAAACTGCAGTCTCCACTTACTATCAGAGAGCTCTCACCGTCACTGAAGTCAATGACTTCAAGGCTCATGGATCGTCTTGATTTTGTGAATGGGACCTATTTATGTGAAAATTAACTTAATCTGGAAACAAATAGTCTTTAAAACAGCCGGGAAATATAGGCGTGGGTTGCTCTCTAAGGAAGGAAAAAACGTTTTATCTGCAAAGCAAAAGGACAAATTGCTTTGGAGCAGTGCCATCAACTCAAGGAGTAAACAACCCAGAAAATATATAAATAAATAAAAGATCCCTATGTAGTTCTTTAAATGTTTGAAATCACTGTTAAGGTAGCTCCTATGTTAATGCAGCATCCGTTCAGGTTCTAAAGCCAGCCTGCTCGTCACCCTTACCAGCTCCCCAAAAGCAAAGCATGGGGTGTCGGAGTGCTCTCTCTGTACACCCAAGAGCCCGGCAGGACTTAGCTGCAGTCCAGGCTCTGCTGTTCATGTTCATCCTGAATGTCAACTTTAATCTTTGACTTCAATACAAGCTAAACATATTGTTACTATTACTCAAAAAGTAAGACCAAGTCATTTGAATCTCCCAAGAGAAATTTTCACTTCATGAAGTACTGGAAGGATTCTGCAGGTCAGATAACCTAACAGAAACAGTGAGCAAAATAAGGAAGCCATTGCTGCCAAATTACCTTTCTACGCTTTGTGGCTGACAGTGGTGATACCAGCTGTGCAGTTTTCATTATTCCAAGTCCTGTCTGCAAATTGTCTCCTACCTGTAGCACAGCTATAGTAACAGGAATGACCTGCTGCCCCAAAATCAAGAATAAGATTTTCAGATCCCTTCATGTTGACCTTCTGTTGCTCTGCAAGATTTAGCACTAACTTGGACTCTGAGGGCCCAGCCTTCCTGAGCCCTGCCAAAATTGCAGCCTTGATGAAAGAGTCTGAAAGGAAATTGGGTTAATAAAAGCGTATTCTAAAATTGAACACCCCCCCACCCCAAAACAAAACGTTGGAGATTTTGTTAAATTTTTAAAAGCTCCCATTCTCTCTGTATGTTTTAAAAAACATAAATTGTGGGGGCAATGACTGTTGTTAGTCTTGTGCATATTATTTCTGTTGAGCACGTGAATGGAGGCATTTTAGAATGGGTGTTTTTCAAAATCACAGAAAGCAGAATTCTCGGCTTCTGAAGGGTAATTCAAAACCACTACTCCTATTTACTAATGTAAATATATAAATAGAAACCTCAGTTTCATATTTCCTTATCTCTCTTTTTCCTATATTTTCTCTTTTCTACCATCTTCTGCCTGAAGATGGGAGGTAGATGAAAAACACGGGTAGCATAAATTCAGAGACCTGCTGGACAATGGCAGATCACACTGTACCAGTTTTAAACAGTAGAATTGGATGAGGATGAATTAGTTTCTTTGAATTCTGCTATAATTTTAGATGGTTATATTCTTTCAATAAAATACATAACTAGCAGTATCAATTACTGTTACTCAATTTCATATTTTCTTCTTAAATTCTATTTAAATCGAAAGTCTCTCTGTTAATCTCATTTCTGCTAGAAAAATCCAATAAAAAAAATTCAGTGAATATAGTCCCACCCCTACTTGATTCTCCAGTTTAGAGAATCAGTTATGCATTAAAAGTAGGCTAGTAGCCATGTAACAGACCTTTAATGTTAGAAAAATCATTGCTCTTTCAGTTCAAATGGCTGGATTTAATTGCAACAGCCTACTTTTTGTTAAAATAAACTGATGACTTTTTCTAATATGAGATTCATCTTGTTGATAAGCCATAGCAAGAGGTTTTTTTCCATTTGCTTAATTTTACTGCCCTTAAATTTATTTTTATAGACAGTAGAAGCTATAAAATATTTAATGCATGAGTGAGAGATCTGGATGTTTATAGAATATTTATTAGGCGGCATTAGAAGATATTCTTTGTTAGTGTCTGTCTTCAATCACAGCCAAAAAAATGTCCCATTCTTCTAAGGGGAAGCATCTGCATTGAGAGAGCATTGCTTTTGCATGCTTTTGGGAGAACAGAGGTGTACAGCAAGATGAAATTACAGCTGTGTGGAGGTGAACGCACCATTTGAAATCCTAGAGTTAGGGGCTGGGGGTCTTTTAAGATGCATCTATACATGCCAGCATGAACCTGAATATTCCTGACTTGTTTTTTAATTCCCATGGTGTCTTCTTGGTGGAGATTATTGTATGCCTTTGGGAATTATAAAACTTTTTTTATAAATCTGGAAATAGAGAACTTTTCTTCTGCTGGTGTATTTAGTCCCAAGGCCAGTTGCTTCTTCCAGTTATCAAATCTGATTTATAGTTTAAATATTAGGCTATTGCTATTTGTTGTAAGATTTAATTACAGCTCTTAAATGTAGAGGGGAGTATCTTATTAACTTTGTTTAGGTAAGAACTGAGCCGTCTCTCTTTACTGGATAGCTTGAGGTTCCTGTTTGTTGGATATTGTGGAAAAAGAGTGATTTAAAATAAGAGTATGAATCCTTTTTCCTTTTAGATGAATTTTTTCTGTTAGAACATTTTGATATTGTTGAAGTTCCTGCTAGTGGCCTCCTTCAGAAGAATCAGCATAAAAGACAATCGAGAGAGTTGACAGATACTTTACTGATAATAATGTGATTTTTGAGCAACCCGAATAAGATTGCTTTGACAGATTTTTCAAATAAAGTATTAATTTGGGAAAACTCTTCCCTGGGCTGTGCTTGATAGATAGCGACTGCCGACTTAGCCAACAACAGAATGCTTTTCTTGAAACACACCATGTCTTTCAGATCAATCATGTTTCAACTATGACAATATTGAAATCTTATGCTAAGAAATAGGATTCTGTATAATCTTACTATAAAATGTCTTAATCAATGAGAAGCGGTCTGAAAGTACTCAATCCCAACTGTGAATGTAGTGTTTGTATGTAGATATTTGAACTGTAAGGAATGTTTCGGATTTGTGTGAGAGTATTTTGTTGAAGATAACTCCAAAGTGCGATATGGCAGAACAATTTGCTGTAGAAATGAAAGAATTACACATAGTGATTATGCAGTTGGACCAGATGATCATTATAGGTCCCTTCCAGTGAAACTATTCTCTTCTCTTCTCTTCTCTTCTCTTCTCTTCTCTTCTCTTCTCTTCTCTTCTCTTCTCTTCTCTTCTCTTCTCTTCTCTTCTCTTCTCTTCTCTTCTCTTCCTCACGTAACTTTATAATTTCAGATTTAACAACTTCTGTTTTCTGTTTTTAATCTTAAATTTTGTGTAATGGCAGGGGACAGAAAAAGTTGTTTATTTTGCACTACGTGAAAATGTTGCAAAGCCCCCTTTCCAACTCTCCTTCCCCAAAGCGTTGTTTGCATTTTAGAAGAGAGTTTTAAAAAAGAGGAGGAACAGGCTTCTGATTGGGATCGTTTGTAAAGTTAAGGCATGAATCTTTAATTTCCTGAATACTGTAATTTCTTTACTGTATTAAAGGAAGGAAGGAACCGGCTTAGTCCTGGGAATAATTATGATCCTGCTAAACAGAAACGGTTAGATGTAATATTAGGATGAGAGATGAGTGTGAGGTGTGCAGCTACTAGGGGTGCACTTTTATATAGCTTTGAAAAATATTTACTCCAATTCATATTTTAGGTACAGTAAAAGATCAGACTAAGGACGGATTGGAGCACAGGGAGACATGCAGAATTTCATAAGGGATGCTAGAAGCCTGTGCCTTTTTGATAACAGGGCAATGCCAGCTATCAGAATTATCCTTGGGTATCATAGGAATGGCTAAAATAATGTTTAACTTTCTTCTATTTATTTGTATTTGGTTTTAAGGACCTAAGAGCCCATGATTTTTATTGAATTCTATTGTAACAACTGAGATCTGGTATTATACTTGAAATTAACCAAAGGCATGGTGGAAAACAGTATAAATTGGCTATTGTAAACCACCCTATTGCCACAGGGTGGACTAGATAACAGAGGTTATCTGTTGCTGTGGCTTTTTGGATGGGAGTTACTTTCTCAGCAAATTAATCTGGTATGTCAAATACTCAGCATTTTATCTGTCACATTTCATTGCTTGCCACAGCCGTGCTATTGCACTGGGTGTGCATGCTCATAGCGTTGAGCTGCTGTGTCCTGAGCTGTTGAGCTATGCCAGGATTATCAATTTAAACACACCTAGTAGGAATGGAGAGAATGGAAAGACTGTATGTGTGTTTAAAAAAAATAATCATAGTGATCCTGGAGCATTTGCAACTGTTATTCCATGTCCTGAATTTTTCTTCATTTAAAGGGCAAAAAAAGAAAAGTTGGCATTTTTGGCTGGGTTGCCATTGTATTTTTTTAAATGTTATTTAGCTGCTGGTTGTCTTACCAGTGCAGGAAAAAAGCTTATACACATTGCCAGTAGTCTTGTCCTCTCTTCATTTTATCTGTGTCCTGTGATTGGTTGTGCTTTGCCACCAGCTGGCTGGCTTCTAATGCTCTCTGTGCCAAAGCCATTCTGCAAGCTTTTTGTTAAAGATACCAGAATTGGCATGGAACCTATAAAACGTTTTAAGGGAGATTTTCTGGTATAAAAAAACCCATTCTTCGGCATGTATATTTTTAAAATTACACACTTTTAAAGGTAACTTCTAAACTTCAGTCTTAAAGAGCAAATAGTGTGCTTTATGTTCCCACTCTAACCTACCCGAGCAACATTTTGAATTATGGCATTATGTAATAAAGTTACTCTGCTATTTCCAGCCATCGTTCCAGATTCTTCTAGTTTTTTTCTTTTGCAAAATACATCTCTCTGGATTATATCTAGTATTCCTCTGAGATTTGATTTTGGGTGGATGCATGATGTATCTTTTGTAAATTCAGGTGCTAAACTACTGTAGGGAGAGAAGAGTTCTCTCTGCCACGGGAGAGGGGCAAGTTGCAGAATAAGCGATTGACATGAGTCCTACCAGACTTTTAGGGATGGGTTCAGGCCACCACACGCGTGCGCATGTGTGTGTGTGTCTCACAAGGGAGGCCTTGTCACCTTGCATCAAAGACCATCTTTTAGGGTGGCTCAGGATGGGATGTGCTGGTGCCAAGAAAAAGAAAGGCAACTTGAAATACCCACACAGGGCTGTCATTAAATCAAGACATATTAAAGCAGTATAGATGGCAAAGAGAATATCCAAGCGGTGTCAGTTCTCCCAAGCATTCAGCACCAGTTTAGAGTGGTAGTGGGGAAAGTTTATGCACTGGTCCTAAAACAGCTGCCAAGCTGTCTTTGATACATGACAGCTGGAAGAAATTTCTAAAATAAACATCCACTTAAGTAGTTAAAAAATAGTAGGGAGACGTAAAAAGGAGATGGGAATAGATGGCCTGAGAGGTGGGAGCGTGGCAGGGAAAAGAACTGCTGAAGAAAATTAAATGAACTTTGACTGACTCTAAATGACAACTGTGTGGGTTTCAGATATGTTGGCTGTCATAATCCATTTTTCTACAAGACAGAGTTTGCTCTGTGTTGGCTATGATGACTTCATTCCATTCGTAGTAAAGACTAGTTCTCAAGCTAGACTTTCTATTGTTGCCATAATATATCTAATAATTAAGAAATTCAGCACTTTCTATGAAGCTTTACTTAAATATTAATTCCTGGTAGGTTTTTTTCTGTAATGAAACTCCTGTGGCTGCAAGATGCTTACATGTGCTAGATAACTAGTTAACGAGTTAACTAGTGCTAGATACATGAGTCAGTTTGGCCTTACTACATGAATTTTATTTTAAGATTCTCTTCTTATGTCACTTTTTGCTTACCAGCACCTAATGTTTAACGTTAATTCATAAGTGGACTGCTGCTAATCTTTGAATTTTGCCTCATCACTCCCATTCAGAATACTGAAAAATTTTAGCCAGCAGTGAGCAAAGGGAAAAATTCCAAACTTCCATCTTAAAAGTGAAGGACAAGAGGTTTTACAGAGTGAAAATCTTTGTACTTCATGATACACTGTGATAGATTCATCTCCAACTCAGATGTTCAAATCTGGTCTGTGCCACTGAAGCACATGTAGCCAATTTGGCAGGCATCAAAGTATATATTACAGAAGCATCTTCACAAATGCAAGTCACTTACAGTCTCAGCAGGACTAAAAAGTACATTAATTTTAATTATATTCTTGTTCCTATTGCCATTATTCAGATGAGTTTAAAATACACTGATTTCATGGGGAAGCATTCACTTGTTTGTAGATTTTTATTTTATTTTTTAAATGGGTAACAAGAATTTATAGTGCTGTCAATCTGTCACTTTTAATAGTATGTTATTCATTTATGAATTTAAAATAAAATCTCAAACAATAAAGCTAAAATGGAATGTGGATACTGTGATTAAGGTGTTTATTATTCAACAAAATTAAAGGCACAGTTAGGGGGAAATAAAGAATTTCAATTAGGCAGTACATATAAACTCTTTCAAAACTTCTTAATTCAACCTTGGTATTAGTTTAGTAACCATTATGCTGTCTACCAGAAGAAATTAGTTTTTCAAAACCCAGGCAGAGAATATTCTTCTAAATTGTACTTTTCAGAATACTTTGTTTAACAAGAATGAAGAGGTTCAGGTAATTTTTAATTTGAGTGTCGTGCACAAAGTCTGGCGTATATTTTATTACTCAACAAGTGGCATAAGGGAGTTCAAATGAGAAATTCAAGGTGTGTGACACAAGAAATATCCCATCCGTGGTTTAACCTTGTTCATCCCCCCCAAAAAAGTCATTGCTTATACATTATGTATGTATAAGCTCATAGTGTTTCAGTCTAGTTTTACAGGTTTAGGTTACGTTTCGGTGACTAACTGGAAAGCCATCCAGAGCAGATGCCATATTAAAAGGTTGTTTATATGGCAAGTTTTATAGAAGATGTTTAGCATGTTTGTCATGTTGAGGCTTAGCTGTGCAAATTATTTATTACAGTTAATATTCTCTGCATGTTTTAGGAATGTTTTGTTAATGAGCTGAGCTCCTCATCCCAGATAATTGTAGAATAATCTAGCAAATGGTGTAGCCCGCGGGATATTAGTGAGTTACATCCTTCCTTGCAGCTGACACACAAGCTGTGTTTCCGTTCACTGAGCTGAACATTAAGCACAGATATGTGGAAACGTATGTTGTCAGGACAGACAACACATCTACCATGGTAAAATGGTTGTATCACTTCTCTGTTGGAAGAAGGTGGTCCCCAGACACGCTTCCTAAGGATTCATGTCGATTTTCATCAACACTTCTTTAGTCCTGTTACAAAAACCATGTTCTCGTGCTTCTCACTTTCCCAGTGATGGCAGGTTTGACTGTGTGCAAAACTACCATAGAAGTTCATGAATTATCACTCTCGCATTTGAAAGTTTTTTTGGGCTCAAGCAGTAGGAATCATTTGGAAAGTGATATAAATCATAATCCTCTAGAGACCTGAAAATATTCAGTGGGTTTGGGCTGCAGTAATATAATCTGTAATAAACACAGCTTTCACAAAGCCTGTGGTTCCCTGTAAGACTGTTTCAACAGTTGTGTTTGCAAATTCTGAAGTTACACAGTTTTGAAGATTTAACTTTCCCAAGCCTTGAGGTTAGGAAAAGAGAAAGTGCTATCCCTGGTGGTAGCGGTATGCATGTACTTACATGTATCTGTCCTAGTAAATCTCAAAAAAAAAAAGAAGTAGAAAAAATATTTAAGGAGGATTCCTCTAAAATTAGAGATGCGCATAAGCAGAGCAGAAAAGAATTTTATTAGATATATTTTATTAGATTTTTATTAGATAATGGGATCTCCCTATTACATACGGACAACATCCTCAATAATAAGAATTATATCAAATCATAGAATCATAGAATCATAGAATGGTTAGAGTTGGAAGGGACCTTAAAGATCATCAAGTTCCAACCCCCCTGCCATGGGCAGGGACACCTCTGACTAGACCAGGTTGCTCAAAGCCCCATCCAGCCTGGCTTTAAACACTTAAAATGATGTGAAATTTTACATTGTCGGCAGCTGAATAAGCATTTTTATACACGAGCATGTGGGTTCCGGTTTGATTCTTATTTGCTATGGTAAAGGAAATGTTCCTTGCACGACCATGCAAGGAAAGCCACCTTTGTATATTAATTCTACATATATTTTGCTGTCAATTTCTAATGTGGATTTTAAAGAAAATTGCTTCTCAGGGGAGAGGGAGAAGAGAGGAGAGAACAACACAGTACATTATAAATAAGCTGGAAAGATATTTATGAAAGGAAATGTTACTGCCATAGAAATAAATGTCCTCTTGATGAGCCTTCTATTGTGTGTGACATCTATTTGCAGAGGCAGCAACGACAGTGAGTAAAGGAGGGAAATGGAGCATTGCAACTTGGAACAGCGCGAACACACTGAGGGAGAAAACCGGGCAGGACTAAACTCCAAAGCAACGGTGAGGTGGAACTAGGTGCCAGAAGTGGGCTAGGGACAGCGCTCTCAGCATAGAAGTAGGGAGAGCTTGTCCCGTTTTGTTACCTCTGTAATCTTAAATAACGTCACGGTTCAGGCAATGTGACGGGGCTACGCAGAGTCTCAACATCATGAAGTGGCACAAAATGCTCCCACGTGTCACATCCCAGTGCAATCCCTAATGTTTTATAACTTGAGTCTTGCAGTATGAAATATGAAAACCTGGGCATTATGTGTTCCATAGGAACAGAGAAGATCAAAACATCAGTTGTATCCTAAATCTCTTCATAAGAGACATTTGTTAATATGAAATGCTGAGCTGATCATAGGAAGCGCTACAAGAGGTCATGGTATCAGTTCACAGGTTGGGCAACAGACATTAAAATGAAGAGACTTAGCCACATTCACAAAAATACCTATGGCAAGGTCAGTAATTGAACTTGGGTCTTTATAGATCTATGCTGGCCTACGTTGCTATTGGCCTTCAAAGACAACAACAAAATATGTCTATAAAACTGAGCTGCTCTAGGGAAGAAATTTCTTTATTTAATTTATATAATTTATATAATTTGGAAAAAGTCTGACTTCGGCTATTATTTGTTTCAGATTCAAATCTTACATAGCTACCTATTTATTCTTAGCCCTGAATTCACAATTGCAATATCTTTAAGATGGTCAGAGTATCACCATCTGGGAAGGGGAACCTTAGTAAATTAACATTAGTTTGAAATGTCACATTCACTGGAATATATTTTTTGATACTCATACTTGTATTTCTCATAAATTTAGTTGAACTACACTGTGAACTGAGGAAAAGAATACACAGTCTTCCATATTTTCTATAATATATTCAACTAAATAGACTGCAAAGTTTTATGGACAAATAATAGATTAAAAAACAAG
>VZSF01005789.1:1277076-1312608 GCA_013398295.1 Chionis minor | reverse complement strand
CCCCAGTTGTGTTTTCAAGGCAAGCACTTAGCTGGTATGGAGAGAAGAAATAAAACATCAAAAGAACTAGCTTTACAGTGCTCTGTGTAATTATTTTAAATTAATACTTGTCATACAATATACATTTTAAGTGCTGAGTGTAATTTGCAGGAATCTGGCCACCAATATTTAAATGTCAGGTATGTATGTGTATATACACACACACTTAAATATATAAAAGTGCTATTTTTTCTGCCAAAATCTTGACAGTTTTCAATTGTGTCCTGCTCAAGATAACATTTGGTATTGTTACTGGAAAGCTGGAATGTACTTATTTAAATAATTTTTCCAACCGTCTGCCTTGGGTAATGTTTGTTTTCAATGCCTAGCTATGCCCTCTATTTAATTTACATTTAAAATGAAATTATTATGCATAGTTAACTGGTAAGACTTGAATATTTGAATANAGTTGTTTTAGTAAATTGAAAGCCTTATCCTACTAAACATGTGATATATGGTGCCCAAATGGATTAAAGGGTTCTATATAAACCCTTAAATGACTGTGTGAAAAATGCCAAATTCATAATATCTTGCAACATTCTCCTCTTTGCTTTTTAGTATACTCTGAGAAACATTATATCTGTGCCTGTAAACCAGAGAGTAATTTACTCGTGATTTAAGGTCATGACAAAAAACTANAATATTTAAATGTCAGGTATGTATGTGTATATACACACACACTTAAATATATAAAAGTGCTATTTTTTCTGCCAAAATCTTGACAGTTTTCAATTGTGTCCTGCTCAAGATAACATTTGGTATTGTTACTGGAAAGCTGGAATGTACTTATTTAAATAATTTTTCCAACCGTCTGCCTTGGGTAATGTTTGTTTTCAATGCCTAGCTATGCCCTCTATTTAATTTACATTTAAAATGAAATTATTATGCATAGTTAACTGGTAAGACTTGAATATTTGAATAGATTAAAAAAATTAATGACAAATTAGATTTTAAATCACAGGGAATTTCAGCTTCCAATCCTATCAATTCCACATATGTAGTTTATTATATTCCTGGAGACAAATGCATTTAACGTGCTGACAAGTTCAATTTCCTCACAGCTTTATTACACAAATTACTTATTACAAGGAAAAAATGTCAAATGCCTACCGCTCTTAACTATGAGCATGCCTTTTGAGCAAAGACACAAGGGAATTAGCAGAAAAATCTAGTGGTTTAGTTTTGATGCTGGCACCAGCAACGCTATAGCTACTTTTTTCCCTACCCATTTGTCTCACTCCCCCCATCATTCAGCACAATCATTCTTTCCCCGGTTGCTTGTTTAGAATTTATTGTGACAGTTGTATCCTAAAATATGTAAGCTGTTTCTGGATTTTTCTTTGCCTATCTATATCTTTCAGAAATTTGCCTTAATAACCATATGTCAAATATAACAAGCAAAATTCGCTAAGGCAGCCTACGGTTGCATGAAATTTGTATTGTGTTACATCCAGTGGATGTGACTAGCTAACTTGTCTTGTGACCCAACCAAAGTTAAGAAGATATCTAATACTATTTAAGGGTAAATATCTCAATGTGGTTAATGCAGTCTGAATAGTGTATTAGCTTTGGAGTAACCATTTGCCAGAGCTGTTAGGGTTCATTGTGTTGCTGTAAATGGATTTGTAACTTTAGTGAGAATTCAGAGTGATTTATTGTGAAAGCTGGATTCAGCTATGATTTGTCTTGGTATGAGAGAATTAGGCAACAGGTAGTTTTGTCCTGTGTGTAGATTACCCAGACGCGTAGGGCTGGAAGTGTGTTGCCAGGTGCTTTCCACTAGCAGGAGTTTTTGGACTTAATTATCTCCTGGTTTTTGTTTTGCTATTCTAATATAACATATAAAACAACACCTACCTAAAATGTGTAGAAACAAAAATAGCACTTGCACGAATTTAGCGAGAGCTCTAAGTTTCCTAAAAAATCTGGTTTGGGTTTCTTTCCTTGTTTGTTCTTGTTTATGTAACCATAGCCTAGCTGTTGGTTAATCAGTGCTCTCTCATCTGAAGGGTGTAAGTTTCCTTTAATGAATGTTTCAGTTAAAACAGAAGCTGCGTTCCAACCAGGATTTATTGAGTTCCATGCAAAGCTGTCCATGGACAAGCTATTCTTTCCCAGCCACTGTCAAATGGAATCTGATTTAAGGAAGTGCAGAAATGAAGATTGATGACAAATGAACAGAAATGGATGTGTTTTTCAAAAAGCTCGCAGCCAGGAAGTGGAAGGAAATCTCAGTATTGGGTTTGTTTCAAGTGAGTGGTTGGGATGAGTTTGGTTCAGCTGGGTTACGTGCCAGTGAAACCAGCTGAGAGCAGAAAGCCAGAATGAGCAGGTCAGTTCTGCACAGCGGGTCAGTCACAGGTCTGGATTTTTATGTATTCCTGATTTTTACTTCAGTGCCTTACCTGTTGTAAAATGTTGCCTTTTGGTAGTATAGCTAATACTATACCTTTTTTATTGGGAAATGTAAGAACCATGTCAGATTAAAGAAAGACAGAAAGAAAACACTCATGCTGCAGTACTTCACATCTGTGATGATTTTGCACTAAGTAGTTTCTGTAGTAAAAATACTGAACTCTTTGTAGATAAAGGCCAGATTTATGCAGCAACTGCACTCCTTAGACACAAGAATAAATATGTATCATGAGCCAAAAAGATCTGATTTACTTTTGAAATATTATTGGGGTAGTTAGAGTCTGTTTAAACATGACAAAGAGCTCTCAGATTAAGCTCTTCATTTTGCAGGGCACAAAGAGTACAACTTATTTCACTGCGCAGGTTTCAGCTTTGATGCTCCTTCTGAAGGTACAGTGCTGCTCTGCATCACTTCAGAGCTAGATCTACACGGGCAAGCAGTGTTTTCTTCCCAGTCCAGAGAAAATCCTGGCCTTTCAGTGCAACTGTATGCAATCAGTCAAACCAATTCTCTTTAAAGTAATGGCGTTTTTAAAGAAAAGATTTCATTTCAGTTTTCCTTTTCTTACCCCAAGTCATGATTAAATCATGTATTATCTTAAACAGGAGTTCTTGCTAATACAATTGAAGGGATTTTAATGATGAGCGAAACATATGGTTTAAAGAAAAATAAACCCCCCTCACACAACCCATCCTACCACGCACAAATTAATCCTTAGGCATGTCAAATTCAGTGCGATGGCAAGCAGCAATATAATGCCTCTATTGTCACTGAATTGTCTATCACTGTACCAAACAAATTTGAAAGTGACAAATGCCAAACTCAGTAAGAGTGTATATAAGGGGTTTTTGTTATTTCCTCTATTTCTGTTAAAAAATCTGACTAAATTAAAATTCACTAAGCATCCACAAGGGAATAAACAGCACCAAGCTATGATGTTCACTTTAGGACTATTCATGAAGCTTCATGAGAAAGGGAGAGGACAGGGAGTCCTTCCCGCTCTTCCAAGCAGGATCAATGATCCCTGACTAGTTTCTCTCTCTAACCTACTCTCTGTTAGGGGTGGCTCCACAGAGATGCTTTAGACACTATTCCACTGCTTCACGAGTCTTAAAATTAGAAATTAGTTTTGTAATATCTAGCCTAATTTTCTCTCGCTGCCATTTAAACTCCTTCCCCTAGACACACTGAATGTGATGAAACACACGATTCCCTTCCTTTGCCACGGACTTTCATATGTTTAGAAAATGACATGCCAGTTACCATCATACTTTTAGCCTTCTCTCCAGTTCGACAGCCTAAGCACGGTGAGTCTTTCACAACAAGTTGTGCTCCTGCCTGCTGCTCTCCAGTGGACTCCCAGGTTGGCTCCCGTCTGTCCTGAAGCACAGCCTCGGAAGCTGGATGCTGCCTGCCGGCTGGGACCACACAGCAGCGCAGGGGAAGGTTTGCTTCCCATCTCTAATAAGCAACCACACAAGGGGGCCTGAAAATGACAGCCAGACGAGATCACGTGAAATGGTTTCTCCCCATTTTTGCCAGGTAGTTAATTAAATCCGCTGCTGATTCCAGGGGGCATTCAAATAGGTTGTGATTTTCAGTAAAAAATAGCAACTTAAAAGCATGTCTACAGTTTAATTTTTAACAGGCACTGTTTTTATGTTAGTCCTTCCAGTAAGCACCAAAAATACTCATAAAAACAGCTTTTAGACTCAATAAATGATTGAAAGGACCCTAGTTATGAATAATTTAAAGTCATTTTACCTAAATGCCCTTGACTTTAACAGATTAGGGCTACCCTGTACACAGCATAACATGTAACACTGATGATATGTAGTTTACCGATCAGGAACAACTTTAAGCAAATTCCTTCCTTCAAATCTTCTTTGCTTATTGGCTGAATCTTGGATGTTATAAATTTGCATTACCTCTGTTGAGGTCAGGAGCGGCAATGGATAATGGACTTTCTTCATTTTCTGGTCATGCAAAAAAGCTCAACTTAGTGCAGACCAATCTATACAAATTAACACTCTGCTTCAAAGACCTTTAAAAAGTCTTAATTTTGAGAATCTGATGAGAACTTACTCTGTAGAAGTCAGGCCTATTGAGTACCTGAGGGTGGGCACTGAGCACCTGAAACACTTCATGGAACTGTGTTTGTAGTATTTAGATGTGGACATTACTAAAGCGGTAAAACAAATGTTTATCCTGTTATAGAACTTTCTGCCATTTACTACCTTTTACATATATATATACACACACACAGATTACTTAAATATAAACTCAGAGGCATAACATGAATTTGTAAGAAAGTGCTTTGGGTTTTTCTTTGAATCTTGAGAATTTCCTGGAAAAGATGAGGCGAAAGGTAGAATCCTCTCATGGCTGTTATGGGTATGCAGATTCAAAAAAAAAGGGGAGGGTGGGGAAGTATTCAGAAGAATATGACTTGCTGCCATTAGCTATTCTTTTTTGAATCCATTCTACAAGAGCAATGAAGCAATCACAACTGAATGGCTGTTGCTGAAGAAGGAGAATTTATTTTTTCTGGGAGGCACCTACATATGTTCCCCGCCAATGCACAAGATTCCGCTGTTTGCTCTTGTAGGGAATCTCCCTCCGTGATAAAGTCAGTAAAAGTTTTACTTTACTGGGAATTTCTGGTTTGGGTCCAGCCTCCCAGACCTCATAGCTGGAAGCAGATTTTCAGGTATGTGGCTTCCATTCAGGCTTCTTAATGGCAGTGGGGACAATAACTCATTTTAAATGGAAGCTCCTTGACTTCTGTCTAACGAATCTAAAGAGATCATCTGTCTGCTGAGGTCTTCTGAAAAGGTGATTGAAATTTTTGCTTAAGCGTGAATTTAATCCCTAAAAAACCTCATTCATAATAACATACAGTGTGATCACTTCAGAAATGAAACAGCAAGAACAAGAGAAGTTGATTAGAGCTAGCAAAGTGTGAGGAAAGCTTTGGATACTATTCAGATTTTGTACTGCCGTCATCACTGAGGGAAAATCATTAATAATTTAGGCAATATTTTATTATTTGATCTATTTCTATCAAGGCTTGTAACTGAACAAGGTTTAGACCTTGAACAGGGATAATTAATTGAAATATAACCTTTCCGCTGAAATTAGTTGGCCTTTCATTAGCAGTAACAGACCTGTCCTGCAGTCTTCGAAAATGAAAGGAAAATCTACTTCATTTTAGATCTAGACTGTTCAGTCATACATTCATGTTTAACTGGATGGCTATGGAAATATCCAAATACACTTATTTTTATTTCATCTTAGGATTTTTTACTGGCTTTTTAGGCCTTTGTTCCTAGTTTATTATAGGGATGAACATTTTGCAAGCAACCAAATAGTTTACTGAAAACGAAATTAAAGATCAGATTTGCTTCCAACTTTTTAAGAAATCAAAGGACCCAGCTTTTGTATGATAGAATCATAGAACAGTTTGGGCACATTCAGGTTCCTTAGATGGTCTTGAACCTGATCTTCTCCTACTTGCTAAGTTAGAATCATTTTCAAGTGTGTTACGATGATTTGCAAGAGTGTATTGTAATGGGATTCTCAAATGTTGCCGACCTCTTTATAAGCATGATTAAGGAGATATTAGAAGTCCAAATTACAGAGAATTATGCGTCCTTTGATCCAAACACTGTCTCCCCCAAGTAAGTTGCCTTCAGAATGAACGTTTGTTGTTCAGATTGCCAGCAGCAAGAGCAGCCAGCACAGAAGCTCAAATACATCTTGATTGTTGTGATTACTCTCTCCTGATTTAGGAAACACTTGTCCCCAGCTCTGTTCTATTTAATGTGGCAGAGAAACATCTTATGAGTGCTTTAAAGCATGAAAGGAATGCTGTTGCTGGACTTCATGTGCTTACTTTGGATCTTTCATGACTGATGCTTGAAAAAGGAGGCTACTGAGGGCAGTAAGTTAAAATGTACGTTTGCAACTACGAGTGTGTTCAAAACTCTCTCATCTTTGTCTTGATACGAGACAGCAGAAGGCAGCCTCACTTGAGGCACTCGACACCTGAGATTAACCAGGGGAGTTGCAGCAGAGAGCATAACTGCTCTGAACTTCAGCCTTTCCTTTGAACACCTATCAGCTTACAGAAGTGGCTGAAAATTTTAACATCATGGTACCCTGAAAATGTCACTGTTAGAGTCTCCAGAGGGATCCCTTTTGCTCAAGCGGAGTTTTCGAGACCTGTTCTAGATACAAAGATTTTATTGATGATAAATTTCAGACAACTTCTGGCTTTCATCTCTCATCTCACTCTCTCCTGCCTTTTAGATTCAACTCGCAGAAGAAGAAAGTGAACGTGTTCAGTCCCTGAGTCTGATTTGCCTTTTGGTGGTGCAGACCCAGAGCTGTTTTGGGGGTTACTGAAAGGAATGTTTGTGTAGGTCCTTGGCAGGCAGACCACGTCAATGATAAGCCTCAGGATTATTCAGCAACCTACATTCGACAAAACTGAAAGGAGCTGATTCTGTGAACTGCAAATATGTGGACTCAAATGGTAAAATCCTGACTGATGAACCAAAGATAGGAAGTGGCAGGGGACTGAAGCAAGCTTTATGACCCATCTCATTTTCCCCTAGCAATCACATTAGTTTCCTAGGACAAACTTTCATATTTCCATGTTCTACAACTGTATCAGGTTTATGTAGGAGCTCCTGAACTATTTGGGGTTTTATAGTTGGTTAGTTTTGGCCTTTTTTCTTTTTTTTTCAATGCTGAGTTTAGTATAACAGTTTCACTTCCCTCTTTCACAGTTAATACCAAAGCCATCCCAATCATCATACAGTGCATGTGATACCAGCATGGTAAGATTCATCGTGTCTTTGTATATACCTAAGCATAACCTACAGGATTATGAAATCCTATTTATAACACATCAATGCTGCGTTTCTGTCATCTGTATTTCCAGGTTCTTTTTTTCCGCAAATGTCACCTTTCCAAAATGTGGTAGCCTTGATGTCTGTGACTTCTTCTTTCCTTGGAAAAATGTATGAGGGAATGCTGTCAAACATTTGTTCTTTTTTTTTCTTTTCCTTTTTGTTTTAAATGTTTCCTTCTTATCACATATTTCAGAAAGAATTTTGAAACGTTTTGCCATCACGTTGACCTTTCTGAGCAGTGGCAGGCAGATAGAGGATATCAAAGAGCACTAACTTAATAATCCAACTGCCCAAGGTGGGTTTAAAAACGAAATCTTGGCTCCAATAATAGAGTTGCTGCTTTAAAATATACATGAACAGACCAAAGGTTCAGCCCGGAATACCACGGAAAAACAAAACAGAAGAATTCCCTTGTGTCCTGCTTTATTCTACTCCTCCCACCTCCTTTTTCTTCCATAGTAGACTGTGTGATCTAATGGGACAGAAACACTGGTGGTAACACAATGCCATAGTGAGTAGACAGATGCTATAAAGTCTTATGTGTCATTTGTGAATATTGATGAAATTGTCTGAAACTTTGAGAGATTTCAGTACAATTTTGCCAAGGTATAAATGAAAAACTGCCTACAAAACAGAAGAATAAAAGATGCTGATGATAAGGTTTTAATGTTTTTGCTGTTCTTTGTGCCTGGTGAATGATCTGTATTTAGTTTTGTAGTTTGTACTTTTCTTCAAATAATGCCAAAATGTACAGTGATTTAATTCAAGATCCAAAATAAAAATTGAGCTATTATAGCTGTCGTTGCTAAAAACCTTCTTTTTACAGTCCGCATTAATTTAAAGTGTTATACTTTTGCAGTTATTTGAAGTTCAGAAGAGTAGATGAACTTTTACTATGTTTAAATAAACAGTTTAAACAACAATGTGTTTGGGAGAGCAACGGAGTTGTTAAGGTGGCTTTTCCCCATGCTTTTGGGGGCTTGTATTTTCCTGGTTTATCTTGCAATCTGGGTGTCTAATTAAAACAGCTGAGTCATGATATATCAGTTATAGCCAAGCTGGCCTTCCTCCATTTCTCGGTGTTTGTTTTGGATGCCAGTTTGCAACCATCTTCTGCATATTTGCCACCACGCGGTCTGATGCTGTCATGGCCCCTCTGCGGAGCTCTGTTCCAAAGTTGTTTGGAAATAATGCTTCATTCAGACTTTTGCAGTCATATTCTTAGGAGCCCTGAGTATGTGTGAACAAGTTACCACCTTTCAGCTGGGTTTCAGTAATAGCCTTTAGGAGCATCAAATGAAGCCATGTGGCCTAGGTTACCTTTCTTTCCATGTGGGAGCCCGGGTGGTCATTGAGCAGCAGCTTGGTGGGAGGCAGCTGCATGAGTTCTTGCTGCAAGGTAACTCATTTCTCTGTCTTTTTTTGTGTATGATTTACATACCTTTCTTGGCTGCTGATTGTTTTCTAGTTCACTAGATCTAATTTGCAGTACAGTCTGTTACAGTGCAGTGCTGCTTGCTTTTAGGGTTTGCATTACCTTCCTCCTCCTGTCTTTCTAACCCGTAAGAAAGTGAGTATTAAGTCAGGATTTGTATGGGGATTTAGACCACTGGCCCAAAGACAGTTTTGTTTGTTTGTTTTTGTTTAGTGCGTTGTGAACTTGAAACCTGATCTGAGGGAGTTGATGGAGCTGTTTATTTTCCTTACTTAAAAAAAATAAAATTATCAAGGGCTCTCAAAGCACTTTTGGTCTCTTCTGTATGTGTTTTTATATGCTCCTTCAATATATGTAAAACATTGTTGCCTCACAGAAGCTGGTAAATGAATGTTCCCAGGGACTGGGAACCATTGGAGAACAGTATTAGACAGTGCGGTGGGAAGCGGACTAGGGAAGAACATTTGTTTCCCTTGTTCCAGACATATGAATGAACAGAGTGAAAACTATTATTCTTAATTTTCACATGGCTTTTCCAAAGATAGCATTTGTTCTTACTCATTTCCAGCAAAATACACAGGGCACTGGAGAATTATATAAGTACAGCTATGCCTATTTACAGTCACTGAGAGAAGTAAGAGTTTTTCTCTGTCTTTAAGGGAGAAGAATCAGACACCTAATCAGCTAATTGGCAACTTGCTTAATGTTTTGCCTGCTTAACTCCATTATTAGGGAAAAGATTCCTTGCAGTGTGTATTGATGTGTCTAAACAATCAATAAATGTAACACCTAATTTAAAAAAATCCATTTATATGGCATACAGCAATTTAATTAATTGTAGTTAGGAACAAATTGGGATTGATTAGTGTTCATTGTTACTTAACACTACTTTCTCTTGCTATTACTCGGTAATATTGTTGAAAAAAACCTAAAAGATGGAGAAGACCTTTATTTTTTCCATCATTGCAAGAACACAAATCTTTTCCAATGAGATTCATGTCAAACCATGAGGTTAACAACTCTATAGCATTCATATAAAATGTTCAAAAGCATGATTTGTGAAAGTTGAGTATACAAAACTTGGATGTAGATATTTTTCTTTCAACAGTTTAAATAGCTGTTTAACTATCAGTCAATTTTATGCAGCAACGTAGAGAAATAATAAGGGTAGTCTAGAGTATGACAAGTATCTGAGAAGAGGTATGTTTCCTAAATTCCATGATGATGGTTTTAAGGATAGAAAGATGGAAAGGTTGGGTTTCCCTGTGCGTCTTCATAATTCATAGTTGCAAACACAGTTTAAATAGATTGCAATATTTTTGTTTGCTTTACCATAAGTCTAAAATTACATAGATTCCAAAGCAAATTATTTATTTCGGCTTTGATTTCAAGCATGGACTATTCCCTTAATGTTTATCATGCTTTATCTGACACTGCCTTTAAAAGATACATGCTGTCTTTAATGACTTGCATTTTAATATTCTTTAAATACCGATGACTATAATTTATATGAATATACACTCAGTTAATTTTCTTTTCAAGCTAGAAGAAAAACGCATTAGGATTGCTAAGTTCTTATTCACATCTTTGATGATGAAGTATTATTCACATCTTTGATGATGAAGTATCAATCTATTTCTTTCAGCTTTCACAGCTAATAAATGCTCAGCATTGCAGGTCAAGTAATAAACACTAGTTTAAGATTCCTGCTGCTTAAATATAAATCTGTGGGTTTGTTTTACTACGCTGTCACACTGTGTTGATATTCTCATTATTTGATAATAGCAGCTTCACCAGGTGTATTTATGCATAACTTCATTTTTGGGAACTGGGGGAACAAACAGATATTGTCAGTGCCTGTTTCAGCAGGTAACTGTAAGAATAGATCCTGTAAAAATACAATTGTCTCCCTTACTGCTACCTAGAAAGACTCAAGGACATAACTATTCACAGAACTTCACTGTAAAATTAATGTATTTAAAATAAAAATTCTCTACAGTATGTATAAATAAAGGAATTAATAATGAAAAAAGGATTGATCAGCACTTCAATATCTCAGTCTTCAGTCTGGTTTGATACTGAGTAGAAAGTGGAAGTTGTCACCAGTAAAGCTCTGTATCTCAGTAGGAATTTGCAGGAAAGGAGTAAAGCAGTGAATATTCCAAGGGATGCCTGCCAAAGACTTGGTTTATTGGCTACGATGGGTATCTGAGGTCAGTATCTGACACTCGCCCCATCTATAGCTACATTGGGAAGGATTAAATAATTGTTTTCTTTGAAATCTTTTATAAGAGACTTACAGAGGGCAGCTCTCATGCGTGCCCTTTTGTGGCCTTACTGGGTTTTTATAGGAACCGAAGGATCTGACCACTTTAAAACTATTACATTTAATCGCATGAGATAATTGAGCTATAAAATAATACCCACGTAGGATTGATTTTTCTCCAGCAGCATACAGGGAACAAAGAGTTTGTTCATATGCACTGTCAATAAGTTAACTTCTGCAAAGTAGAAACTTCTTCAATGTCTGTTGCAGTGCAATACTGTGAGAGGTGCAAAATCTTCAGGATGATTAGAAAGAAATTGTGTTTGAAAACAAACTGTTTTCTACAGACGTACTTTCAAAATTGATTTATGTTTCTCCTGCATCGCACCTGCGGAGGATCTCTAAGTATACAGTTTATAATGTTGGTTATCGGTTATCAACACTGATTTGGATAATAAGAGCAAACTTTTTTAGAAGGGAGTAAGATTTTCCGCCCTGCCCATCTCTAAAGGGCACTGTGTATTTACATTACAGGAACGTATAAAAGTTTCTTCACAATAATCAGGTTTGGGATTTTGAAGCGTGCTGATGATAGAAAAGACGGAATGAAAATATCTTTGATTAGAAAGCCCTTTCCTTACGGAGGAGTTCAGCAGAATATAGTGGAAGATGCTTTATTGAATTTACTATAAATTTTTTAGAATGTGCATTAAAATTGAGGGTAAAAAACAGAAGCTCTACTGAAATGTATACATGCTCTACTAAATGCGAGTGAGTATAGCAACGCTTCTGGAGGGTAGTCTTGCATCTTGCGTAGTTTTCCTTTCACAAGAATAATACTTAATATATACCTTTTTTTTTTTAAAGAGCACAGCACTCCATTGGTATATATTGAATTTATAATGGTAGTGTATCCCCAATAGAATTTGAATTCATTACCCTGTGACTTTGGTGTTTGGCAGAGACCCAGACCAGCAGGCCGCCGCCGCCATTGCTGAGGTGGCCACTGAGTCGGTGCGGGGCGAGGAAGCCACCGGCTCCCCCCTGTCCTGGTGCAGGAGGCAGCTGGCTCTGGGCAGAGTCATGCTGCGCCTGCCTGGGGTGCTGATCCGGACAAACGGCAAACCCCCAGCCAACCAACCAACCATCCAAAATTAATAATTTTGAAACTGGGACAGTTCTTCAACTGCTGTGCGTAAATGTTTGTGTTTGCAGAGCTGAGGGCTGGGGCCTGCCCGTGCTGCTGCTCCACAGCCAGGCCTGAAAACCCCCGGCGCCAGGTACTCAGCGTTCGTCTGCAAACACCAGCAGATAAAAAGACCTTATAGAAAAGGGTAGTCTCGGCATCAATGTGTTCTCTGCTGTAACAGTCTCAGAATTGCTATTTTCCTGTTGGTTTACAAAGGCAGGGAGACAGATTTGTTGGAGCAGCACACAAAGGAACCCACAGCCGGGCCTGACCAAGGCCTGTGCCCGCTGCTGCGATAGGTAAATATGGAGGTAGATGTAGTACAACTTTCACATAAAGCTTGAAGAATGTGAACACCTTTAATAAGAAGCGGTTTTGGTTATACTAACTGCTGTCAGAAGGGCAGTGCTGTTTTATTTAACTCTACACCCTGGGAAATGTAATACATTCCGTGCTCAGCGCCGTATGAGGAGGCCGTACTCTGAGTTCGCTCTGTATTACTGGCTGGGAGTTAGCCTTCAATTACTTTCCATTTTTTCCCCCCTCTTTCTGTGGCTGTTGATTTTTACTGTAAGCTGGATCCTACTGACGCTGAATTCATCAGCAAATCTGACTTCAGAGAGAGCAGAATAAGGTCTTACGTTGTTCAATTAGAAAAGTGCTTGCTTGCCTTATTACCTTCAAAATGTTATGGCAGAATGAGTTTACTCAGCACTTCCATACAACTCTTCCTGCCTCCCCAAATGATGTTTTTACTTTTCATTGCTCTGCTTTCCCGCTGCTCCCCCCAGCCCAGGAGATCTGTTGGAATGATGAATCTGTTTGACATTTACCGGAGGCCTGTTTCTCCCTATGTCTCTTACCGGTCAAGCAGTATTAGCACAGCCCTGAGCTGCCGTGATACAGGGATGTTGTTCTGAGCTCAATTGTGAGCAGCATTTCATATTTGTACACAGCATTGTATGGAAATGCCTGGGCACAGTCCTCAAAGAACAAAACTAGAGTGCAAAATTTGTCAGCTGGCTTCTCCCAAGCTTTAGTGAAACCTCTGTGGAAACTCACTGAAAACAGAGTAAATGCGACAAAAATTGTCAGCTGTTAATTACTGTATAGAATATTGCACTCTGGAGCTATATTTACAGTAATTTGCTGTATGTTTAGCTTACAGGTAAAAGGCAGCATTAACAAAAATATAGCTGGGCTCTTGATTCTGTATAATTTTCTCTGTTATTGTGAAAACCATCAAATATCTATACAGTCTAGTGGAAAATCAATGTGCTAAATAACTGTGTTTGTAAAGCCTTATATATAATAAGTTATTCATGCACCGGTTTCAAAAGGTCACTATTAACATTTGGGTTTTGACGCCCCAACATTAGATTTAGTATTTTTGTTTTAGCTAAACTTTTTGGTAGCATTTCTCCCTGGATGTTCTAGAGTTGGGTATAAAAGAATTACAATTATTAACGGAGATAAATGCTAAAATTGCTTCCATAGCAAGCATAAATTGAATCTAAACATGTATGACAGTCAATTTTATTACTTGTTTCCATATGGGGAAGAAAATGATAAGAGGTATAGAATGGATAAATACATTTCTAAATGCAAAAATTATCAGTTCTAGAGAGTGAACACTCAGTAAGGCTTGGAAATTGATAAGAAAGTATTTCCACGAGTCACATCCAGTAGGAATTTTGGAGGCTTTTTAAAAATTGATCAAGTGTATAAAAGATAACAGACCCAGAACAAAGGGAAATAAATATGACAGAAACATGGCAATTTACAATGAAAAGAAATGTGGAAAAAGATATGCTAGCTGGATGTAGGGCTTTATTTACTATGATATTGTGGTAACCAAAAATTAACACCTTTAAAATTGTTGCATGATTTATTTCTTGCTTGATGTAATGATAGCCCCTAAAAGTGAGGCTCACTTTTCATTCATTTTCAGTGGTACTTTGATAGAATTTTTTGCATTCAAGGAGTGAGAAATATAGAAGTGATACAATGTTTAACAGTTCAAGTTCAGGACTTATTGTAGAATCATAGAGTGGTTAAAGTTGGAAGGGTCCTTAAAGATCATCTAGTTCCAACCCTCATGCTGTGGGCAGGGATACCTCCCATTAGACCAGGTTTCTCAAAGCCCCATTCAACCTGGCCTTGAACGCTTCCAGGGATGGGACAGCCACAACTTCCCTGGACAACCTGTTCCAGTGCCTCACCACCCTCACGGTAAAGAATTTCTTCCTAATATCTAATGTAAATCTACCATCTTTCAGTTTAAAACTGTTACCCCTCGTCCTATCACTACGCTCCCTGATAAAGAGTCCTTCCCCATCTTTCCTGTAGACCCCTTTTAGGTGCTGGAAGGGGCTATGAGGTTTCCCCGGAGCCTTCTCTTCTCCAGGCTGAACAACCCCAACTGCCACAGCCTGTCTTCATCGGAGAGGTGCTCCAGCCCTCTGATTATCTTTGTGATCCTCCTTTGGACCTCCTCCAACATGTTCACATCCTTCTTGTGTTGGGGACTTCTACTAAATCCTTGCACTAGTTGCACCCAGTTGGTGGAGTTGATTGGGGGGAAAAAAAATAATAAAAGCTTTTATTTTAGCACTTCCTCCTTTTCTACTTAGTTGGTGGGGTTTGGGGGCTGTTTGTTTGGTTTTTTAGCAAGGAAAATGCTAGTTTTACCATGTCTTTAAAAGATGCTTATAAGCTATTCCTTCTGAGGGAAAAGAAGTTCAGATGAGTTGGGGCTCTTATTAAAAAGCTGACAATGTTACAATATATTAGAAGTCAAGGCAGAAGCGGGGAAAAGAATAGGTTTGAAGTACAGCTTGCTCTTATTTTTTTGCTCATCCTGGGTCAGGGCATAGTTGAAAGACTTTTCATTTTATAGTTTCTTGTTTCTGCTGCATTTACCAGATGGAACATATACATATACGCTCACTTTGAGATGTTCCTATTGTGCACTAAAATCCACCCACCTTAAGGGTGAAAATGCAGCAGCTGTTCCTGACTGGTATTGCTACAGGATCATTTCAGAACACAGTCTTGGAGAATATACTATAACATTCACATACACTCTTCATACTATATCTTCACATAAAAAAGGGGAAAATCTTTTTTCAGAATTAGCTGTGTTTGAACAAGTACATTTTTTTTATAGCTACTTTTCAAATTATCTAAGTGTAATACCAAGCTTTTCAAAGTACTTATTTTCTTTGTGGAAATCTTGACTTAGTGCATTTCAAGGAGACAACATCTCCTTTTTATTGAAGTATGGCAGATGTATGATATAGGAATACACACTTATTGAATCATCTGTTTTACATTATGTGCTGAGTGTGTCTAATTCTTCCCACGGCAACTTACTACATTGCAATCCTGACCCTCCTAGAAGATCAATTTCTTTGGCAGTATAAGAAAAAATAACCTTTGTCTCTTAAACCATCTACTTTCCCCTTTCCCTCCAGCCTTCAAACAAATGGTTTTACACCAAGTGGAGGATTGTGGGAGGCATATCTTTGAGCTGAATAAGTAGTGGAATGATTGTATTTAAGAGAGAATATTTTACTGAGGTCAGGATAAGGACGAGGGTTGATAACCACAGGCAAGGAGAGCTGTGGTGAGAGTGTTTGCTCAGAGAAAAAGCAGGATGGACGCTGTTTAACTTGATGTGAAGCCTTGGCTTCAAACGAAAGCTGAAATATGATCATGGAATTTTATTTGATTTTTTTTTTTTTTTTTAAACTATGAGCTATCTGGTCTAAATATCCCGCTAAGCTTCTTTCAAACCCAAATGAGTGTAATGTTTTGTACAATAAAAGGTGAAGCAGTTTTTACTGCAGTGTGCTTGAGCATTCACGGTTCCCATTGTGCCTGCCTGGATTTCACAAAGTACTTCTCTATTGACTTTTTTTTTTCTTTTTGTCCAGTATATTATCTGAGTGAAATATTGCTTCTCCTAGTAACAGACATGGCAAAAAACAGCAGAAACATTGCAGTTTCATTGCAGGGTGGTTGAAATATGAGCTTCCCACGTGCTGCAGGTGGTAGGATCTGTACTCTGGCAGGACAGCATCTCTCCTGCCCGACAAGGGAGGCAGAAGCCAGGTAGAGCCAGCGTGTTCTACCACCCACAATCTGGTTTAAACCAACTCAATCTGGTGCTGCTGCTCCAGCAGCTTCATAGCTTCTCCCAGAATGGAGTGGATTTTGAAACTCTCCTCCTGAAGTAGTCTAAGCTTCCCCGCCTCCCCAGTTAAAGCTGCTTCTGAGACCCTCAGCCTTGGCAACTGGACCGTGCAAAGCCCCAGGTACTGGTTCATCCGGCTTTGAAGTGTGTAACTGCAGAAAAGTGAAATAGTAAGGCTTTGGAAGTTTTGGGCATTCAAAACTTCTAGTAGAAACTAGTGGGAATCCCTAGGGGGGGGGAGCAAGATCGAATATGTAGCTAATTATGTTTTTCAGAGAGAGATTTAATTGAACTATAAGGTTGGAGGTGATTAAAAAATTTCTCTGGGCTTTCAACTTTTGTAAGCATTCTGTGTGCAGAATTTTTTTATTTTTTTTGGAGGAAGAAGTGATTTTCATATAAGATCAGTAATGCATGTAAAGATGTGCCAAGAGAAATGATGTCAGATGCATTACCAACCAACTGAAATATGAAAACCCAGTATTGCTTCTTAAGCCAAGGTGCTGGGGTTTTGGCACAGATCAAAAGTGGTGAAAAAGCAAACTCATTAATAGATTATGAACTGGAGTTTTACATATGTGGACTTTGAAAATGGGTTTGTCGCTCAAAAATCTATTTTTCCTGATCTTACAAAAGAGAAACGACTTCTCTCAGAACCAGCCAGTCTGAGCCAACATCTGAAGTGGTTTGTGATGGTAAAGTGTGGACGGCTGTAGCTGGAAAACATTTGACCTTCAGTGGAATTTCAGGATTTAGGACTTTGGAATAGGCAGTTGCTGTAATGAGTTTTAGGCATTAACGTTATTCATTTGATATGAGACACATTATCTAAAACTCCAATGTTCTACTAAGAATCTCGAACTGTGCTGGTTTTTTTTAAAAAGCAACAAAACAAACCTCCCAAAACCTGAACCAAAACTTTTTCAAAAAGGGTTAGGAGAGAAAAATAAAAGGTTGTTGACATTACTAAAATCTTCGAATGATTGAAGAGGCTATTGGCCATAAGGTAAATAAACCAACACACACACCCCACACCCCCCCCAAATAAGCAAACAAAAAACCACAGCCCCCAAAAAAACCCCAAAGCCTCTTCCAAACACACAAACAAAAAAACCCCCAAGCAACCCTCACCAGGAAATGGTTGCCTGAGAGTTTTTGTCAGTATTCAGCATCACAGAAATCTTGTACTGAATAAATGCTGCAGTGTGGGAAGCTGTCTGCAGTGGCAAAATTAAAATTCACTTGACAATAGGGAATATTCAAGGCACTTTCTTACTTCACTTTGCAAATTATTTAGCTATGTACATTTGATGCAAAGAATCATAGTAATTGCACTACACATACATGCAAAAGCTGGGTGCAGTCTTGGGGCCTCCTTTATTTCAACCTTTACATCTTAATTCCTTCCAAGATACATTCAATGTTTATTTTGGACCTTCCTGTACACCTAGCCATGGAGCATACAATTCATTGTTGTCAGGCCTATGTGTCTGCGTCTGAGGATGTGGTTTGGTATTCAGATGCTGTTGAATGAAATTCTCATAATTAGAACATATTGAAGAGCATTTTGTCTCTGCCATTGCTTTGGGACCTGAAGATCTTCCACATTTTGGGATGTGGAGGTGGAATGTTGGCTGGAAGTTTTGATTTTTACACTTGTGTCTCATTGCTTTTGTGGTATTGGCTCCTGGGAATGCGAATAGAAAACCATCACATAATTTACTCAGTTCTGTTTAGTGCAGTGGTGTTATTAGAGAAGAAACCCTGCAAATGCTTCATTTTTCCATAAAATGAATTTAGACAAGTGCCCAGAAATATGCTTCAAACTTTAACCTTCCATTTGTAGGCAAAGATAGATAACAGCAAGAGAGATAAAAATGAGATGGTGACTTCGAGCAACATGACAAGAGATTATAAATCTTAAGACTGGCCTTGTACCGCACAGAAGATTGCAGTCTTAATTAAAAAGTTTTTGAGTGGCTCTCTAAGAGAGCCAATGGCTCTTACGGTTCTTGTGCATCTGGATATTTACCTGGGAAGCCCAGTCAGTCTGTCCTGTGCCTGAACGAACTCTAAATGAGTCAGACAGTTATATAGTCTGAACATATATATCATGAGGGACACTTATGGACCTTTAATTCAAGGCCAACTATTTCACTTAATGTGGAAGTTAAGCCCACGTTTTCCACAGCCAGAGAGAGTGGCCCTGGTGAGGCACCCAGTCCCGCCTGTTGAAGTGTGGCCTTGCCACAGCAAAGCAGTAGCAAAAGCCTTGAAAAACCAGTGAGAGCTTGACTGTGTAACCTGTGATTTGGACATTTAGTTGGGGGGAAAGCCTAAATTTTGGCTTCTGCTCCCTGGGGTGCTAATGGATTTTGTGGCACAGTCCCAGGCTAAAACAAATAAATCACTTTTCTTTGGAGTTGGGTAGTAAGTACTAATATCCTATAGGGAGGTTACCTGAACCATGATATGTTTGCAGTAGGGCTGTCTTTACTTACTGGGAACAGGCTTATTGAAAAATCAAAGCAAGGCTTTATTTTGTCTATCGTTCTTGTGGAAAGAGCTAAGAGGAGATTTAGATATGTACTATAAGTAATTGCCGAGAAACTTTAAGCACTTTAAAGAGGAGAGTAATTATAGTACAAGGCTGTTTATTTTTCACAGAAAGTATTGTGATATTGTGGTTCTAATGAACTCAACGGAAGTTTTGTTTTTCCCTTAAAACGATCAAGTTTGCAGACAGTGCATTTTCAAAATCTGTCTTCTGCAGGTAGAAGTTTACTTTGTAGGTGAGGGGGAAAGTAGCAGTATTATTCCCACCCACCCTTTCTTCCAGATTAGCAACAGTTGGGCAGAACACACGTGTTTTCAGTCACATGCTCTCGTTCCAGGAATGTCGTGCCCTGTTTAGGACAGCCCTCAATTCTCCTGTTTTGTGACTCCTTTGCAAAATGAAGTAGTACCTGTTTGGGATAGAATCAGCTCTATGTGCCGTAACAAAAACCAATTTTAATCTATACCTTCTATGGAGAAAAAAGAAGTACAATTGCAGTGAACGCTTTTTTCCCCCTGAGTACAGAACTGAGAGATGACCTTTGATATCACATGCGGTTAACTTACCTTTACCTTATTTGTATGTTTAATCTCATACTGATTAAAAAATGCCTTTTTTTAAAAAAAAAAAAAAGGAGGGGAAAAAAAAAGGAATTATTTGGACTGGCTCTGCTTGAAGAAATGTGCTTTGGTAAAGATGAAGTGAACTAACCAGACATATCCCCCAAATGTCACCCTGAGATCTTTAACAGAGCTTTAACACCCTGAGAGCTTTAACAGAGCTGAGAAATAAGTCAAGGAGAAAATAGCATGAGATTAACATACTGGTTATTTTACGCCCTAATGCTTTGTGGCACTGGTGACTACCTTGTGCTGTGGAGCCAAATGCTGCAGGTTTGAGACAGGGCAAGCAGTTTTACTGCTCTCCAGATGGATTTTAGCTAGTGGCAGAATTTGTCCTGAGTAGATATTGAGGTATCAAGTAGAATAGACTTTTGCATTAGTGTCCTTGTGCCCTTAGCACCCTTTTCTTTCAAGAATCTATCTTGTCCATAGTGTGTAGCGTAGATACATGTAATGCTGCATTGGACTGTTGTGGCTTAGCATTCCATGACTTTTCATCCTTCTTTTTTGCTACTATGTGCATTAATTTCTATAGAAAGCCCAATGAGCCCACTAGTTTGCTGTTAGATTCCTACTTTCTTTTTTCTGGGGATCATCCCATGTGATTGTTTCCACATTACATCTTTCTTGTTTTGAGAACGCTGATGGAGTCTAACATTTTTATAATGGATCATTGTGTTTGAAGAACTTATTAAGACCTAATTAAGCATAAATCAGCTCAAGTAAATATAGATAACTAGTTTTAAACTAATTTGCAAGCTTGTTACAAGCAGCCTAAGTAGCTTTTGTGTGGGGTTGTGGGAAGGTTTAACATCTGGTGCTGGCCCAGAGCTGCGCTTGGCTGTGGTCATCCTAAGTTGGCTAGTTTGGGTCTCCTCACCCATCTTGTTGACATACCTCCTGACTATAATTGATTTGTACTGCTGGTATGTAGCTATGGTATCCTTTTCTGGGTTTGCTTGTGTAGGTTTTAGAAAACACAGAGCTCTCCTAAATTAAAGGCGCTTTCCGAGCTCCTACAATCTAAAAAACTATCTGTAAAGCAATGCTTCCCTTAAAGACTCAATTTGTAGAACCAGCCTCATCCTCCTTGATAATTTTCTTCTCTTCCACTAAGCTGTCAGGCCCCAACAAAATCAAGCCAAAAGCCATTTCAGAGTTTTGGAAATGTACACCCTAACTTCACTGTTTCCTGTCTTTCCATTATGTACTGTAATAATACATGTAGCATGACTTTAGACATTTCTGGCAGAGCAATTGTTGCAGCAAGGGGAAATAATGACTTGGAAGGTCTAATTGTGTACAGTGTTTAAAAAAATAATCAGTTTTTCTCAGGATCCCTATGTCCAGTGGACTGATACAAAAGTGCAATTCCTCAGTGTACCTTTCAATATAGTACAGCTCCAGTTCTTTTTGTAGCTCTGGGACTGCTATGGCACAAGCTGTTAATGTGAGTTTGAGATGTGGAATGTATAATAGACACGCTAGTATTAAGGAAGGAATAGGATAAAGAAATTCAAATTAGCTTCTGTGGGATGAATTAATGTCAGATGTTATGAGTCCATGTTAAATGACAAAAACCTTTAATCAGATAATAAATTATCTATTGAATTCTTGGATACTTTAAGTATCACTAGATTTTAAAAAAACCCCTGTTGTAATAAGCAAAATAGTAATATTAATATTCTACTTTGCAAAGAGCGTGATCCCAAATAGAAGGTATGATGAATAAAAACTTTGCATTGAGTGCTACTACTTCAGCTCTCCCAGTACTGGGTGTTAAATGCAGCCAGGTCAGACCCATAGAGAAATGGTCTGGTTTGGTCACTTTTTACCTTTGCTTTGTGAATTTGAAAAGTGATTGTGGCAGTTAAATGGAAATGGCTCATTACAAATTCTAAGTTTTACTTTCTGATCTAAATCACAGAAAGCTCCATTTTAGCTCCTTGAAGAAGGAGCTAAAGTGTCTATTGAAGTTTACTGTTGAAGAATAGTAAATGCTTTTTGTACTCAGTCTATGCTTTAAAAACATCTTTTTAGATTGTACCAGTTCTGAGGGTTACAGCAAACGTAAATTGCTCAGACAATAGGTGCAACCCAGTTGTGAACTGTAATTAAGCTGAGTATTTCCAAAGGTGGAGATATTACAAAACCTGTCTACCAGGTGTTTGACCCTTCTTACTGTGAAGAACTTGTTCCTTATTTATAACTGGATTTTTCCCTGGTGTAACTTGTGCTTTTCTTGCCTTTTATCTTTCCACTTCTTGTCTGGCTCTGTCTTCTCCTAACCATGCATCAGGTGATAGAAGGCATTGGTTCAATCCTCCTCTGTCATCCTTGCCCTTCTTTTTCCTAAGGCTGGACAAACCCAGCTCATGCAGGTTCTCCTCTCAGGCTATGTGCTCCTGAGCTACCTGCTAAACATCACCCCTGACATCCCTCGTACCCACCCCATTGGTGTGCTCCTTTACTCACTGAGAGTATCCAATCCCATCACGCAGGCCCTTAATGAGGATACAAACCAGTATCATTCCCAGGATCAGCACCACTAGTACCTGACTGCCAGCTGCATTTTGATCTCATCTGCCCACCGCCACCACTTTTTGGGAAGACTTGATCTAGGAATCTTTTGGTTTTCAGCCTAAACTCATTAATACAACATTATGTACTTTTCTGTCAATATTAGGATGAAGGTTTAAATAGTTGATCAGCTTAACTCATGTTTAATCTGTTGTAGCTGGAGACAGTGCTATTCAGTTCACTTTTTTTTTTTCTGCTAGACCAAAAGAGCAAAACTGTTGTTGAACCAATTTAGAAAACAGGATTTTGGTTTAGCTAGACAGTCTTCTCTGACTGCATGAGTGAACCCTCCTATCATATGTCTGATCAGAATTCTAGATGATCTTGCACCACTGTCTTGCACAAAATGTTGTTTGTACTTTCTCATCTCAATTGCAATTACCTCTCTTGCACACAGAGGCCATGTTTGCTTTGTTCATGTGGCCACAAACCACCTCTGATTAATATGCCCAGGTTTTCTCTTTTTTTTTTNTTTTTTTTTTTTTTTTTTTGTCAAATATAGTCCAATGACAGTTAGGACTCTTTAAGTATCACAAGACGCAGCTCAATCCTACCCATATCTTCAGCACTAGTATTGCTTGAATAGTTTATTCAATGAGTACTCTGACTAGCTTCTATAAATGCACACCATGTCATATTAGTTTAAGAAAATGCCTAAGTGTGAAGGCTCATACAGCTGTTAAATATCATATTCCTAATTCAGTTCTTGTAATGATGCCATATTGTGCAAATTGCAACCAAAATGACTGAACTTATGGTAGATAAAGCTAGGCTAGATCAGTTCCAGGTCTGAGGGTATAGATCAATGAGAATTTTTGAGGTATAATTAAAAATGCAAATTTAAAATCATACAACATTTTTTTTGTGTGGTATACAAAGCTAGAAGGAACACTTCTGTATGGTCGTTTGTTTCTTAAATGTTTAATTAAATATTATCAGGCTGAAGATTAGGTTATTCCCACAAAAGGTTCTCTGGATGGCTGTTTTACAAAAAGCAAACAGTACTTAAGAGAAAACCAAATCGTAGCCGTTACTATGATTCCCTGATGATTTTGCACGTAGATGAACCCTAAAAACACACATGATAGCTGAGTTGCTAGGGGCATATGCTTAGAAAGAAATGAGGGGTGTTCTGTGCATGTTCAGAATTGCAGATCAGTTAATTGCGTGCTTCTGGCTACAGGCAGAGAATAGATGAGAATTTAAATAGAGTAATAGTGCAGTCTGCGACCATGAAAGCGTAAAGGTGGAGAAGCAAATCACTGAGAAGCACACAACTCTTACTTATATCTCTGCATGCAGGAAGAAAAGATATAACCCAAGGCTGAGCAACAGTGTGTATTTGATTTTTAGAAATTTAATGCCAAAATGTATGAATGACTTCTTCCTCTTTTTCTTCTTATTGCTCATGTAGGAATCTCACCCTAGCTTAATTTGCACCAAAGACAAACTGCAGCAAATGTGAATATTTTTTAAATGGGTGCATAACTTGGATAACTGCTTTAAGCTCTCACTTGTTCTCAGTTTTTGTCCTTGGTCAAACAGATTAAAAATCTTGCTATATTTGTGAGAACTGTTAGCTAAAAGCAGGATTTGTCTTTTCCTCCTTGTAGCTTGATTTGAATGTCTGGATCTGAACTTAGGGTTGCTGTATGAACCCTGCGTGTCATGTAGTTGCCCCCGTTGTAAATTAAATTGAAAATCAGTGTAGCCTGCTTTAGACTAACCAACATACATTTTTAGCAGGTGAATGCTTTTTGTGATGAGCCAGATGCTGATCCCAATCATGATGCTTCTTCAGTCCCAATTAGAGCACTCTTTTTCCATGAGAGAGAGGCTATGACATACTGGGACTTACTAATCAGGCCTCCTTCAACGCAGGCGGTCACTACTGCAACTTGGAGGGCCCAAGTGGAAAAATGTTTTTGTGGCTTTGAAGTTTGAAATGTCAGACAGAATCCAGTCTGCTGCAGAAGGTGTTCAGTTATGCTTCTCAACAACGTGATGTACAGAGAGGGCTTTGGATATTGGTGCCCGTGTGCAGTGCAAAGGTGTCTTCAATACACCAGTTACTGTTCTTTGTGCCTAATTCTTGTTATTGTTACAGGGGCCAAGGGGTAGCATCAAGTAGCACTCCATGGGTATTGCTCTCATCAGTAACGTACAAGTTTTAGCAGAAGCTCTATAAAATGCTTTGTGTCAAAGACAAAACTACCACTTTGTCAATTATCCCTTTGTGTTTTACAGGTTGAGTTCAAAAATCTGCTTTTTTTTTTTTTTTAAAAAAAAAGTAATAACAAAGGAATAAGAATCAACTCTGTTGAGCCGAAATAGTATAAAAGTGAAGGGTCATTTCCACTGTTTTCCATATTTTGCCTTATTTTGAAAACTATGTGGCCATAAAGTATGAGCTGAATTGTTGGGCTCTTTCAAGCCAATATCTCAAGGTGAGGCAATTTCTCAGTTTTGTTGTCATGACCAATCTACACTGAACTTGGGATAATTCTGATTTTGGTGACATAGATGAAAATGAAAAAAGCTGATACCAAGTTTGACTTGCTAGAAATTGTGCTCGGTCATGGGTTTCTTCATTCCAATTATTTCTTGTTCTGCACACGAGCCTGGGATTTAGAGTTCTGTTTAGTCATTAGAATTTAGTATAGAGGAATTGTTTGGAAAATGTTGATTTTTATAAAAAATACTAGCTTTTAGACTGATAGATTATGTGATCTAACATAATTATGTCTTAGATGCCTTCATCTATTAGTACTATATTTTTATTATCCTTATTATTGCCTAAGAAAAGGGAGCAAAATCTGTACCAAATGCTGCATGAACACAGAGTACAAGTCTTTTTGCTAGACACAGACTATGTCTTATTTTAGGGAGGTATCTGAATATAAGATTGAAGGTGACACAGGAAAACAACTTGCCTGAATTGGCATCACATTCTGTAGCAGCGAGAGACTAAAGTTACCCTGATAAAATTTAAATATAATCTTGGTATGAGAACATAAGTTCTAGTTGGCATCAAAAGGACTCTGTTTTGAGGATGCTGTAAGACCTTATCTATATATCTTTCAAGCTTAAAGAAAGTCACACTTTTATGCACATTAAAATGCATTTCAAATATGGAAAATAATTTCCTTAGTTGCTATTTGCCTAATGAAAGTTTTTCACTTTGTAAACCAGTCTATAAGAGCCTTTTAGGCAGTTTTGGCAATTGAAATCCCTGCAGAATTTCACAAAAAGATAAAAGCTACACTTCTCCACCCTAAACCAAAACAATGTATTTTTACACAGTGTTTCTGTCAAATCAGCCTGTGTTGTCTGAGATTTTTATTTATTTTTCTTTTCAAAGTCTGGGTAGATATATCAGTGGTACTGCCTGGATCTTTTTTTTTTTTTTTTTTCTGAGCTGCAATGATTAAAGGTCATTTCATCTCCTTCTCTGCTGCCAAGCAGAATAGAGTCACATGCTTGCTTTCTTATTATAGATCATAATAGACATTCAAACAGTTAAGTTTTGTGACCACCTCTAAAAAAAGCTTTGAAATTTTATTTATGTGGGTTTTTTTCCCTTCCTAGCTATATCTGAGTCATAAATTACATGTGCAGTAACAATATTGCTTTAGGGTCTTTTCTTCCAAGAATTCAGAATGCTCTTTACAAAGTCAGTTAATGGCATGTTATATACGTTGCATATAGGTGAGTCGACTTACCTGAACTGAGTAACAATGTAAATGATGGAGTTGATGAATGACCACAGGTATGAAGACACTTAGTTCCCTTTTCCTTGGAAACTGTACTCATCTATGCGTCCGCATTTTGTATTCTTTCCCTCAAATGTAGGTAACAGCAACAAAAAGGAGTGTTTTTTGTGACAACGGCACGATGTAGACAAGGACACTGCACCCTAAAGAGGTGTATTAGGAGATGCAGACAGATGTAGTTAGTCTGACCCACAGGTAAAATCAGGTCCTTGTGGATCTGAAGCAATCAAAGAAACATAAAGTCCAGTGCCAAGACAGCAGACGATCCTGAGGAGGATGTTGCTGGTGAGTGGAAGCCACATGCAAGGGAGGGCCTTGGACAGTATCTATGTGAGACCGGTGCCTTGCTACTTGAGAAAGGAAAAAAAAAAAATGTTCCCTTAAATAACTGCGCTATGGGAAATAGTCTTATTTTAATATTACTTTATAATGAATTATGAATGGGAGAAAAAAATATATTGAATGTGTGTAGTGTTTAGATAAATACCTTAGTTCCTATTTTTATGTTACAATGTTAAGGTAAGGCTGGTTTCAGGTTTTTTTTTATAGTCTTTTCCTGCCTCTCTCTGTGAATAAAAATTGTTTTTGAATTTGAAGAAGTGTTGGTAGGCAGAGTATGTTGATACGTGAATACAAACATACGATTTCATCTGCATGTCCAACTACTAATTTAACCAAGACAAATAATGCTACTGTTCTAAAATAACTTTTTTGTTACCTGATCAAATTACACCTCACAGCCACCTCCTCCTTCTCTTTAGAAATACCGAAGTACTGTTCCTTTCCTATATTTACAGTAGCAAAAGCAAAAAAAAAAAGAAAATGTGAAAGGGCCGAGAAGATTTGTGTTTTCCTGGAGCAGAGTGCTCTACTTCTGCGGGTGCTGAAAAGACCAAAGCTCAATCATTTGGTTCTTATTCTTTGCTGTGTTTTGGAGAAGAAAGCACTGCTAGCTGATCAATGGAGTCTGGAAAAAAAGGACCTCTTAGTCTACCTTTTTTCCTTAAATCACAGGACTGAACTGAAAGGGAATTACTCACAAAACCAAAAGCTGCTGTTCATTTAAATCTATTGGAAGAATTTATAAAGAATAGTTGTACTGCAGCTCATTAGCAAGGCTCTGTTCAGCACGTTTTACTTTTATTAAGTAATCAGACAAAAACTGGGAACAGGGCTGGATAGGAGGTTTAATGGCCTGGTCTTATGTCCCTGGCCAAAAGAAAATCTTTCAGGTTAATGCTGTCTGGTTTGAATACATTACTTGTGTAAGCTGTTCAAGCTTCACTGAAGCTAGTGGATCTAGCTCAAATTCTTGCAGCTTGCTGTGTAAGTTCGGTACTTGGCTTTTATTTGAAGAGAGATTCAAAGACAAAATACAGTGTTCAGAAGAATTCCTTCCATTCTCCTTCCTCCCCCCGAGTCCTGTAGATGTGTTCCTCAAATCACAGAATCTCCGGGGTTGGGAGGGACCTTTTAGAGGTCATCCAGTCCAACTCTTCTGCCAGAGCAGGTTCACCTAGAGCAGGTTGGGCAGGAATGCATTCGAGTGGGTTTTGGATATCCCCAGAGAAGAAGACCACAACCTCTCTGGGCAGCCTGTTCCAGTGCTGTAGCGCTCTCTAAGTGAAGGAGTTTTTCCTCATGTTCAGATGGAATTTCATGTGTTGCAGCTTGTGCCTATTGTCCCTTGTCCAGCCACTAGGCACCACTGAAAAAAGTGTGGCCCCATCCTTTTCACACCCGCCCTTTAGTGTCTTAGTCTTCTCTGGGCTAAACAGGCTAAATGTGAGCAGTCTACCTTCATCATAGAAAACTTGTAATTGCAAGGTGCTTTCACCTACTGGGAATCTTGGATCTTTCTGTCTACTCACGGCAAGACTTGATCTGACTGTTGGATGAGCTGACATGACCTGGGTTTCTGGAGCACCATCGGTAATTAACGCACTATCGTTGTATGAGTGATATTTCAGTAACTCATGATAATTCGAGGTATCATATAAAAACCACTTTATGAATTTGTGTTTACACCCTCCAGCACCATGGTGAACTGGGACTAGCACACCTGTCAGCATCTTCTCCTGTGCTCTTTTTAGTTCAGAACAGTAGAAAAAGTACTGAATGGGAATCATGTTTGGTGTTTCATATTTTCTGAGGAAATGGACGGAAGGAGAGTGAGCTGACATGATTAGCAGGTTTCTGGGGAAGGGAAAAGTAATGAAATAACAGTCTGCTTTTCAGAAGTTTATTGGAATGGAGGATTGGATGGTACTGGGGCTAGTAACAAACAAGTTTCCAGTACATTAATGGACCAAGAGATGGCATTTCAAACAGTACACGTTACTTGAAGTGTTTTTCTCCATTACAGACAATTCCCACATTCTGCTTAGACAAAAGGCTTCTCCCTGCAGAAGAGCATCTTGGTGAAGCCTGTCACTACTGCTGACTTGCTGAGACCCTCCTGGGGATAAAGTGGGTGACATGGAAGGCAGATGGGGTGGCCAGGACAGATGCTGTCTGGCTAATAGAGACAATGTCCCCATCTGTTAGGAGGATTTCCTGCAGTTCTGAATGCTTTGTCCCCACATCCTCAAATACTCAACAGATGGTGGGTTACAAATGTGTAAATCACTTTGAAGTTTGGATGGAAAAATGCAAAAAGCATTATTTCCTGAAATGTGCAATTGTTGCTAACTCATGGAGGGGTCTTACTGAACTCTGAAACTTCCATTTTCTGTGAGCAAAATTAATTTTTTTGCTTGTGTTTCCCAGAGAGTTATAAGAGCAAATGGTACACAGTAAGAACAATTTTTCGCAAGTGTGGCCACCATATGAAAAGTTATTATTTGCTGGTAGTTGTCACCACTCCTCAGATGTGCATAGCTATTTTCTATTCTAAATATAGGGGAATAACACCATTGTTTTTCCTGGTAATCATAGGTAAAGACTGTCTCTTTTTCTTCTTGCAAGTCATTCAGACATCACAACAGGCGTAGACTTAAGCCGAAGTCATCTGAGACGAACTCTCAGAATGTTGACAGTGAACAGCAGTGAAGGAAACAAACCTTTGGAAAAAGATGCATAGGGAAAAATATTTATCTTTCTGATAAGAACTGCAAATGTAGTGTCCTTGGAGATTAGAAAGAAACATGTGTGGTAAACTACAAATTAAGATGAGGAGATTCATTCAATCTTCCAGAGGTTAGACTTGCAGTTCAAGGTAGCAGAAATGTCCAGCCTACAGTCTGAAGATTTTTGGGAATGGGTGGTAGGGTGTTAATGCTGGAAGGGAAAACTTCACAGAGATGCAATGTATTTATATGTATTTTTTTAATGGAAGATTGATATGGGGAGAGGGTGTGATCAGGACTTCATTTTCCAGGTTGATATTTTTAGAATAAGCTTTCATTTTTTTTATTTTTAAATGTTTTAAACTGTTTTATGCATATGTAAAAGCCAGTATTACAAAGAAATATCTTTCCTTTTCAAAGAAATATTTTTCCTTATTTTTTCCTTTTTTTTTTGCTCCTTTTTCCACTCCCTTAAACATCTACATTCCTCAAGGGAAACAACTTGGTTTTAAGTCACTCCTTTATTTGACCATGGTGAAGTTTCCTTGTAATGTTTGTGATACAGGGCTGACCATGCAAAAAATAAGCTGTACAATTAAAGTACAAATTGTTATTGAAATGACTACAGAGACTATGTTAGGACAAAGTGAGACTCATTAGCTATGTCTTTTATCTTTCAAAGCCATATTGCAAAACATAGAATGAATACTAGCAACAGTTCCGGAAAAATAACTCTGGATGCAGATTTTTTTTTAATAAACACACATATTTTCTCTATTCTTTTGATCTTCAGTGCAGGACTGACTCCTGCTCAGTCCTTATCATTTTGATAAGCTTCCATGTTGAACATTTGTAGATCAACAAGTTTGTGGTATGGACAGATAAAGTGTCCAATAGCTGCAGTAAAATATCTTTTTTTTTTTTTTTTGTTTTTGGCTTGATGGACAATCTTAAAGCTTGAAATACAAAGAGCCAAAGCTCACTTTACGTGGTGAAGCGAACTGACTTATTTGAATAAACAAAGTGTGTGTTTCCCCTGATGTAACCTACAGCTTAGTGATAATTAATGTTCAGAAAAATTCAGATACTCAATATTGGATTACACTATGAAAGACATTGTCCAACTCTTTAAAAAGAGTGGTAGCTGTTAAAACACTGTGTTACCAAGAATTAGGAAGGATTCTATTTTTAATCACTATTTTCACATACTGTGGGGAACCCTCTTGAAAAAGCTCTTTTCATATTAAAAAACGAACAAACAAAAACCTCCAAAAACCCCGCAAAACACCGCCCCCCCCAGTTATTCTCTTTCCTTATTATTTATTCCCTTCACACCCAAAACTAACTTCAATTCAGGGACAGGAGTAACCTTCTGCCTATGGAGAAGGTGGAGTATTTCATACCAATTAAAAACAGCACCACAAAGAAACTCCTGTACCCTTGCTGTCAGGTGCAATTAGACAAGAGCGTGATTTAAACCAATTGTGAGCACAAGATCACTTCAGGTAGTCAATATGTTACCCCTGATACCTCACAGAGTCCTGGGTTGTAACTCCTCAAACTTTCAATCCAACTGATGTTCCATAATGTTTTGTATTTAGAATTGATTGGTAGGCATCGTTCTTCTGTAAATTACAAGTTAAAAGCAAGTTAGACAAAGGAAAACTTATCATATGAAAGTGGTATTGTTTTGATGAGGAGTTTGTTGCTCTACTGCAGATCTGTCTTAATAAAAAGTTATAACAACTTGACCCACTTGAAGTTTTTTCAGTTGATTTAACGGAGAGTGAAATCAGTGGGGTTTTCTGTCCTTTTTTTTCTTTCTTTTGGTAAGTCTGGTTTTGCAAAAGCAGAAATATTTCCTGATGCTCAGAAAGTATCTGAAGGACTTTTAATAATCTTTGGTGGAATAACAATGGTGCAAAGCCTCTGAAAGAAAAGTCATTCTTCTGTGCTATCAGCCACACTGAGATTGTTTACTAAGGATGCTCAGATGTGATGGTATTTCTATGTTCTGAATATATCTCTTAAAGATATTAGCTTGTGCTTTGGATCACTTGCTACTTCTGTCCTTCCAGGGCTGATAAGCTTGGTGAAATTTGATAAGTTATAAGAATTTTGCCTATGACATCCTGCTCTAGGACACAGTACAACCATTTTCTGACATTTTGCCTCAGAATCCCATTGTGCTATTAATTCGAAATGCAATCTGTTTTTCAGCACGTATTATTTTTATAAACCTGCCAAGTTTGAATGGAATTCAGCTCAAGAATGGTTTAGGCTTAGCAGCCAGAGAAAAAACAATGAAAACAGAGAACCTTTAATGTTTATTTCTTTGTTTTGTGGTGTGTGGGGCTTTTTGTTTGTGTGTTTGTTTTTTGGGGTTTTTTTAAGGAAAATATAATGGGTTAGAAAACCCAAAAGGTCGCATTCCTAAATAGCTCAGAAACCCTCAGAGACAAAATGTTACTCATTTCATTTGTTTAGATCAGACACTTTTAGTCTTACAGTGGCTATTTAATTTTTGAGGGAGGAGAGAACATCCTAAGCTTATCTCAACATAGTTTGGTGGATTTGGTTTACTTTTTTTTCTCCTTCTTCAGCAGTCTGGGGAAAGGAGGATGGAGGGGGAATGTCATCTTTATATATATTTATGAATTACAAGGTCTAAGCTTAACACTAAAGTGTTTCAGTAGTCCCATTGAGCCTGTGTGACAGCTTCCCTGGCTTGCTGCTGCAGGTGCGTCCCTGGCCAGGAAAAATCCAAATTTGATTCTCTGTAATGGCTGTAGGGCAGTTTGGTATGAAATTCCTTCAGCAGATATGTGCAGGTTTACTGTGGGATAGACACGCAGCAGAGGCACCACCTGAGCCTCTCCCACAGCCTGCTTGTAGGGCACCGGAGTGTTTCTTCCAACAGTAACTTAGATTATAGATTGAACAATGTTTATAAAATGAATGATGCATTTCAACTTCTATAAAGAAAAAATGTAATTGCAGTTATTTTAAATTTGTGTTTTATTTATCTTTAAAAGTAAGGAAAACATAGATTTTATTTTTTTTTTTTTGGTACTGGTGCAGAGATTTTAATATTATTGACAAATTTCCATGTACTGTCTGAAAAGATGCAGGCAGCTTGCGTGAATGCATCCACTGTGCAATCAAATTCCTCATATCAGAACAAGCAACGTAATAGTGTCTACATCTATGCTGTGTCCAAGTGGTCCAAAAAGCAATGTGAATGCATAAAATTGTCTGTAGGGGCTTTTTAAAGGTACAGCCTGTCAGATGAATATGAAATTGAGAAAATTTCAGCAATAAAAAATTTCACAGCTGTTTGATGAAGTAGTCTGAAGCACAACTGTTCTTAGCAGTGGTATGAAAGTGGATTTATAAAACTAAATGTGGCTTTTGCTCAGTAACACTGAGGAAATTGGAGTTTATGGCTGCAATGGAGAAGTTGACAGGTGCTCAGTAATTTTATGCTCTGCTTAGCGGTGGAAAACAGTCTGACATGAGATTTACTGCTGCTAACTTGTTTAAATATTAGGGATTGCCTTCAGCTAACATGAGCTTAGCAAATCCCTCCTGGGACTGATGAAGAGGTGGTAATGTCAATGAATGACTCCAATTAGAGGTCCCTTCCCACCTGTGTCATAAGAGGCATGTTAAATAGATGAAACTGAGTATTTTTGTAATGGACCAGTGGTTACATTAAAAATTGTGTATGTTTAATGATACAGCTAATTATGAGGTGACTATAGTTTTTTTTTTTATGATCTTGATAAACTGCATCCAGGTAGCAGCTGCAAGATTGTGAATTTCTCTCATGTCCCAAGAGACTCAGAAACCTGCTTGAGGATTTGGGTGTTCTTGAGCTGATGAAAAAAGGGCAATTGAAAATAGTAGTGGTTATCCTGGGCCACTGAATCTTCGTTTTTGGAGGCTACATTCATGAAAAAATAAAAATGGTTTGAAACATGTGGGAATCTTCTTCCATTTAAAATTAAACTTGCATATATTTCTTAAGAAGAAGCAAACAACTATTAATGGTTTTGAAATATTTCAGATGCTTCACAATTTTTTTTCCTGAATATGTTTAATATGAGGTCAATTTATAAAACAGGAAGTTTTCATCTATTTGTCCATATATTTTGATACAAGTCCTCTATGCATTTACCTCAGTGTTAGGGGTTTTCCTTGGGTTTCCTTTAGATTTTAGTTGATAAAGATGAATTCATCTTTTCAGTTTCCAAAGCTGTGTATGTGAGCTAGGCTATGCAGGCCCTGTTAACTGGTATGGCAGAGTTAAATCAGTGTCTGTGGGTTTGAAAAGTGTAGGTATAACTGTATATGTGTATATCACTGGATGTATCTTCAAGTTGTGAAATACGCTGGTGTCAGGGACAGTTCTAAGAAAGTGAAATGCAGTGTCAAGTTCCCTATTTCCCAGTGTATTTAAAAGCTTGTATTGTTTTCACAGTGAGGTGTTCTTAATATGGAGCCTTGTTTATTTTTTTCCTAAATATTAAATCTTTTCTATCTCTTTGCAATTAATCTGGAAATTTTCTAGTGTCTCTCTCTCTGTACCAAAATATTTTACACTTCCCTGGATTGCGTTGGCATGTTACAATCGATGGTGTTTCCCTTTCATTGCAATAAATGTCAGGCTTTCTGCAAAATACCTCTGCTGGCTAACCAGAAAATGCATAGCTGAATGCTGATGTGGCATTCGCAGGTGGGATGATTTCCTTAATGCTTCTAGCTGGGTCATTCAGGGAGCGTGTAAAGTGAGGTCAGTACTTCTCGTAAAATCAGGGGAGATTTTTCTTGTAATATGTAAAAAGAAACCATTGTTCAAGATTTGATTAAAAAGAATTATGCGTGAATCTGGATGCTGCAGTATGGTGTGCAATTTCAGCAGTAGGTTAGGTGATATTGCTCCCTAATTAATTCCCTTTAAGATGACTAAGCTTGAACACCCAACATTGCTATTTTATGTGCCTTGATCGAGTTTCTTCACTGTAGTTTTTTTGCACCCTTCTAGAAAGTTTTAAATTATGAAATGAGTTTAATAATAATTGGTCCCATATCACCCAAGCACAGAATGTATCATCGATACCTCCATTTATTATCTCTGCACATCATTAATTTTTTATTTTGATAATGTAACTTTTCAATAGATGAAAGCAATTTGATGTACAAAACAAATATATAGTGAAAGGTGATCGGAGTGGCTCAGATACTGACAGTTTATGAGCTGGGATATACTCATCAGGACTATCTTCATGTAGCTATTAACACAGCTTATAATTTGTCTGGAATCAGAGCAAGAAAAGCACTTTTATCTCTGCTTACTGAGAAACAAAGGTAGCAGTGATAAAACCCTGAAGTTAGATGTCAAATAGAGCCCACCCACAGTAAATTACTAAAATCTTCTAAATAAGTAAAAAATTTCTGTCAAAGGGCAGAAAATGAACGGTCAATGCTGACCAAGCCAAATAAACATTCTTGTGTAGGTGGGCAGATTTTTGGTGTTGTAGAGAGCAGTTAGCTGCTTTCATGAGGAAAAGGAAAATCTCATGGTCCGTAAGATAAAACTTGTGGAGAAAGATTTGATATCCTTCCCCCCCTGTTTGCATTTCATATCTAAAAAAATTAAAGCAATCTCAAAACAAAAGAAGAAAATTTTTTTCAAAAATTCTGAAGTGAGACAATTTGATATTACAAAAATCTCTTGCCTTTTTATTCCATTTTTAATAAGTTCAGCTGCAAAAGCTATGAATGTTCTTATTTAAACTGTATTGCTTTTCAGTGAAAAAGTTCTAAACAAATATCTGTATGTGGAATGTCTTAGACTATCCTGTTTTCCATACTTATATATTTTAGTAGATATGTCTACAAATGTGTCAGTATCTTCCTGCTGGAACTTCTTTTCGTAGTGCACTTTTAAAACAGTGTTCAGTCATTTAATGATGCTGAGTTACATTGACTTTAATTTGAATGGTTATCTGTCATGTCATATAAGCAGGCAAAACTGTAGGTGAAGTATGTTAGAAAGATCCTGCTCATCTTAGCAATCAACTAATTCATAGTCTCTGGTAATGCTGCACTTTATTTTGCCATTCTCAGTACATGGACCAAAAATTATTCTACACAGAAACCAACACTACTTGGAAGAAAAAAAAAAAACCATAAAAAAATTCAATGCTTTGGAATTTTTTAGGTGGGAGTTTCAAGAATGTTTTTAAAAAAAAATTGAAGACAGTTGCTCTGCATTCCTCTTTCTTTTGATTGAAGGGGCTCTACTTCTGTGTTATATATCGAGATAAAGCAAAAATATTATTATTTTATAATAATATACCTTAATCTTTAAACATTTGGAGAACCGTGTCAGTCAAAAATACCCATTCTGAAATTAAAAAAAAAAAAAAAAAAACCAAAAAAAACCAGAAAAAAAAACCAAAAA
>VZSF01005789.1:1005562-1276928 GCA_013398295.1 Chionis minor | reverse complement strand
TTCTACACAGAAACCAACACTATTGGAAAAAAAAAAAAAAACCATAAAAAAATTCAATGCTTTGGAATTTTTTAGGTGGGAGTTTCAAGAATGTTTTTAAAAAAAAATTGAAGACAGTTGCTCTGCATTCCTCTTTCTTTTGATTGAAGGGGCTCTACTTCTGTGTTATATATCGAGATAAAGCAAAAATATTATTATTTTATAATAATATACCTTAATCTTTAAACATTTGGAGAACCGTGTCAGTCAAAAATACCCATTCTGAAATTAAAAAAAAAAAAAAAAAACCAAAAAAAACCAAAATAAAAAAACAAAAAAAACCCCCAAAACCAAAACAAACAAACCAACTCCATAAACCCAAAAAACACTGTGGCGGGTATTCCATCAGGAAACCTTCAACTATTTCTTGTTCCAGTTATGTGACGTTTCCTTTGTTACAGTGTTTTGATGCCTTTGTTATCCTGAGCTCAGATATTCAGGGATATGAAGGGGGAGCTCCATATATTGTCCAATTATGCTGCAGAAAGAATGTAAAAAAAGGAAACAAGTGCAAGTCCAGTGAAGCCTAAACACAGTTGTAAGCTCCCACAACTGAGAAGAACATAAAAATAACACCAGATAGTAATAACAGCCGGGCCTTGATGTTTAAAAACAGTAACAATATGTCCTTGAATAAAGCGAAATATGTTTTCACTAACTTGGGAGCTCATCACAGCAAGTTCTACCCTAAAATAATAACATATCAGTTGGCAATGTTCTACAAAAAGAGAACGTGTGCATTTATTTATCAAGAAATGCCTGAGTCAATACCGGTTGTGCTACAACAAAAGATGATTGAAATTATTGCTTGGACCTTTGAGAGATGAAGGGAGTTCTCAGTAATGTTTGACAAGCTAACGTGAGTGTAAAAGGCACTGCTTGTCTGTGTGCTCTTCTTGCACCCCAGCTGCAAAAAGGATCTCAAGTAAATTCAAAAGGGCGTAATCTGAGGATTGGCACCTCCTGCAAGTTCTTCCCTGTTTTACCAAGGAAGATTCATGAGCCAGGAGAGCAGGTAGGTGCCTGCTCATCAGTGCAAAAGCAGGCATCAGCCACCTGGGCATGTAGCTCGACTGGATGGAGCCAGCCATTAAATTGGTATGGACTGAAAAATTTTTGTCAAAACTTGAACAGAACGATCCCTGCTTGGAGGTAATACTCACTACTTTTACTCAGTATTTTCACCAGAAATTTTTCCACTCCCAGCAACTCTTGTATGGAATTACTGTAATTCCAGAGATCCCTTTCAGGTGCTTTAAAGTGTGGGGAAAGGGTGAAAACTCCTCAGGCTTTTCCTTTGTAAAAAGAAAATTCATTTGGCTGAAGTCTTTCTCCTAAAGAAAATAAGCAAAATGTTATCACTTTAGTGATACCCTTGTCACTCCTGACGTTATATACATAAACCATCAGAGTGGGGCTGCCTCTGGGAATCACTTGCTGTCTTTGTGTGCGTTCAGCAGCAAGAATATAACAGGACAACTTTTGAAAGCTGAATTGATAATACTTTAGAAAACCAAGTGAAGAAGAGGACACTAAAAAACCTGGAAGCTTCAGGATAAGCGGAAACCTCCTCACGTTGCAGGACTGTTAGCCCTGCTGGAACAGTTAGCTGATATCTCTGCAGTACCTTTGCACCAGGTTTTTGCAGGAGTCTTGGGACAGAAAAAGATATAGGATACTAAATCCCTTTCTAATAGGAAATTTGGCCTTCTTGCTCTTGGATGCTTCGCTTGCTGGCTAGCCCATGTTGTCTGGTGGTTTCTTCCTTTCTTTTTAAAACACAAAATAATTGCAGAATTCTCTTTCTGTGAACAAGGAAAAATCTTTTAAAAGGAAGAGAAAATACTACCACTTGCAAGGTGATTAAAGATACTAAAAGCAATTTACAATCCCGTGCCCATTAGTGCTACTAGTTTTAAAGTGAGTTGTGAACCATAACTTTTTTCCAGATGTGATACCTGGGTACTGGAACACCCCAGATGTCTCCCAGAGGACAAGCTCCTCGGTTCGCCCCGTGCTGCGTGACATTCCTGTCATGTCGGTGATGGAGGCTGGCGCCCACCGGCTCGTTAAGGCAGCCTGACAGAGCTCCAGGGCTGAACATCGCTGACAACTGGCAGGTGCAAAAGTGACTGTGTCTCCTCGCTGAGAGGAAACTTTGTTAGGAAACATAATGTGAAGTTGTCTTGGAATAAGAAGAGTCCGTCCCAGCCTCCTTTATTCTGCTAGCTGTGAAAATATTTTATATTTCATTAATAGATTATGTGATGAAACAAGCAGGGTAAATATTAGTAGCTTCTAATATCCTAGGATCTGCTCTGGCACATAGGAGATGGGAAACCTAATGTTTTATTCCTTCCCTATTTATCTATGGGTTTCTTTTTTCTCTCTTCAGTAGTTAAAACAACATCAAAGCAACGTATAAAAATAAAGTCTGAATTACTGTAATAATTTATAATATCTGTTAGTCCAAGGCAATAATTGTTATGAAGCGTTGTAATGTTTTTGTTCTCTCCCTGTGTGAGATTTCTCACAGTGAGTAGGCATAACTTTCCCAATTTGCTGTGAACTCATCTCTTTTTCTTTGCTTTTCTTTTTAACATGCATGTTAATATAAGCTTATATCAGCATATGGTTTGTTCTCTGTATGCTCTTATTCTGCTGCCATATGTAGAAAATGGATTTTTTTTTTCTTTGAATAATAAGTTATAAATTGGCAGTGTAGTCTCCTAACAAATATTCAAGTTCTGAGTCTCCTGATGTGTTCTCTTTTGGAAAGTCTGAAATACTATGTCTTTCCTTTTCTTACTGGCCTTTTAGATGAAAACCAGTCCGTGTTGCTTATTTATTCTGTGCAGATTTGTGGATGCCTTTAGATGCTGTGGAAATGCTGAAGATAGCTGGAAAAAAAAAGGCTGCATAATATTAGGCAGGAGTTAGGAGGTTTTCAGGAATACTACTCTACATTGTGTACCGTGTCAGTCTATGCAACTGAACTTGAACCTCATGAGAAATTTCCTCCATGTCTATGATATAAAGGTTTTCAGGCAGGAAGCACTGTGTACAAAAATTCTTGCAAAAATTTGGACAGTACGCAGGCAAACATGTAAAATGTTTTATTTTTAGAACTAGTTATGGTTGGTTGTAATTTTTTAGAGAGTATTCAAGAACTGTATTTCTGACCTAGTTTACTATTGACATGTCATGGATTTATCTGTGCATGTGCACTAACATACAGGTGATATGCTACGTTGATAAATAAGGCAGGTTCTTGTGTGTCACTGATGTGCTTTTGAAAACTTTACCTTTGGTATTATCGATCATAGTATTTTTCTCTTATTCAGAATGACTTGATTTGGTTCAAGTCCTCAGTGTCAAGGTAGTTTTCACACTTCTAGTCTCTGTCTCTCTCATACACGCCCACACATGTACACGCACAATCTCAGGACACTTCTAATCTCAAAAAGCTTGCTTTCAAAGACCCCAATTTTGCCCTGTATAGTGTGATTGTTTTAAGCTCCAGTTCATCGGCAGCTGCCCATCTTTGCTGTAATACGCTACTCACCACAGCCACCGAATGAAGGAGAAAAGAGAGGGAGGAATATATTAAATCTACATGTTCCCTTGCAAAGGTAATTTTTCTTCTTTAACTTGCAGGAACACTGTAGCCAGAAGGCACTGCATATGTAAGATAGTTCTTTATTGGAAGGAGCCTTTTTTCTTGCATCACTATCCCTCGTGTCTTCAGAATCAATATAGACTATAATTTTTCTCCTCTATCCAAGTATTTCTATGAAAAGAACTAAAGCTCATATTTTATATCCTCAACTCTGATACCATCAGCTCTTGCTGCAACAAGATGTTAAAAATGTTATGTGGAAGTCCCAGCATATGCTGATCCTTACTTGAGTGAACTGCAGTGCTTTGGAGGTGAAGCAATTCCAAGACAAAATGAATTGGATTTCCATCTCTAATTTCAACTGTTTAGTAGAATATAATATAAACTCCCCTTTAAAATTCTGAACTTGCTGCTGGACATTTGCCAGCACCTGCACCTGCATTACTTCTCTGCTAATATTTCAAAGTGTCAGCTCAAGTGGCCTGAGAACTGCCTGTGGAAGTGGTGTAATTGCTTACTCCAACTGTGATAATAAAACACAGGGATAGACTGGGGAGAGGGAGGAGGGGCAAAAAAAAGAAAGGTAACAGCTGGGATTTATGCTTCCAGGTTTTAAAAAAAAGCTTCTTCATAAGTTTGGTGATAAACAGCATGGTAGTGTGTACCAATAATGGAGGGAGGGAAGTCTGACATGAACGAAAACACAGGAATACATGTGTGCAGTAGGACTAAGCTCTAGGCTTGTGCAGGAACCTTGCAGAAGTAATTTTTCCTTGGCTGTATGCAATCTGTGAATACTCCAAAGATCATCCGTTCTTCTTTCTTGATATACATCAGAAATAAAAGACTTTGTGGCCTAATATATGCACCACTTCTTCTTTAAGAATTTAAGAGACTTTTCTAGACAAAGATATTCAGGTGAATGCAGGAACTCTCTTTTTTGGGATCGCCAAAAAAAACCCCACAAAACCACCACCAAAAATGAGATGAGATGCAGCAGTGAAGAAGAGAGGTTGCATCCCAAAAGGCGTGACAGAATGTAAAGTGAAACATGGAGATAATTAAATGCAAAAAATATATAGACTAGAAAGAGGGAAAGGTACCTATTAGTAGTCTTATTGGCTGTTTATTTTAGTTGGACTTTTATTTCTTCATGTAATACTTTGCTGTTTGTTTCTCCAAAATCTTTACGTGCTTACATGCTTGTAAATTCAAATGGTGAGAGGTGCATCAATTTTTTTTAATTTTATTTTTAATTTTTTTTAAACATATTTTGTGTATTTCAGTTTGCACTTGTGTTGGGATGCCATACATTAATGCATTTTTAGGTATGAAAACATGGAATTTAAATAATCTAAGTAAGGATTCAGTTTAAGTGAGTTAAAATGTCTTGCATAGTACTGGATAAAATGCTACATATCACATTTCTTTCAGCAACATTCGTTAATCTGAAGACCACTGTTCTACTCATTGTCAGGATAAATGAAAAATGCTACTGGATGGTATATTGAGGTGCTTGTAAAAACTCACTCACTCTCCTACTCCTTACTGAAGCTTAGAAAAGAGTATTTCTTAAACCATCTAGAGACTAACCTATTGTTTCCCTGCCCTAATAGGGCCTCCAAAACACTACTTATTCATCATCTCAAAACCAAGTGTGGAATCAAACGATCTTCCAATTTACTCAGAGGGAAAAGATGCATATTCAGCCTTAATTTTCAGCTTGAAATCTGCAAGAATGGCTAGAACAAGCTGAACAATCCATTCATTTTTCCATTCTTGCTTCTTATACTTGCCTTGCTTCTAAGCCTATGTATATGGGCTAATTGGTTTTCTGTCCTCCACACTTGGCTGCATCAAGGTTACAATATTCCCTGGCTCCCTCAAACAAATAACTTTCATTTCTCTGGAATTAATTTGAGTTTATATTAGCCATAATAAAATGCTTTACATATGACAAAGAAACGAACATTTAAAGAAAAAAGTGTAGAAATGATTTTTAAATCAGGAGTTCAAGTCACATCTCTGAGCACAATTGCTGGAATCTCCAATTAGCGTATTGTCATTAGTCAGCAGCTGAAACAAACTACAATATAGTTTAAGCTTTTGCAAAAAATCCATTAGAATACTGTTTTCCAAAAAAAGGGCAAATCACTGGAAATTATAAGCAGATGCTATCATTTCTAGAAGTGGCAAGCACCTGCTGTTCCTATTGGCATTTCAGGTGAAAGTTTTTTTGGGATTTTTCATGGATCAAAAGAAAATGAATATTTTCTCTTATTTTTCATAGCATCAAGACTTGAGATGTGGACTGAGTGATGGCTGGAGTTGAGGGATCCTGATATCCCTTCACTAGAGGATTTTGGCTTCAGCTTATTTGAGGGTTTAGGGCAATTGGTGTGGAGGTTTTATACATTGATGTCAGCTGCATTGTTTTGTATCTAACCTCACATAATAATCCCCAATAAGGGGACAGCAATTTCTTTTTCTGTTTGAACATCGTTCAGTCAATCCTTAACTAAGAATTGTAGGAAAACTGCAAGAAAAGAAACTCTGAAACACTTAACACATGACCTATTCCACCAACCTTTATACCCAAAGAAAAAACAATTATTCCTGCATTGTACCCAACAGGCCATCCATCCACAAAAATGGAGGATCCCAGACCAGTCTCCCTGCACTACAGTGTCTCATCTTTTAAAATGTTTTCCAAAGTTCTAACCAAAAACTCCATTACAGTAATATAAGCCTCTTGCCTCTCATTCTGACCACAGTGGATAAGAACAATGTATGTATTATTTTTTTCTTTGCAGCTAACTTTCTGTATTTGAAGACTGTATCTGAAAGCGTTTCCTGAATTTTTGAGACACACATTTCCTATTCATTCCTACGAGATAAATAGTACAATCTATGAGGGAGTTACAGAGTGCTTATGTTATTTCTGTATTTATCTTTGGAGGAAAGAATCAGTAATTTTATCCATATATATATATGTCATAGCCTTCCAGTTTGGCTCTCTGAATCTGAGTTTAAAAAGAAGGTAAAGCTTCAACTTTAACTCTTACTCCTATCGAGCATAAACCTATCATTACCAGGATTTTCTTACTTTTCATTAACATTTTAATGTATAGTAAATATGTGTATTTACACAGCCTTAATGTATATCTGGTGTCTTCTCTTAGTGAAATAAGGATGCATATCTCTTCAGATGAATCAGGGTTTTATCAGTATATTTTTTGTCACAAGTTTCTCTGCCGTGTTATCAAAAGCAATCAACATTTTATAAACCCCTTCACTCAAGCCCTACTCTGAGGATCATCACTGAGTGAAGTACTTGGATCAGGAGGGTCAAAGTAGGGTTTTTACCCTCATCTGAAGATGATGCCCCTATTACTTTCACTTCAAGCTTTCCACTGCATTTATTGGAATTACATTTCAATAAAAAGAAATGTTTGAAGGGACATAGGACATGGTGGAAAAAAGACCTCAACACTTTTTCATCTGGCTAAAAAGAACACTTCTATTTTTTTCCATGAGAAATGTTTTCAGTTTAATTTAAGTTCAATCTAAAACTCAGCAGGATAGAGACATGGAGACTTTTTTTGAATTACCTACCACTAAGGTATGGTTCATAGGGAAGCGCATAAACTGCAAGATTTTAAACTCAAGAAAATGAGAAAGTTAGAAAGGTTTTTTTTTTTAATATGGAAAAATGTGCTTGGATAAATTAACATTTTGTTTCAGTTTCTTTTATAACAAAATCCACATAAAATTGTCTATCTTAAAGCTGTGAGGTTTTTGAGATCTTAAAGCAATTGAATATTCTAGATTATATGAAAAACTGCACTAAGCCTTTGAATTTCCTCACTTTACCCACACTCCTTGTTCTTCCACTGCTACCTTGTTAATAATAGTATTTTTCCCATAGCCCTAACTTTAGTGTAGATTCTTAATTCAGCATTTCACAAGCCATCCAGGAACAACCTTTTCCCTCCCAGCTCTATGTTATGGATTAAACACGTAGAATAAAACTGTGTCTCATCTTAGATAAAAAGAGTTCACATTAAAATAGATACTTGATAAAAGCAAAACTTAAGTTCTGTTTAGCATTTTGCTTCCACGTCATGCTTTGGGTCTAGTGGGATTTTGTTTTAGTTCACTGAAGCCATAGCAGTATGAGGGTGAGAATACTGCCGAATAGAGAGAGGCTTGTACCAGCAATTGGGAAGGAATGGGGATGAGAAGGCAGAAGTGTAGGAAAGGGAGAAGAAGAAATATCTTCCTATACTTGTATTAATCCACTAGCAAGGCTAATGCAATCTGTTATGATGGAAATGAACAATCTTTTTACATTATATTGACTAAGCCAGAAGAACGCTTTTCTTTCCACACTGATTCTTTTGCTCACTAGGCTGTTTAACTCAAAGCACCTGTGTAAAGAAGACAAAAGAGGTCTATGATATCCTAGTCGGTATTTTCTCTCGAGTGCTGCCATCAAATGCATTCTGTTAACATCCACTATTGCACCCTGAAATGTTGCTGCCCATTCAGTAATAGCCACCACTGTGGAGAGTTCAGGTTTCTGCTTTAGTCTTCTGAAATTATTTATTGCAATTTAACACAGGGGAATACAGTCTCTCAAATACAAGCTGTCCATCTGGCAAGTTGGCTGTGTGAAAGATTATGGAGTACGTTTTGAGCAATTGCAGGTAGAACGCAGCAGATAGGAGTGAGACTTCCTCTGTCATGTTGTTCTTCCTAGCTATTATTTATTTGCTTGTCAATGAAATTCCATCAAAGGAAATTATTCATCAGTTCTTTCAAACTCTCATTCTGTTGCATGTGTTTTGCCTGTCTGTGACACACTGCACAGTGATAATTTGTGATGCTTGAGTCAGTTAAATGATATCTAGGCATTTCACAGATTCATTAATCACTTTTACAAAACTGAAAAATATGAAATACTGATATGAATTAACTATGAAAGCCTTTTCTGAACCCCTGAATGAATTAATGCAGCTTTCTAAGCCTCCAAAAGGGTGAGGGACAACAGCAGGTTTTTCCATGTTTCTGCCTTTCCAGTTGTGGAAAGCATGATATGAAAGTAACTTTACACTTTTTTGTAACTTGTTCTGCTGAATAATGTTCCCGAAGTAGCTCTTGCTGTGTTTCCTCCTTATGGAATGTAATCGTCTGGTAATCAGGAAGCAGAGACAATTTACACTGTCTGCCTTCAATGAGATTGCTACTAGTAATACCAAGAAAAGTCTTTCTTAGAGAGGTTTTTGGGTTGATAATTCAATATTAACATGGCTAAATTCTTCCTTATCTTTAGAATACAACATTTAACATTTCAGAAATGAGGAGCTGATAAAAATTTACTCTTAAAAGGGAGTCATCATGAATATTTGAAAAATACTTGATCTTATATATAGGCGGACCTATTTTTCAGCTAAGGACCCTTCAGAAGCTGACACATGCATAGCAAAGCCATGAAACAGGTGGTGAATTAATTTTGAGAAAAATAACATAAAACCATCACTAAATAAATCTTTGACAATCTGTTTAGTATCTTAATCTAAAAAAAAATCAGAATATACATAACTTTACCATATAAGCAAATGAAATTGAGTCTAATTTACATCACTTGTTTGGTTACAGGTATTTAGAAGATTTAATGCATCTTTAAACTGTCCAAATGCCCTTAAAAGTGATCCAACATCTGCAGCTTGTTATTTGTCTCTAGCATCAAACCGCGTATTAAATCATTGTAGTAGAAAACAAATTTACTTAATTTTAGGCATATGACTATTTTATTTCTTTCTCAAAATGTCTAAAGCTTGAACACAAATTTTCCTGTATCCCACACACAGAGAAATGAGTATTTGTGCTATTGGTGCCATGTTGTTGACAGATGGAGAAGATGGCATTGCAAAGCAGCTGAAAACAATTAATGCCTCTATTAAACGTGTGTAGCTTTCCAAGGGTTACAATTCACCTGTTCCTTTTTTTTTTTTTTTTAGAGTTATATCCTCCAATGAACAATAATTTTGCCAGATGCTTTGCCCAAGGGAAGAGAGAGAGGTCACACATACCTTAAATATGCAAATCATAAAAATCAGTAGTGTTTTGGTTTGGGTTTTTTTACATTGTATTTTCCCTATGTACAAGGAAGTAGCAAATTTAAACTGAATCAGAAGTGCATTCCCCCCGCTCCGCCCTGCCCCCAGCCCCTAAATCAGTACATTATTTTATTTGTGAAGCTCATTGCCGTGGTGAGCCATGGCTTGAAGTTTATTTCTCTGTTAAAAAAGTGAATGGTGTCGATTCACAGTAACGTGTTCATAGGCAGCAATTAACAATAAAGAACTGGATACAAACTCCAGCTCAGGTCTTCCTTAAACTGATGACTGTCAAAAACAGAGAGGTCAAGTGATATTAAAGTATGGCTGTAGCCTTCTTTGTCATATGCCTTCCCTAAGTGCATGCCACCATATGGCCATTCTCTATCCTGTGTTCCCAGAGATCATAGGAAGTTGTGAACACAGTTAACACTGAGGTCCCTTTGCAGCTTGCTTCATCAGATGGCAAAAGATTTTTTTGGTCATGATATTCATTAGGTTATCCTTCAAAATTCTTATAATTAAGGAAATACGAGTTTCTAGTCAAATGGGATTTAAATGGTCTGCTGCTGGATATAAAAATCTCATCCTGACTTTGTTCAGTTATGGAAAATGATTAAGGAAATCAGAAGTCTATAACAACAAAAAGTTTTGCATCTTTGGGTGAACGATTCACCCACTATTCATCCACTTAGTTTAATAATGGTAAAATAAATCACATATGATCTTTCATGCCTCATCAGCCTATTTATAACAGTCTGCCCTTTATTATGACAGATTTTATGATATTTTGTGATGACCAGTCGTGGGGAAAAAAATATTTAATGTACTGACATCTAATTTTATTATCTCTGGTACCTATTCATTTTCTCCAACAGTTCTTTGAATAGCTGCCAGTTTAAGCTACTGTACTTTCAAAGCTGGGCTATGACAGGATCAAGAGCTAATCTAATAAATCAATAAGTGAGTCAAAAGACCAGTCACAGAGACAACTACATAATTCACTGTTGACAGTAGTAACATGTAGAGCCTAGCTAAGCAATTTTTCCATTTATTACTAAACTTTATTTTTCTAAAGTAAAATGTCCATTCCCCAAATGTGTCTTCCAGCCTTCTCTTTCTGCTGCTTTGTAATATATAAAATCTGATTTCCATGCCCAATTTGTATGAGAGATTCTGGTCACGGAGAAGAAAATTTGTTTACATTTTAAAAAATTTTTTTAAACTTAGTGAGCTGTAACAGGCTGGGTGATTATTCCTGCTGTCTCATATGTTAGGGTGCTCAAAATATAGCAGATCCGGAACCCCAGAAGTTCATGCTGTTACTGTTTGTGCAACAATCTGTTTTCTTTCTGGTTGCATCTGTCTGAACTTCCTCATGTACAATACACTTGGGCATTGCTGAATCTTACCAGATGCAACATGAGACTTGTTCAAATAACCACGCTCATTCTTCTCTTGCGGCAGTTTATGTACAAAGAACATAAGCCATAATGCAACCAGGCAAGCCTGTGTATCTCATGATTGCAGCTACAGTGTGTGTGTGTGAAGTTAGCTGTAATGGAATCTACATTTGCGCAGCGGAAGGAGACAGCACAGCAGTCTTCCAACCTGCTGATCTAAGCACAGCCCAGAATACAAAGCAAGAAAAACTATAGATAATGTTAACAATAATAGTCTTCTTCCTCCTCACCCTTTTTCTGCATTCTTTTGTTGGTTTTCATGTAGTTAGGAGTTTATGTTTACTCATTCTTGCCACAGGCTTGAGATTACATGAAATAAAGGAAGCTTATTTAGGATGATAATAAATATAGATAGTGGTTTCCCTCTAGAGGGGAAATGAGGTCTTATTTTGACCTCCATCACCAAACCAAGTGAAGGAAGTTTCAGTAGCTGCCCCTGTTCTAAAGATGTGTATATGCAGTTTTGGTGATAGATGTGGCCCAGAGGTATTTCCCATCACCATCTCAAGCTTGGTTAAAAGAATGCTATATCAGAAAGTGATTAACAACAATACACACGCCTTCCCATGTGCAGTATCCATAGAAGTTCAGAGAGGAAAGAGACACTAAAACGGGAAGGCAAATGCACTGTGCAATAGCCAGGCTGTGCTGGACACATAACTAGGATATGAGGAGTGTGAGGCAGTGGCAATGCAGCTGTAAAAATGGGCTTTTTTTTTTTTTTTTTTTGATGCTAATTAATCTGAAATCTCTTGCTTATGTGGCCATACTTGCTCTTTGATGTAACAAGACCAATTTCAAAAGAGATATCATAGCTCTAAATACTAGAGGATGTGAAGTTAAGTTGTAGTAATACTGTGCAGCTACTGCAGATTTATGATGGGCAGGTGGAATGTAATTGAAATATCATTTATATAAAATCTGTAAATCTTGTATAGAGCAGAAGTGCCATGATGCCATTTCAGTATTATGCGTGGTATCTCAATATTATGCGTAGTGAAGATTAAGGTATGAAAACTCTACGTATAGTCTTTATACTTTGCAGAGAATAGCAAACACTAACAACAGATAAAAGGTTCGTGGATGGAAAATAACTGTGCAAATAATTGCTATAAGGAGTAAATGCCAATGTTTTCATACCTTTTCTGATTTGCCTGCATTTTTTTTTTTTTTTTAAAAGAAGTTACAGTTCATCTGTTTCATGGCATTTTCCCTGACCTTTATAAAATCTTACTACTGGTCAGGGAAACAAGAGTTTGAAAATCCCACTTTGTCATTTCATGCATAGAGTACATAGAGAATATAAAGTTAAAGTTAAAGCCAAATAAGTTGTCTAGTTCAAGAAGTAATAAATGTGAATACTGTGTAAATTAACTTACAATCGGCTTCACACAGTTCTCATGGCTTTCATTGCTTGCCTCCTCCAAGGCTAATTGCACTGAGCAATAATAGAACAAACTTATTCTGGCAAGCTGTGGTGGGTCAGGATGTATTTTGCCTTTTGCTCTCTTACCAGATGATCTGTCTATTTGCTATGCTTCCTGGGGGACAAATGAGGTGACTTCTTGACTTTTTTTTTTTTTTGCAATTTTCAGCTTCACTGGAAGATACTCTCATTCCAAGGTGATGCGCAAATATACGCGCCTCAGGATATTGAGAGGAATTAATAGGCAACAACAACCAAACAAATCAAAAAACCCAACCAAACAAAAATCCTAAAAAAACCCACCAAACCCACAAAAAAACCCTAAAAGAAAGAGAGCAAGAAAAACAAAAGTGTTCTAGCAATATACAGAGAAAATGTGAAACAAGGAGGAGATCCCCTGTGTCCTCCCAATCTAGCAGAAAGGAAGTTGGAAAGCGTAGCAGGATTATACCACTGGATTCAAAGAGAAGTAATTTGAGAAACTAGCTTTAATGAGTACTTTCTATTTTCTAAACAGGCTGGACTTCTGTTTCAGAGGCTGATGTAGATTCTGCTGTTAGTGTAAGTCTGATGTTCTGGTAAAGCCTGTGGTTTGTAGTGCCGTTCTGGTTGAGGCAGCATCAGAATTACTATGATACTTCTCACGGCAGATAGACAGTAAACATGTTTTTTAATACAGAAGAAAAAAGAAAGATGCATTTTTGTATTACTCTTAAATACAATTCAGACTCTCTTAGGAAGGATACCAAACTAAATTAGTGCAGACAGCCAATGAAAAATGAGTCTCTACTTGATGAATAAGACAAAATCCTCCCCTGAGTAACCACCACCACATGTGCAGCAATGATTGCATGAGCCACTTGAAGCAATATAAAATCTAGTCCCAGACTCCTGCCTGTCCATCCAACTCTATACAAAACTGCTTTCATAGAGAAGCCATATATATTCCAGTCAGGTATGAGTATTGTGCGCAAAAAATCTACTCATTAGGTGTCAGGCTGGGGTAAATCAATGACATAACCTTTGTAGAATTTCTCCTTCTGTTATTTGCAATTACATTATGACAAAAGGAGCCTGAACACAAACTAAAAGTGATTCTTCCTTTGTCAGTCAGTGACTCAAGATGCATTTGAGAATATCTAAAGGGAGTCTGTATTGCTAACCCTATAAAACAAGTGGTCTGTTGTTGTTAATTTTAGTGCACTAGAGCTGAGAATTGGTTATCCCTTCAGAACTGAAAAGGACAAAAGCCATATATGTGTATCAAACACCAGCAATTAAAAAAAATCAGCAAATACTAGGATATTATGATGTTTGCAGACTTTGCAGCTGATGATTAGGTGTCTAACCACTGTATACTCAAACAGCTAATGGCATTTGCAGTGACTACCAATGTGGGATTAGAGAGATATATAGGTGAATGAATATAAATTTAATTAAAAATATTCAACCTATGCATATGAAGCTCTGAATTCAATTTTTGGCCTCAGCTCTAGTAGTATGAAGCAGCGTCTCTTCAACTCATTAAGAGAAGGATAATTTCTCAATCTCCTGTCAATTTTCACCATTTAAAAATTAGAACTGTATTTACAACTAAAATTCCTTTGTCTCAACACGTTAAATATCAAAAAGCTACTCATATAAATTGCCAGTGAAATGAATCATGTAAGTTAATTTTGGCCCAGCCCAATTGTTCACCAAGCAATTGACTATTTCATGCAGTGACATACAGTTACTTATTTGTATAGGTATTAATAAAGTTGTGTCTCAAGGATATATGCGCTTGAAGTGAGATAGATGAATATTAGGAAAATGTTCCCACAGAAGGTAGTGGGCAGTGGTAGAGTAATTAGTATGTTCTAGAATATCTCTAGTATATCAAACATGCATCTCTAATGCCTTTTCCACAAAGGCTTGTCCCTGCTATGTTTGATGAGATTTTAGCCTGAAATATCCTGCTAATTGACTTCCTATGGCTATTCAATACTGCCTCCTACAGTTTCATAAATCCTGGTAAAGTCACAAGTGCTTGCATCTGCATTTCGCAATGTAAAGTTTTTCGTGAACATAAGTCAGTAATACTATCTCTAACGCTGAAAAACTTCATATACGAAGGAAAACTCTAATCATCCAAGTGCATTTGAAAGAGACTGTTTTATAGAATATATTAACCAGCCTATATAGCATCAGATAAATCTATTTTTAGATTTTCTCTTCAAAGTAAAATCTTATGTGAATTATGTAATTATTAATGTTCTCTAATATAAGTTTAGATTGATATGCCCAAATATAGGTGTGGGGGTGGGTGTTATTAAACTCTTATACCTTATAGTAGCAGGTGTTTCAGTATGAGAAAGAGCTACATTTAAATTGACTTCATTTCCTCAAATGAAAAAGGTTCACACACTCTCTGGTGGGAAAATGTGTTTTCCTAAAGAATTCAACAAGGCAGGGAAGGAATTTGAAAATTCACCTGCAGCCAGTGATTTCCTAAAACTGCAGAAATACACAAATAATATCACTTTATTGTCTCTGCTTTGAGTGGATGTAACCTATAAACAATACTTTTTTTTTTTAAATACATGCAAAAATCTTTTATTAAACTGAGATTTTTAGTGAGTCCAGGTTATGTTGCTATTCCCCATACTTTTGTTGAAAGAAAAATTGTGAGGCTCCCTTTTAGGCAGCTTCCCAGAGAGCAGATATTCAAGTGTGATGAAAAATTATAGTCACAAGTATAATCAGATAGTTAGTGGGATATAATCCTAACTGTTTAATTGCATTTATTTCATTCAGTTGAAAGATTATTTTTCTGATATTGCTTTATATAAGTCAGGAACACAGAAACACCATCCTCTCCTCCGAGTAATAATGAGAGACAAACCACCCTCACCCCAGCAGGACAAGCCACATCTGCATTCCAAACACATCTCTGTCTGTGCTGGAACAAAACCAATGGGAATAAAGAAATGAGAATTTTTACCTTGCCTGATGCTCGATCTTTTTTTTTTCTTTTTTTTTTTTTTTCATGCACAGAGTGTCCATAAAACATTGATTACACAAGACATTATTATTTTGAAATGTATGTATTGTTACAGCATTTTCCACAGTTGTAATGTGGATATAGTTCTCGGATTATGGTCCTGCACTTCCAGAGGTGCTGATTAGGATGCTGTATCTCTGTCTGATACTTCCTGTGCAGAGCTATGTCTGCAAATGTCACACAGGCAGCCTGCCTGGTTTGGTCAATGCTCCTCATGCTTTGCCAGACAATGCTTTGTGCAACAAAACCAAATCCAATCAAGTCCAAATGTGGTGTTTAATTCTGTGTGTGCAAAGACTACATACACCACCTTTTCAGTAAGCCCAGCTTCTCTTGAATGGCTGGGTTTGCCATACTTGAGCAATAAACAGGGCCAGGATTTCTGGCCGATTAATAACTCAGATGAAATGTGACCATCTCTAATATTGTCTCCAGACTAGGCTTACACAGTAGAAAGCAAGCATCCAGGGAACCCTGGATATGTCTGCCCTACCCATAACTCAGCTAAAGTTTCTCATGCTTAAAAATAGCTCGAGGCTCAAACTCAACATGGTCCTTATTTCATAAATTTCCTCAGTTTTCTCATTAAGGTAAACCATTTATTTCAATCAAATTAGCCGCATCTATAGAGGCTTGTCATGATTTTACTACAGTTCTCCTGAATGACAATATGAATTGTATACAGTTACAGCCAGGTTCTGTTCTGCCACAAAACTTGTTGTGAAAAGGATAACATTTGGACAGAAAGTTTAACTGTAAACTAAACACCTTTGCCCATGCTCTCTATCCATTCTTTTTACATCTCTTCCATTATTTTAGATTATTTCATTGCGAAGTCAACTCTGTTGTATTCCACCGCAAACTAACTTCAAAATATTTCCATAATTTCCAGTAACTCTGAGGCACTGTGCCCTTTTGATGTTACCCATTGTGGTGAGACAGTTAGGATTAATCTAATTTTAGTGCACAGGTGAATGCAGATGCAGTATCTTTTCCTGACCCTTAAGTTAGTCATCTTTTCATCTTCACATTTACACAATGGGGATTTCAAAAACAAACAAACAAAAAAAAAGCAGCTTTCTATTTACCACATCACCTCATTATTCTTTTTACAATAGTTGTTGAAAACACCATATATAAACTTAGCACACATTACTGCTTAATACTTTTGCGATGGAAGGTTCCATGGAAGCTCTGTCTATGGATATTCCCGTTTAAATAAATATGAGCATGGGTGATGCTAACTGCAATAGGCTTCACAAGAGGACTTCTAATTCTACTGAGCCAAAAAAGTGGTTTTGTTTTCACTGTTCTTGCTGATAATCTTCCAGGTGCTGACCCGGATTTTTCACCAATTGCATGGATGTCAAGCTACTGCATATTTAACTACCATAGGAATTTATTCTCATTAGTATCCTCATGACACAGTAAATAATCAAAATTATTTGATATAATAATGCAGTCATTTTTCTTCCTGATTAAGCTCCTGAGGGTAAGATTTTGCTCTCAGTTTGATAGTCTAATGTGTGGTCTTGCTTTTGCCATCACAGTTACGACAACCAAAAGATTAGAAAGGGGAAGGAAAATTGAAGCTCAAGCATCAAAAGACATTTGACAGAACTTTTGTCCTAAGGCTGCTGAAGTGACGCATCTGTCCTCATCTCACATTTCCTTTGACTTCTGCTACACTTAGTCTCCAGCTGGAGTGGCAGTAATTCTCAATGATAAAAATAAAGGTTATAAAAATTATGCAAATCCTGGAAGAATTACTCGCCTTACACATAGGAGCAGGCAGACTGGTATATGTGTATATAATCAGACTATTTTGAAACTTTTCAGGCCTAACTGCCTGTTGGAGGGGCAACAGCCTTTAGTCTTTGAGTGAGTAGTTTTTTTAATACATATCGTTTAAATTCTGTTGCAGTAGGGCATCCTCAAAAATTAAAATGTAAATCTCTTGCATCGTATAAGCTTTATTAAATGGTCACAACTTCTTTTAAGGCTTCTTCTGTAACGCATTTTGTAAAGGATTAGGTGACACTTCAGTAGTATGTACACCTTCTTCTCTGTATGGGGAAATTATTCCAAATGACAGCTGCAAAAAGTGCCATATCCAGCAAGTACCAAAAAAACACTGCAAAGAAAGCATTTGTATGTTTTACTGACCTGGATGGACCCTTGCTTAGAGATACTGTGTGTATAGATAGAAAGAACAAAGAATAGTAGAATAGGTATTTTTCTTTTTTTTTCCACATCATTTTTCTCACAGATAATTTTGATGTGATCCTATGTTTTATTGTGGTACCTATAACGTGCACTAAATTGTTGCATGCTATATTGAATCTATGTGATCAGATGAACATATTCATAGCATGGAGAATTATCTGTTTCTTCATTTTGTTTAATGTCATTAGATTTTTTTTTCTTTCTTGGAGTTTAAGAAATAAATTAGATCTACAGGAAAATGTACGTATGTTTAGACCATACTAAATCAGTATGGTCTAAAAATCAGAAGAGTAGGGTTTTCAGCATCTAAAATAACTTTTTCAAGCATTTCTTTTAGAGCACAATGTATGTTTTGGCTTCTGTGCGCACTGGGCATCAATCAATTCTCATTGATTTAGTGGATACTTATTCTTGAAAAAGAGAAATGTATTTATGAATTTTGAATAAGAAACTGGGTTTTTAGTTTTTAACATTATCAGTAGGAATCTTTAAGATCTATCTATTCAGCAAGGATTCTTCCATGAACCATATCATTTTAGGTACAAACAGAGTCTGGCTAATGTGGGAGGCTGCAAAGTACCAAAAAGGGCCGTTGTGCTTCTAGAGGAGCCATGGGTGGCAGACAGGCATTTGTGATTCTCAGCTCTCATTAATGTCATACCTATGATGCTATCGGCTGTTGCAGCTCATTCCAGAATTGTACGCAGATTCTGCAAACGGTGCAACACAAGGCTGAAAAGTTACTTTTGTGAATCCACCTTCTGGTGTTCTTCTGCTGTGGGCAGCGGTTGGAACTCCCTCGTAGCTGAGCTGGAACTTCGGGCCATGCTGTGCGGTTCAAGTCCCTGCAGGGTCCATTTGTCAGCTTCCTGAAAGAGATTAATGAAATGGTGACCCATTTAGCACAAGCCTCAGTGGATTGCTAATATGCTTCAAGAACTTCACAAAATGTTTTTAAAGAAACCACGAATGCGTAGTTAAGAGACTTTTCAAGGACTTTTCAAGGTGCTCCATGGTCAGTAACAGGCCTTGTCGGGACAGCTGAAACATGCATTTTCTTTATTCAACTCCATTAACAGTCAGATATCATGTGTACTGTCTCTGTTCGAATACCATTTACCTTGAACTCCCTCGGGTTTCAAAGTAAACTTGCATGGAGAAATTAGAATATGATTTTGTTTGTGCTGCTGTGCTGCTTTGTTCTATGGAATGGGTTTCTTAGTGGGAGTGTTTATGAGTAACACCAAGTGTTACTATCTATGATTTACTCTTCCTGCTTGGCTTTTCTCTCACGTTCTCATTAAAGATTTTGCAAAATCTGCTAGGATATAAGCAGTTTAAGCCCCTTTCTCCACTCCTCATGTAAGGTTTAGGGTTTTAATCTCATTTGTTTGGATTGCCAGGCTGGAACAGCGAAGTCGGTCATAGTGCGGGTACTGGGCTTTTGTATGTTTAAAGTGCAAATCTTTAATGAGATACTTCTCATTAAAGAGAACGGGTTTGCACCCATTATTTTTGGAGTGGGAGAATAAGTCAGCAAGGGGAATCTCAAGGGAGCCAAGTGTCAGCCGTAGAGCCAAGACCGCAGCTGCACCTCCGAGGTCTTGGGTCCATTTGCAGACCTGTGGATACCTCCACCTTCTGCAGTCCCTCTGTAGGGAATCACGCTGGACTTCCACCAGCCGAGGGCTTCTCTAGCTCATGTTAGCCGTCACTGCACTTTAGTTAACTCAAATGTCCTGAGCTCTTCTCTGTGGTAGATTCTTCAGTCTGTAAGGTTTTTATTTGACTGACTTTTTGTCTTTCAGTCCCCTAAATCATTGTGTTCCTGTTTGCCCCAAATGAAAATGAATTACATCTAGAACATAATAAAGCGGCTGTTGGAGGATGGTACTGCATGTATTCTAATTAGAAGGCTGAGCTAAGCTGTGGCCTCCTGAATATGTAGGGTGAAAGTGCTGGAGGTTATTAATCCACAAATACACCTTTTTGCACATTAGAAAGCTGCACTGTGTGCTGAATACATTGTCTCAGAACCATATTTTGGCATAAAGCAAAGCTGCGTGCCTGACCCATGCCATTCATTTCTTAAGGAATGCAGAATGCTGTATAAGAACATGATGGTTATTATACAATGGCAATATACTTGGGAGTTTCAGGACGAGTTGTCTGTGGACTTGACATACTCCTTCTGCATGTCAAGTGCTTATATTTTACTTGAAAATTCAGGGAAAGGAAACCGCTTCTGTTCTTCTGCTCATTGGAACTTTGAAAGGAGCATTAAGGCAATTCTAACCTATCCACTGTTTTATACTGTGGGATGCAGTATTTCTGTGATATCTGAGTTATTAACATCCAGTTGGGGCCTGCAATCCCTCTGCCATCCAAGTCCATGACAGGTTGGAGGACTCCAGTGGCTCCAGCCATTAAAATTTGTGCCATAAGCCTACAGTACAGGAAAGTTTTCAGTGTCGTTACAAGGAAAATGAATACGAGCAATGGGATCACAATTTTCCAGTCTAATACCTGACAGCTTCACTGGAACAGCAATTTCAGTCCAGGAATCCTTATCTGCTTTCTTAAGCTTAGCCCCTTATTTTGAAAATGGGCTTTATTTAACAAGTACTCCAAGGGAGGTACCTACAAGGAAACCTGTTCTAAGGTTTAGGACTCCGATGGGAGAGCAGTCTGCTGATACATCATCACTGCCATGTCTCTTATCACCCATCTGCCATCTCTCACACTCTTGGATACACCCTTCAGATTACTCATTCTGCGATAACAAGGATAACTACTACTTCTTACAGAACACAACCTCAAAATCATGTTTCCAATACTGTTTCTAATAGGTTTTAAGCTCGCTTGGACAGGATAGTCCTTACTTTCTCTGTCGTCACATATTACAAATAATGTAGGCAAAATACTGCAGAAGCAAAATTATACAGCAAGGTAGCGGAGTCTCCTTCACTCCATCTCACTGTTGTTGTGCTTTCGGTGGAGAAAAAAGTGAAAAAGTAAAAGCCAAGTGTGCATGAAACTTCTGCAGAAAGACACTGTATAATACATGAGACTATCTAAGTATGTACTTAGGTGTTTATATATGCTTCTAATCTCACTCTAGCGCAGCTATTTTCCATGTTATGTAAATACATTTTGTGGCAGATTTTCAAACTGTGCTATTGACCTTATGGATTTTACTTTCCAATAATACTGGATTATACTGTAAAAAGAAAAAGAAAAAGATTTCTCAATCTGATAGCGTCCTAAGTCTTTTCCTTTTTTAGATTTTTTTGGCAGATTTCAGTCACCGTTCAGTGTTGTAAATTATTTCTGAAGTCCTCATAAAGCTGATACAGAGGTGCCTTTGAAAAATAACTGAGGATCCTGAATTTCATATCTGAATAGAGATTGTTTTTAAAATAAAAAAAATCTAAAGAGATTTTTTTACATGCTAGTGAACTAGTGATGTAAAAGAGTAACTAAACTGGAGAAAAGTAGCTGTGAATTAGCAAGGGTTGATACACACCTGACAAGTAATGAGGTCTGTTCTGAAGAAATTGACTATCTTCTAGCTGTTTCCTTTTTGCAGATATCTCTTATAAATAATGACAGTCCTAGAAATATGTAGCTTCTTGCATGTCATCTAAATGTAGCTTTGAATGAAAAATCTTCTTTCCTTTTTGCATTTCTTAAAATGTTTTTTTTTTTCCTCAAGAAGTTTGCTCTTTGGCCAAAAGTTTTAGCTAGGGTAGATATAGGTGTAAAACTCATAAAATGGGGATTTACTAAATAAATACCAACGGGCTCCTCTAATAAAATTAGGCAGTGCTCCTGAGCAGCCAAATTAATTAAAGAACAAACCATCTATTTACAAATATTTTGGTAACCACCAGTGAAAGCACAAGATTAAGGTGCCCAGTTCTCTTAATTATCTTCCAGGGAATCGATCTGCTACTTATCAGTAACTTAATTTCCTGAGCTATTGGTACGCTTACAAGTCTGTAATAAGAACTTTGGGGGTTTGTTTATTTTCCCTGGGATGCTCGATGTCCCGTTTGAGAAAATACCAAGTCCTGTCCATGCTCTGTTGTCATGGCTGCGTATCCTTCACTCTGCATTAACCTAGATTTTTATTGTCTTGATTATTCTTTAGTACATTTTCAGGGACCATGGAAACAGGTGTATTTTACAAGCCTTTTCCAGACTGATCTTAAAATAGGAAGTTGTAAACTGTTGTTCTTTTGCTGTCTTGAAAACAGCTCCTTGCCAAGCGTTGCCATCAAAATGAATTAGCCCAGTAGATGCTAGTAATCGTGACTGTGTATTAAAATCCACAATCTCTTAAAATGCCGTGGTGCAAATGATTTTGCTATTTTCCCTGAAACCAGCCTCCCAAAAATGCACAGCTCTGGAATGTTTTTGGGCAGGCAAAACAAAATTACCTCTCTGCCATGGTAGCATTGTTGAAATCTTTTCGGTAGAAACCCACATCTAGTGACATCATTCTTCATGTGCTTACTCTTAATTTAAGCTTAATTTTAATTTAATTTATATACACATGTGAGTATCTTCAATTGTCATTATGTGATAAGGTTGTTCCAAAGACATACCTAGAAACATGTGGTGTTAAGAGTCTGGAGGAGATTCTGTGATGCTCCAGAGGTTAAAACAGCTTTTGTCATATGAGCACCCCCAGCAACTTTCTGATTTAAAGCAGTGTTCAGAGTTACAGCAGCTTCCTGGAGGCTGCCTGTGGGCTACTCTGTTGTCTGGAATATCCCCAGATCTTCATAATATTTTAACAAAGACGACAAAGACATCTGGGGGAGACCTGCGAGAGGCCATTTACCATGTAGCTGTGCTGCCTTTGCTGCAGGAGAGTTCCTTGCCCGGAGCCATGGTAGCAGCAGGTCCATCCTGTTCTCCTTGCACACTGCTGGCACATCCCGAGTCCTGCACCACTACTGGCATTACGCAGAGGAACATGAAGAAGCATAAACGTTTTAAAGGCACAGAGTGCATGATTTATTTATTCATTTTAAGTGAAGGATGCAGAACTAAACTTGTTTAAATTAAAGAGCTCTCTTGGACGTCTCAAAACACACACAGGGGAGATCTTATGTAAAGAACAAGTGGCATTTTGGGATAGATTAAGATTTGAATATTCACAGTGGTGGGTTAATTAGTAATTTGAAAAATACCAGATAGGTTTTACATTTCTTTGCTCATAGGCAGTCAGTGCTTTTGGTTTTTGAAAGATGCATAGAACTCTTCCCTTTTCAACCCAAATGGGAATCGAGACTGTATTGGGCCTGAAGTAAGGTTGATGCTTGTTTGTGTGAAAGAGTGATCTCAAATATGGCTAAAGGCAGAAGTTAAAGGTTTCTCTCATTACAGTTCAAGCACAGCAACAACGATCCAGGAGTGTTTATGCTAACGCTCTAGCAAGGTTTGGGAGTTCTGTAATATGACAGTTCTTACTCTAACTACAAACTTTGACTAGTTAAGAAGAGCCAGAAAGGTGCGACAGAGTCTATGGAGTGGTGTTTTGCTGGCAGCTCTTGCAGCCATGGTGTTTTGCTAGCAGTGCAATCCTTTACACTGACACATCTCCAACTTCCTTCCTGAGCATTCATACACTCAAAAGAGGCTAAATTTAAGAGATCATTCTTCTCATTTTGATCGTCACTGTTTACCTTGAGTTCAGATACGTGCATAATGCTCCATGTCTGTTTCCCATTGGAATGAATGCTGATATAGTCATATTCTGCATTTTCATAGTATAAAAACTACAGTTTGTCTCAGATGACCACGTTCTCAGGAGGGAAAATTGTGCTGAATGGCAAGTGTCTTCTCTTTGGATTTGCCTTGGAAGAGAAGTGTTATCACGTTACTAACCTGCAGAAAATGTGCATTGTTGTGATGCCCTTTCTGTGGCTCACCTACAGCACCAGCCTGTTTGTTGTTTCCCTTGTCTGACAGTATTTACTTGCTCAGCCCAGCATTTTGATGTAATTTGCTTCTATGTAGAGTGATATTTGGATTACATCGGCTAATTTCTGATCATAGTGGTTTCTGTCAGTACCATACCCAGAAGGTTTCTGGCTAGTCCCGTCTTTTTTTTTCACCCCTTTTTGTCCTCCCTTGATTGATGTGCAATCTGAATTAACCTGTACTAGCAATCTCTGGGGCAGCCCTAGTTGTTTGGAAGATGGTAGCAAAGAAGAATGTCAAAGGCATATATAAAAAAGCAACTTGGAGAATTCTTATTGGATTACCTCATACTTTTGCAGAGTTCAGAAAAAAGCTACTACCCCATGCCTAATTTTAAAATATAAGTACATCTACTCATTCATTTTTCTCTTGGCTTGTATATTGTCTTTCCACTTTATTTTGCAAAATGTGTGACACCATGATCCCTTTTCATTTTAAAATATTTTTTTCCTAAAAATCTGCAACTATTGGGGACCATTATTCCTAGTGGTGGCATCTTCCTGACTGCTGCAGAAGAACCAGGTATGTAATTTGCACTTTATTCATGACAGACATTAATGTGCTTCCCTCCTTCAGAAAACTGCTGAATATTATATAGGCCCTGTGAGATTTTTTAAATTCTCATTTGAATGTGGTCGATGACATGGTGTTTCATCCTAGTGCCAGACACATTAATGTCAGCTGTTACACCATTCTAGCGTAAGTATTCCCATAGCCTTGTATTTCTGAGAGGTGCTCTTCATGGAGGACGTGTCTTGGTTCAAAGAAGGGTCAGTGGGAGATATTTTTATGAATTATTTTGCATTTATACAGCATCTTTAATTCACTGATAATTTAAAGTTAATTACACCTGAGAATCCCAATGGGTAAACTAAAGGACCACGCTCAGAGAGCACAGTATCTAAAGCAGCGGCTAACTGAAGGGCATTGGAGTTTGTCACTTTCCAATGACATATAGTATTTATGAAACTTTACGGGGGGAGATTCCAGCTTGAGAGCTGGTGACCAACCAGGCACTCTGGTTAAAATTTAAATCTTGCATGCCTAATGACAGCCACCTTAAAGTTGCATTTTAAAATTCAGCCCCTTGGTAATACACTAAAAGCTATACAGAAATTCAGTGGTGAGTTAGGAAAAAGCTAAAATCATGAGTCTGCTACTTTGAAATTGTTTGTAATGGTTTTGCAGCTGTTCAGGATATATTTTGATTAAAATTAAACTTGACATTTACATCATAGAAATATTTGTTTTGTACACAGTCAGAACAAGAAAAGCTGAAACCTTCCAATCTTTTCTGGGCCAGCAATTTGGAATTATTTATGAGAAAAATGTAATATTTCATTTTCATATTTTCAATTAAAGCAGATTGAAAACAAAGCTGTCCATATCAATTCAGTAAAAAGAAATATTCTGACTTGGGCTAAAATAGCCCTGAAATGAAATCTTTCATTTATTCAATTCCTTTTTGACATTATTTTTTCTCCAGTAGAAAATACAAACAAGGCAAAAAAAAAAAAAATTAAAAAAATCATTGTTTTTGGTGTTCAGGGTTTGTTTATCAGAAATTGAATTCTTATTTAAAATATTGTCACTGAACATATTTACCACCTCTAGCTCAGTCCAACTGCAGCTAATGATTCTATAGAGCTTTGTGGCATGTAAAGAAGAGTGGTTTGCACTTATCTGCTGCTGGGTGATTGTCAGTGTGGAAGAGAATCCACTCAGAAGACTTGTACCTTGCCGCAACCTGCCTTTGTCTCATCAATAGCCTTTTTCCTCCTTTGGTTACACTGCTCTTTTTAATTTAAAAAAATTATGCGGTATTTGAACAATACTTTCTTTCCTTGACTTGGGGAATTCTGAACCTGTACTCAAATGTCAGGGAGTTCATATTAGTGTTTGAGTTTCATATTTTGTTGCATATGTTAAGTCCCATTACAGCTCCCTTTGGACAGAGGCATGCTTTATATATATTCTTCACGTCCTGTTTTTACAAAGAAGCTATTTTCCATTGTTCCCACAGATAAAAACTCCTGGCATAGTTTCATCTCTTCTAAAATGAGCTGCTAATGCTGATTTAAATTCTCTCCTGCCGTGAGTTGCCAGGCAACTGCCACACAAATTCACCTGTAGACAGCTGGTTTTGTCCATTGTCCCCTTCTCAGGTGGGGAAGCAAAAACTCCATCCAGGCACCTTGGCTTTCCCAAGCCAGGTGAATTAAGCCAGCTGAATCCACACAGACTGGCACTAGAAAGCACACCAGTCCTTCCACCCGATACCTCAGTTTCCATGCTTGGAGAAGCAGTTACCTTGCTCCAGGCAAGAAAAAAACCTGGAACCAGCTGATACTTGTGTTTTCACCTTCTGTGTCTGAAACACAAAGCACTTTATCCTCAGTGTTTTAAGTGTGAATATAGTTGGATATAAACGCCATTTAGCTTGATGTTTCTTGCCTTTTTTGTCAAATGCATGCTTTTTTCTGGTAGCGGGAATGGGAAAGTAACCTTCTGAGAATATTTACCAGTATTGATTTAGTCTAGCTCGGGTTGATGATGTTCTGAGTTTACTTGTGTTTTTAAAGCTCACCAAGGGAGCACAAAGCCATTGGCATTATTAGCAAATATTTGTGAGAGGCTGGGGCTTTTTTCCTCCCGTGTCTCCAGACATGCATTCTATCCTTTTGGTTTTGAAGGTAGCTATTTTTTTCTAGCTATTTTGATTTTGCTTACAGCAAATATGCGAACAAGGTTAAAAGTGCATCCACTTTTTATGGTTCCTAATCAGCCCAGAGTGCAGGGAGAGTACATGGGAATGGGACTGGTTACTTCACAAAACTGAGGCAGGATTCATTTTTTCAAAAAGTGATGCTTGGTGCATTTATTGCATTGTGTGGTCAGACTTTCTGTTACTCTGGTGTTAACTGCTGAGAAGCTGCTCTGTGGGACGGATGTGATTGTGGAGCAGCTCTTAGGGACATGTACCCATGTGCATGGGTGAGGTCTTTTTGAGATCTCCATCAGAGTAGGCTGGTTATTTGGTTTAAACTTCCCTAATCCATCCCTGGCATGTACTATTCCAAAGCTGCATTTAAATGGTTACAGCTTTAGAAAAAACATGTTTGAGCTACTGTGGTGCATGTTCTGGGTCATACCCTGGTTGCTTAAATCACTGTTAATAACATTGGGTGCCTTTAGTCCAGTAGAGTTCAGCTCAATTTTTCTGTTGTATGCTCTGGCTCTTCCTCAATGCCCATGTATATTAATTACATATAGGAGAAAGCTGCTCTCACGCGGTGCTGAGTGCTTCCTGCACCTGCTGGTACCTTCACCATTCTTATGTCCTATACAGCGCTGGCATTTGAAAATATTAAGTATTTGGCTCTGAGGTTAAGCAAAAAAATGGAAGAATGGCTCATGGTTAGGTTGCTTAGCAGGAGGAAGAGGAAACATCACTGTGTAAAAATGTGACATCATCCTGGTAAAATACAAGGTTGTTAGTAGCTGTAACTTCCATTTCAGCTGACTGTTACTGCCTCTTTCCTCAATTATGGGGAAACATTAGGAACTCAAGAATATAACATGTTGAAATCCATAGCCAGTGCAATAAATTTTACCTCCACATTGATATGCCAAATAATACAGAGCTAAAGACTGATCTGACAAATGCCATGTGGTAGGCAGAATTCCTGTGCTGAAGGCTTTAGTAAAATTATACTTTCTTTAATGATGCAAGGCTGTGTGTGAAATCGGACAAGTCAGTAACTACCATTGCTTATGATGACAATTACCACATTTTGCAAGTCCAGGGACTTTAAGGATACCTTCCCATGGCCAACCTGGTGCACCCAAACCAGACCATGCCTGCCTGGCCCCCTTCTCGCCACGCTTCTGTCCAGTGAGGTTATTGTATGGGTGCTGCAGGTGGTGGTGCCTCTCCCACTGCTGCCTTGGCACAGGAGCTCACAGCAAGCCTGTCACTAATTACTGAATGGCTGTCTCAGAGTCAGAAGCCTCTAGTGGCTAAAAAAGTAATGACAAAGTTGGAGAAGAACATGTTTGTTTCCATCTACTGGAAGAGGAGCTTCAAATACCATCAGAGAATGTACAGGAACAGTGACAGAATGCCAAACATGGGATTTTTTGAAGTAGGTGTTTACTCAATTCAGGCTTTGGAGGAAATAGTGCAGGTTTGATTTTATGAACATTTTGCTCTAAAAAGAAAAAATAGCTTCAGTTTGTATCATAAGTTGGCTGAGCAATGAGATGTATCATTCCAATGAATACTCAGCCTGAGGCATTTAGTTACTGAAATAGTTTTTTACTTAATACCAAGCACCAATAAATAATATTTTTCATACTCCTACAAGTATATCATATATATAATAATTTTTAAATGTGCAGACCTGGAACAATACTAAAAGCTCTTTAAGTTGGACTGCTGCTTTGAATCTACATGTTATTTTTATAATTTGCTCTTATTCTTAATCATAATATACAAGTTGATCACTTGAGGTTCACAGCAGTACTCTTGGCCAATGGCTATTGTGCTGCAATTTCACAGTCAGTTTATTATGAAGAGAGAGACATTAAAATGGATGTATTATATTATCCAAAGACTTCTTTTGGCAAACATTTACTGTAAAGCTCCACACTTTCTGCAGGGGTCTGTGTACCAACCTGTTTTCAGGATCTAGCCCTGCACTGAATTGATTCTACTCTCTAAATCAAAATTTCCTTCTGTATAGCATAATCTCAGCGAATTTTGTGAATTCATTTAAAGAATCATAATAGCATAGATTTAGTCGGGTATGCTATGGTATTGCTCACTGTTTAGATTTTTACAATGTCCCATTTTTATTTACTTTTAAAACATTGGTTAGTGTTGCAAAACCATTTGTATTTTTTTCCACTGGATAGAGCAAACTTTTTATTTTCTGAAACAAATGAAAAATTCACAGATTTTTCAAACAAAATATTTTTGAGCACATCTAGGAGCATCTATCAAACCACTTTCAGTTCTTTCATTTCCTTATATTTAAGACACTTTTATGAAACGTTGAATTTTTGATTGTATTAAATTTTGTCTTAAAAAGTATAACAACTTAGAGGAAATTTTCTAACGTCTTCCAGTGTTTTCAATTTAGTACGTGTTTTGATGTGCTTCAATATGTATAAAGAACCAAGATATAGTTAATAAAAAATGTTCCCCTGCAAAATCAGATTGGACAGTTATGTACCCTATATCATATACACACAGTGGATGTGGAAAATAAAGGACAGAACATATAAAAAAATTCTAATAATGATGATCTTGATCCTTGTATGCTCTAAATTACCCTTCTTAAGCTTTAAAACTTCCACCTACAGAAAAGGAAGTCCAGCAGGGGCCAAATGGCATTGCACCTTGAGAGGGAAAAATGCCAATGAACTGTTTTCTATATATTCTGTTTAGAAAAAATGAGGAAGGTAGAGGAGTCAGAATCTTTTCCTGTGAAGCATTTTTTTTTAACATAAACTGTGTGACAGCAAACATTTTAAAGAGCTTGGAGTTAAATATATGAAAAATATAACAGGAACTCCATGTAGAAGCTGGCAGGGACCTGTAATTAAACTAGAAAAGGTCGCTGACAGCAATGATGCTTCTCATTCCAAATTAGGTTTTGTTTCTGCTTCTGCTGAATGAATAATTAACACTCTGAACTTGTACATCTACTTAGCGCTAAGGCTATGACACAGACTTACAAAAGGACTGCAAATCCATACTAATAAAATGGTTATTACACCCTTGACCTCTGTGTAGTGTAAATAAAAACTGAATCTTAGTGGGGCTAATGGCTTAATCTCAGTTAATTTGGGGTTTCTGGGTTTTTTTGTCACATAACCTTAGAATCCATTCCTGTTGCTGTTCCCCCACCGTCTCCACCTTTCTTGGTGTTGCAGCAGAACTACTTGGCAGCTACTCTGTAGCATGAGAAGGATATGGCAAATGGTACCATAACATAAATAACTTAAATTTAGGCCTGATCCTCAGGTCTTTTTTTCAGCTTCATTTTAATGATACCTTCCTGTCCCCAAGTGTACTTTTCGTTCTTCACTTTGAATTTATTTCGGGAAAAATTCATAAGACACTGTGCAACCTCTCTTTTCTCTTTGCTAATTGTATAAATTGTTCTGGTTTGTTTAAACAAGTCGTTTTTTGAGCTTTTATGTCAGTTACAATCCTCAACCAATTGTGGTACTGTTCCAGCAAGTATCACTTTAGAGCTACCCACCATCGAGCTATTGATCTTTAAATAGAAAAAGAATGAAGGATTGTCTTTCCCCCCATCAAGAACACAAAAAAGGAATAATTTCAGCTAAGGCTATCTAGAGAAACATCTCTGTCTGAGAATCAGCAAAGAGCAGGAATATTTTGGCAGAGAAAAATTCAATTTTCTGGAATACTCTGGCATGCAAAGAAACTACTTTACATCCTCCTTTCATTTCTACAGAAGTTTCAGGCATGAGGAGTTTGGCTCAATTTTGAGCTATGAACCATAATAAGTGAAACAAGTCTAATAATTGAACAATTACTGAAGCTAAAGGTACTTATGGGTATCACTAAGGCACTCTGATGGCAGCTGAAGTTCTTTGCGCAAGAGTGCTGCAGAAAGGGACACTGCAGAGCATTACTATAAATGTGCTGCTATTGTACCAAAAAAAAAAAAAAGTTAAGGGAGTTACAACCTTTCTTCGTTTTAATACACCCTATTGGAAGTGAACACTGGACTTAATTGCAATGCTAGATTTTAATCAGTGAAGGGAGGGCAGAAACTTTCAGGTGTAGCCTTAGCACCAAAGAAAAACTGTCTTAGAAAAATGACCTGCTAGGGAAATAGAATGAATATGACTTGCTTTTATATGGGAATGGATCTCTGTTGTTCATGAAAAAAAAACCACCCACATGGGCAAATCTTCTAAGATATTTATTGTTCTAGCAACATGCTGAGACACTCACGTAGAAAAATGAAGTGCTCGATATTTGCAAGCTGAAATAAAGATATATGTCTGTTTGTGTGCATGGACAAAACCAAGTATCTGGGAGAGAAAAACTTGCTTTATTAGTGGTTGTTCTGCCTGGTTTGTCAGGGCAGTAAAGAAAGTGCAGTTAAAATAATTTATTACTAATTTATTAGAGATTTGTTATATAGTTGCTTGCAGAATTATTTACTCATACTTCCATGTAAAAGTGAGGATTACTTCGCTTTTACAAGAAGGAGAAACATTGCTTTCCAGTGGAAATTCTTAGCCGGTGATTCCCAGGTAGCACACAGTAGCGTTCACATTCCCGGTACACAGGTCGAATTGCAATTACCTAACAAACACTCATTTGTTTTGGAACACGGATGCAAATGCAGTCAGTGCTAGATGGTGCCTGTTTCTTCTGTGCTGGAGAGTCCCCTTGGACATTTACGGCAGAGACTGAACATAAAAGCGTTCAGGTAAGAAGGCACCTCCGGAGGTCTCCAGTCCACCACCCTCAGGCTCAAAAGGAAGGAATAACTTCCAAGTACAAACAAGTTTCTCTGGGCTTTTTCCAGCTTAGCTTTGGAACTCTCCAAGGGAATTCTTAAAAATGAAGGGTCTCTAAAGCTAAAGTTGGAATCCACGTTATGTGAGCTAGGGAGGTGATGCTTTTACAGTGGAGGCTGTGGCACTTGACACTTAGCATGAGGCAAGATGGATTTGACTGGGTCTCTGTGCGCAAATGTGGGCTTTTAGGAGGAAGGGTGAAGCAGCACCAGAGGTGCATCTGGGTGATTAAATATCTGTGCAAGTCTGTGACCACAAGGGGGTTTATTTCAGCAGACTCCAAGACATGAGCTCCTTATAAGCCACAGCTAGCCACTTGCTCTCCCTTCTCCTTATGAAAAATGTAAAGGTAAAGCTTCTTTAGTCATCTCAGAAAAAAGGGGTTTTTTAGGTCACAGTACAAAATTAATGTTAAATCAGTTTACCATTGTTAAAATGCCGGAATATCTTAGAAAAAGATAAGGCTGTTATACTTCCATCATTATAACTCTGAAATGTAAAAAAAGAGTACCGAGGAAAAAAAAGGTGGAAGAAGTGTGTTTCATCCATTCAATATTTTTTCACCAGAACATTCTGCAGTGCAACAGGTGTAATAGAAATGCTTTTATTTCCCAACTATCCACCCAGTCCTGATAACATTGATCACAAACTTGCCAAGAGCCAAGAAGCAGAAAATAATATATGTTGGCATTAACAGATATTTGTCTGTGTTCCGTGTTTAGCAGGAAGAAAAAAAAAAAAAAATTGCTTCTGGTGTTTTCACCTCTACTTGAAAATGCTCTGGGCACACGGAAGGGATACGGATGCAAGAGCAATGGGTAAGCTCTGCAGAAGGCAGAACCGGGAAGGGAGTGCTGAAGGCAAACTTGTTTAAATACACAATTCATCTTTCCAAAGTCTATACCTTTGGTGAGTTCATTTTGTCATTCACAAAGGTGCAGCAGTGAGGCACAAAGGTTAGAGACTTTCTCTACCAAAGAGGTATTTATGAGCTTTTAAGTTAAAAGAGAGAAAAATATTTTTATTAGAGGGAGGCTGCCAGGAGGGAAATTGATTCACTGGCTCTATGTGAGAAAGTAAATATGTCCCTTTCACCTTAAATCGGTGCATCAAGCTCTGGAAAGTCCAATTATCTTGACAAAAATGATTTAACAAATAACTGAACAATAGGATTGGAAAGGAGGAGGCGGAGGAGAGAGGCTCTGGAGGTGGGCAAAGTTACTGCAGGAAATGGGCCTTAGGCAGCATGTGATGAAAAAAACTTGGAGGTGGAACAGAAGACAGTCCTGGAGGACTTTGTACTACTGGAGATTTATTTGGCAGCTGAATCCCTGTGTTTCACATTTAATAATAAGATGTATTGTTACAGTTTCTGGCCTAGAAATGAATTCTAAACCATTTCTGAAGTATAGCTGTAGGCATATCTATACATTTTAAAAAAGAAACAGTTATTTTTTCTTAAGCTTTATTGAAGTTATAGTCTTGCCAAATTGTTCTTAAACTCCCTAACCTGAGACGGTGATTAATGGGCTGAGAATAAAAGAGGCTGTAAGTATTGTCAATGCAAACTGTTTCTTTGCTTTTATTTACAATTCTCTGGCTTGAAAGCTAGGCATGGTGTTGTCTTAATCAGGCTGGTAATTAAAGTGCTATTTGATGATGTCTCCTTAATGAAGTCACCTGGAAGTACTCTGGATGGGCTGAGAAACATAATAGTCAGGGCTAGTGTGTGATTACTGGATTGTGAAGAGGGATGGTGCTGGATCAGGAGTGATTAGTGGTACCTGCATGGCTTGGCCAAAACTTCTGTGGGGGCCTGTGGCCCCTTTTTTGCTGTTTATACCACTTGGAAGGGTGCAGTGCTCTGCTGGCTGGGGAAAAACTGTGAGTTGAGGGACGGAAAGGGCACTAATACTGTCCTCCTCCTGCTTTTTTGGGGTTTTTTGGGGTTTTTTAGTGTGCATGTGGAGTGGGGAATGGCATTGTAATAGAATGAGCTTAGGAAATAGTAAGGTGGAGAAATAATATGTACCTAAACTGGCTGGAACTGAAATATGCAGCATGCCCTATGGGTGCTTTTTATCAAGCTCTGTAAAGTTTGACTTTCTCTTGCTAATGTACCAAAACAAAATCCCAGCTGTGTGTGTTAAGCTCTAAGACTTTCCAGTTCATGTTGGGAATATTATTGCTTGGGCTGCTCGAATTGTGTTGTTTGTGTAGATTTTCAGTTTGGTTCCTTTTCCCAGGAATTTCTGACGATGAAGCTGTCATTTCAGAATTGCAGATGTCTTGTGGGTTGGTGGGTGTGCAGGTGTGTGCACCGATAGTTGCGTTTTTTCTTTTTGTATTCCATTGTGATCTCTACTTGGATAAATTAGTAAGATGGGTATAATGAGCTTTTGGAAAACTGGACTCAGAAAGGGGGAAAAATAACTTGGGCACGTTGCACCAAAAGCAATCTTCTGCATAATCAGTCATTCCCCTATCATCTTGTTTATAAAAATATTATGATCAGTTTTAAAAATTCAGGAAACTGTTCCAGAATCTTGCTACTCTGACAATTAGAATTCAATTTGTTCATTGGCATTTTGTAGGCACTGTAATAAAATAGAAATTTTGCAATGACTAGAAGTATGTTTTCCTGATGCTATGCCATCATAAAAGGCATTATGAAGTACAGTTCTCCTCCTTTATTTCTAAGATGTCATTTTTCTACACAGCTAAAAAGAAGCAAGTTCTCCCCTTATCAAAGATACTATTTTCTACTTTCTGTTGAAGCTCTTTGGAAAAGTTGACTCTTATTATGCAAAATAATGTATATTTTAAAATCTGAAAGTTATTGCTAGAATTAAGGCCTTGCCTTCCTAATTAATTTTTTTTATGTTAATGTAGTTTTCTGAACTTTTACCCAACCTCTATGGACTTCATTATACAATCTAGTTGCAAGCCCATTTTATTGCTCCCCAGCCTCCTGTGCAATTCAAATATCTTTGTCATATTTTACCATATATTAGAATAGCAGAGAATTCCTACTGTGCTTTTTTGTAGTTTTGCGATTGTCAACATATAAGTGCCTGAAAATTAACATTTTGCATTTAGCAATACAGCTGACCTGCCTATAGAATAAATCCATAATACTATACACTACATGTTTATTCCTCAACATCAGCAGGACACTATTAAAGTTTCTAGGCTTAGATCTCTGTTTCATGCCAGTACAATTCATTTGCATTTGAAATAAATTACTACTTGTGCTTTTGCCTTAAACTTTTCCTTTAGTGAGCTATAAACCTCTGCTAAAATCTCCCCAAAAGGTAAGCAATATGTATACCAATTCAGTCTGACTGAAGAGTCAATGCAAGTCACCAGTGAACTATAAATATAGTGTACCAGAAATTCTGAAAAACTGAAATATGGTAAATGTGGAGTATAGAGTGACTCAAATCTAGTTCGACTATTTCTTTTTCAAAACACCTAGCTATATGATAAAGCAAACTTGGGACACTAGCTCTTACTGTAAAGGTACAGGATCCATGACACCAACACATCATTCCCCATATTTGGTCAAACAAGAAATTGTGTATTCTTCTGCCATTACCTTGTTTCTCTTTGTTTGCACACACTTTGTGTTATTGATTCTGTTTGATCCTGTTTCAGTGACTAGTCTAAGAGTAGGAAACCACGATACCTACAGTGTACAACTGGAGGCACGTGCCTTATCCCACCGAATAGGCTGCTCGAAGTCAAGGGCGAGGCAGAGTTGTGCACATGGAGGAGCGCTGCCCACGCGTGCAGGTTAGGTATGGTGCTCTGCACGTTCCCCTACATATGCTGATTAGAAGGTAACATCCTAAGAAAGATGCAGGTGGGTTATATGAATACTTTGCCTTTTTAATGAAGATGAAATCCCTTCTCTTTCCAGTGTGAATATTGTATTTATAAAACGTACTTCTACATTATAAGCCTACAGAGGGAACTGTGAGTTAATAGAGCATTTGTCTTGCCTGTATAATATGAGTTTACTGTCTACCATCATCTATGCTTCGTTTTCTTTTACTGCTCAACTTGAATGAATACACAGAAATTTAAATTATTTTTATGTAAAAGTTGCTCTTTGGAGAAATGACCTTGTAGTGATTCTGAAAGGTTGTTTTTCAGAATTCTTCCGTGATTACGGTATCTCCGTAAACTGTTAATGGCAAGAAGTTGTAAACCTCAAAATTTTGTAAAAAGAAAAACACCTGGAAGTTTTTGATGTTCATCATAACTTAGTAGAAAAACTCTCTGAAGTACAGAGTAATTTTGTTGTTCTCATGGTGATGGTTAGAGGATTCCCTTTTTATGAGGTTTCTTTACATTTTGCGTTGTCTTTCTGATATGAAGACTTTCTTACAAGGTGAAAAATTTCTCATGTTATATTTATAATGCATCATTGGCAAGGTTAGAAATACAGGTACTCTAGTCCCCGTGACTTTTGAGAGCCTGACTGGTGGTGTTACTGTTGTGTTTCAAAGTACAGACTGTATGCCTTTAAGCACTTCTCTGCCTCTGATCCATTCCTTGAACTGACACTTAGTTTTGATGTTTCAACTTTTGTTCTAATAGGTCTTTGTCTCTCCCACCAAATTCGATAGAGATGTTGTACAATCTTGTCTCTGGAAGAGAAGCTGGAACCTGGCAGTAGTGGTGTTGCAGGTTAACTTGGAGATTTATAGGCAGGACTGTTTGCTGTCTGAGAGCTCCCAGGTGTTGACAGGGGAAAAAGTCTACCCTGTGACAGGTAATAGGATTTATTCATTTGAATAATTGTAGAAAATTTACAAAAGCAATAATAAGAAAACTGCACTCAAACACGTGTTTTATGTACTTTCTTCCCTCAGGTTTAACAAAACACATCTTTGCTTTGAAAGTCTCGCTCTCTTTTCCTATTGTATTACTCTCCAGATTTCTTCATTCCATGAATATCTGCATGAATAAAAGTAAAGAGGAGTGTTGGGAGGGTTGTGCCTTTTAAACTGAAAACAAGAAAGACTTTTTCCTTCAGCCTGGATTTTGCAATGCAGCAGTAGCAGTAGGTTTTTGCAGAGAGATGAGTGGTGTTTATTTAATGTGTTAGCTGTGTGCAGTTTTCTCCTGTGAAGAACTTGAAGATGTGCCTTGAAAGTATGCATTTTAGTTATATTTTGGTACAAATGCCTTATAAAAATCCTCTTGTCTTGCATTTTTACTGGATGTTTTTTCTGGGCAATGCAGTACTGTGCTTATATAAATAACCAAAAAAACCCCACCCCAAAACAGCTGTGTCGGAGACAGGCTTTATCACCTGAAAATAATCACATCTGTGCCACTGAACCAGTGCGAGCAAAACAAATGGCTTTTCTCTTTATCTTTAGGTATGAGTTTGTGTGCTCATGGAGAATGCAGAATAATTTCATAGAATGGAAGATACCTTTATTCTGATTTCTAGTAGCTCTTCTGCCAAAATTTCAGGCTTTGCATGAACCAGAGAGACTCTCATCCTCCATGTGAGCCCACAATCAACCTGCAAAATAGCAGGGGGGCAGTAGAATAAGAGAAGGGTAGAGATTAAAAACGTAGCCAGGAAAAAGCTTGAGAAGAGAGAAAGTAATTTGCTTTGACCTAAGCAATAAATCTACAGGGCAATAATGACCATCTCCTGACACTCGCAGTGACATTGATCAAGTGCACTGTCCCAAGCTTTTTCCCCTCTGAACCTTGAAGAGTTTCCTGATCATCTGTGCCACTGTTCAAGCTGGGTCATCAAAGATCAGCTGCAAACAGATGAGTAAAAGGCATTTTCTAACTTAATGTGATTACTTGCTGTGCTAATTAGGAATGTCATTCTTATTTCTGTGGAGAACACCAAGTTATGTGATCCTTAAAACAAACGCGCACAAAACTTAAGGCTCAGCTAACCTCAAAGATTTGATCTGAACAAATAAGCAGGAAGGGGACACAGAGGGATTCAATTAATGAAACTCCATTCGTAACTCACCTACTCTGGACTGGGTTTTACAGCAAATATTGATCACTGTTTGGAGAACTTAAATCAAGAGAAGAAAAGCCAAAGAGAGCTGCCATTTGACCCCCAGGAGTTTTCTGAACTTTTCTTCTCTCTGTGTAGTGGAATAAAGTGAATATTTTGCTTTTGAGAGGTAACAGGTCGGTTTCTTTTTAAAATCTAGGAAATCTTGTAAAATAAGGGATTATTGGGGGGGGGGGGGGTAAGAATAAAAAATCAAAAAAATCAAAAATAAAAAAAAACCAAAACAAAAATCACAAGCTTTTGCAGTCAACATGCTGATACATCAAATTGCTAGTTCTCACTCCTGCAACGTGTGAACACGGTACGTTTTAAGCTTCCAGGGAGCAATTATTCTTTAACAGCTGAAGTATTTGGAAGTTTCAGTTTGTTTAATTTTTGAATATTTGTGTTTACAACAAATAAAATACCTGCATAGTTTCAACTTTGATCTAATATCCTCTGGAGCTGAGACGCGAGCTTCTTACTAGAAATGGGCTTTTCAAGGTAGAGGGAAATGCAGAGGAGCTGGTTTCTGCCCCTTATGGCAGAACTGCTCAGCTCCAGGTACCTCTCCATCCCCTCTCCCCTCCATCCCCTCTCCAGCTAAGGATTTTTTAGCTTCCCCTGAGATTAGAAGACATTTCCTGCTCTTTGTAAAGACCAAGTAATGGGTGTTCAGGATTTCAGTTCAGCCTAGATCCAAAGTCCACACCCTGCACCTTAATTACAAATGAGTCCTTTCCCCTGGACTTTTTTTTAATACGCTCAGATGAGTTTCTTCTACAAATTGTGTTTCTGGCTGGACATACAATTTAATCATATAGCAAGGAACTAGATCATTTAAGTGCACAAATTCCATGCAGAATTAGAGGATCCATTTCTCAAGTAACGCAGCAAAACAAATGGCAAGCAGTGATTTTGCTAGCCCAGTCTGTCTTTGAAAGATGTTTAGATAAATAGGGTTACTTTTTTTTTAATATCTGTCAAATGATATTTCTCCCAGCTCTGACTTGCCCTCTTTCACGTCACAGTGCTTTGCCCAGACTGTGCTGTAAGCCTGTGCAGATAATGTTTTATCACAAAACACTGACGGACCCTTCATCCAACTGTGCTTGTCTCTGCTGCTGCTGTATTCTGAAACGCTGCTGTTATTAAACCTGCAGCAGGAATGCATAATTAGCCTCCAAAGCAATCCTGCCTCTGGAATGATATTGCCTTCCTGGAAAATATGAAATAGAAAGAACTTATCCCCATCTATAGATCGTCTTTCAAATAAATGGCATCCCAAAGTGTTTTACATACGCAGGCGCTATAAACTTTTGACGTTAGCTGTTCTAATGAAATGTTTGAAAGTAGCACTTTATTGGCATTCTGGTGGAAATCAAATTGGGTCTGAATCAAAGAACATGAATCTAATGCAATTCTTCCTTTCAGGCATGTCAGACTGAGGCATCAGGAAGCAAAATTAAAGCTTGTCTACTGTTCCTTGGTGTGCATGGTTGTGCAGACAGGATCTCTCCTCAGATGTGTAAAGAGCAACTGTTTTCTAAGGATGTAGCAAGAGAAAATCCTTGTTGCAGTGCAAGGACCCGTGGAGTCAGTCAGCTCTCTTGTTCTGTACTCCTGAGCCCACCTTTCACGGTCACTGTAAGCTCAGATCAATCTCTCCCAGTTGCTTGGGAGTCTATTGCCTTGAGGAAATTACCTACCTTACTGGGGGATAAGACGCAACAGATTTCCCCCTTTTTAGTGCCAGCATAATTAGAGGGGAGTTAAGCAAGTACAGAGTGGTGCCTAGTAAAAATAAGGGGAAAGTGGTCAAAATCTAAGCAGGTTTATTATCGTGCTATTTAATGCTAGTCTTTGCTGCATGTAGTGACTTGGCATGATGTCATTTATAACTAACATCACCGTGATACTGGAATACATGCAGGGGCAGGGGAAGAATCAGCAAGTCTTTGCTTTGTGCTGAAATTAAAAAAAAATACATAATAAAATGCTGCTGTGAAATGCTGAACAACTTTCTGAAGCTGCTCACAAGTGGATTTCAGAGCTGTAATGGGCGTGTCGTGATAGTCTTAGTTATCATCAGCACGGTAAGACAAATCTGTCCTGAAATAAGGCTTTGAAATAAAATAACAACAAACTACCCTTCAGAAGCACGTTAATAGACAGACAGTGCTCTGCAGGCTTGATTACAAGGTGCTTTAAGATGCTTGTGAAGTTCAAGCAGTAGCTTGTCAAAGTGAATTTTCCTCCATGGGTATTACAAGTAAAGGCTTATTGTTTCTATATGGAAATGTTATTTTCTTCATCTCCACTAATGTTTTTTGGGCTGAAACTTGGTAAACAATAAACTCTTTGCATAAGTGGAGCTGCAAGCGCATGAGCTGGGTAGAATGATAATGAAAAATTCAGTGTGTCAGATGAATGAAATGATGGATGGAAAGAGCTGAAATTGTTTTACAGTGGTGTTTTGCCTGCCATTGCCACATACTTAGAACAGATGTCTTCCCTGTTAAGTGGGACAGCAAATGCTGGCAAGCACTTGTGTTTCCTTGATCAGGACTCAATAGGTTTAGACTAAAAGCTACACTAGATTTCCGGCCCCCCCTCCCCTTTCACCATAGTGTTTACAGTCTCCTCCCATTCCCCTTGCCTTTCATATAAGCAAGGTTTATTTTGTTCTCCAACCTTGTCTTCCAGCTCTGGAGAGTGAATATCCTGTATTTTCTTATACCCGCTTCTTGAGTCATCTGGGTTTCCAGTCATACCTGGTCTAATGCACTGGACACTGGAAGATGTAAGAAAGAAAAATTATCAACACTTCTGTTATCAGTCCTCCCCCCTGCACCTCCAGATTTTATTGCTACTTCAAGGAAAATATCATAAAGTGTCAATTACTCAATATAAAAAGAATTCTTGGAAACGATACTTAAACATGTTAAGGACTGATTATTTACCAAGAGAGTATACTCCAAACACTGCTAGGGAAATATGTTTGCTTTATTAAAAGTTGCTGCTTTAGGGTGTCATCATTGTGACAGAACCTTTAAATGTCCATAGACTGAAAGCAAGAGAAATAACAGTTATTGATTCTTCACCAATATGGTTTAATGTATTTTGAAAGATGCTGGCAGACTTTTAACTAACGTCTCTTCATATTTGCTAGATTTGTATTAAACCATAATAATTTTTTTGCTATACAATTCAGGGAGACTTTTTTTTAGTTAGTTAGAACTTCTCTACACATACAACTAAATTTTTTCTTCAAATTATTTTTATTATGCAATCATTTATTCTTTTTAAAAACTTTATCTTGATACTGTATGGGAGGAAAAATTACCCATATGAAGTAGTTGGGTTTTCTCCCCCTCTCTCTCAAATAAGTACAATTTGAACAAGACTATTGGATGTGACTGCAATATGACTTACTGAGACAAGCAGTCCTTAGTAGACATTGAAACTCAAACCTCTGAGTCTAAAATCAGAAGTTTATTTGTGGCTGAACTCAGCTGGTGGGATAGGCTTCAGTGAGATTTTTTTGAGTGATAAAACCACCCCATGAGCCCATGATGCCATATTATAATGACATTCAAAGTTGCCTGTTTGCCTGAAAAAGATCAGTAATTTTTTCAATCCCATATACTTTTCCTACGTCTACCTACAGGAAAAGATTTTATGTCCACAAGGAGTGACTAAGAAACAGGCAATGGGGGGGGTACAGCAAATAAGAAAATGTTTCTGTATAGTGTCAACCTGGTGTGTGAGTTCCCCCCCCTTTTTTTTTTTTTAAATAAATCAATTGGATGACTGGTATTTTCTATATGGTCTTTGTTAATATGAGTTATAGATCTGAGGTTTGATTTATTTATTTTTTCTTCAGACAGCCTTTAAACTACTTGATTTTCCTGCTATATGTTTTTTGTCATGATTGTTTTTCTCACATATCACTGTTGTCAGAGTATACACTTCAGTAATATAATTTAAAAGATAATTGTTTAACTATTGAGTTAAAAATGTTCTAAAGTATGAAGACCGTTACCTTAAAACTGTTTCCAATTTGATGTTTGTTCAGACAGAGTCAGAGAAGCAGATTCTCCCAATTTGATGTTTGTTCAGACAGAGGGTCAGAGAAGCAGAATCTGACCAGTCCAATAGAAAACAAATTTGAATATTTGCAACCTGTTCTTCAAAAAGAAGCATCAATAACACTTTCAGTCATTGCTCCACAATAAATCGCTTTGAAAGGAAGGTTACTGAGGAAATCGTGACCAGTCATAACAGCAAAAAGCAGGGATTCTCTTTGTAAATATTTGTCTTGTTACTTATTCCTCTAGCCCTGTTTTTCTTGATTCATGGTTTCTGTTAACAGGATTTCTAAACATTTAATAGAAGGGGTTGGTTGGGTTTTTTTATAGTTCTGCTATCCTTCTGCACTGAGTACAACTAATCTGTGTGTTTTCCCAGTGAGACCATAGCAAAAAACTGTATTCGCCATAGCAGAGCAAAACAGCCCTTTGTGAAACTGCCGGTACCTTGGCAAGGGGAATTATTTTATTCTGCCTTTTACTTAAAGTGCAACTTGAAGAAGAACTCAGAATAAAGTATATCTTTTTAATTAAAGCAATACACAATTTAACAACAGAATGTAATCTTAGCAGCATAATTATTGCCACTGAGAATGTTAGCTATTAGGCAAATAAATGTTTTACTTGCTGCAAGCAGCATGGCTGAGTAAGCGTTGTGTTTCCTGGAAATGCTGTAGCTCACCCCGGGTGCAGCTGTAATGCTGAAGGTCAAGTAACTTGAAATACTTGAGCAAAGCAGTGATTCCTAGAAAGCATTCCCTAGATCTCCTTCATGTGGCTTTGGAGAGGAGCTTTGCTGAGCAGCGAAGAGAACTGAGGGCTGGAGCAGTTTGAGGATTCAACCTGTAGACACTAAAAGACTTCCTGAAATTTTATTGATAAAGTCGTATTATCTCAGAGCTGGAACTCCTATGTTATGACATTGACTTTGAGCTATAGAAAAAGGCTCTTTGGGAATGGTTTGTACGATGCCTCTGTTGCATTCAGGTTGCCAAAGATCAGGATTCATGATATCATTCTGAAGTCATAAAGATTATAATTAAAAACAAACAAAATCAGGAATCTTGTGATATTCGTAATGATCCTAAGAAACAGAGCAAGTTTAACAACATGGCTTTTGTCTGAAAATAGGATTTGAACAAGTATTTGAAATGCATGCAGATCAGAAAATATATCTGCTTCAAATGCATTGTGAAATTAATGCGCAAAATCAATTTTTTTAAACTCATATATTCAAGATGACCTTGTCTGAGGCTTTTCCCTTTGTTTAATTAAGATAGCTCTCCATGTTCTCATGTTCACTTTGCATGCGTTCATTTGCATTTATCCCAAGAAAAAAGTAAAAAGAAACCTTGCTAAAAAAAATCTGACTCTTGACTCAGCAAAAGTAACGGTAGATGAAGGGAGCCTGTCATAATTCTGTTTTTCATTGTCTTAACTCAAGATATGATGATGACTTCTTTGTTTAGCTGTCAAATGCTTTCTGCAAAAGCTACACAGCAAAACATTGAGAGAAAACAAACTACATTTGTATACTCTAATGAAATGTGAATGGAAGATGCAAGTTCCTTGCAGTCTGTTCTGACAGTTGAAATAATTGAAAAGTTTATGTCCTTTGTGAAGAACAATGTATACTGCCACTTAGGTGACTCAAAATTTTTAAGCAACATGTTGCAGAGTGAACGTTAGTGCTTATGATCGTCTGAGGAGGGAAAGCGCATCCAAACCTCAATGGCGTGTCACTTTATTCAAACTGAAGAAATATGTAATATTTGTTACTACTTACTATATTTCCCATTACTCCACCAGTACCTCACTTGTGTTTCTTACTGGTAACTACAAAAAATCGCTCAGCGGGACATTTGTGCAATTCGGATGCAGTGCTGCTGATCAAAACTGCTTGTGTTTTACTAATCAAAGCCATACAAACGATCAAGTAGGTTACATTTTACCCACCTGAAATCTTTGGAGGATTTATGGTGGCAGACAATAAGCCTGCTGAGGACTAATTCTACAGCTAATAAAAACAAACAAGAAAAAATCAGCTCGGGGCTCCCATACATCTACATGAATAGGCAGTACTAGCTATTCATGTCTGTGGGAAAATCTCTGTTAATATTAGATGTATGTGTAAATGGCTACAGGCCACACTACTAAACTTCTTCTAATGGGGCTGCATTCCTCTTCTAAAGCACTGGCATCCAGCTGAGCACGGTATGAAGTGAGAGAAAGGATGGTGCTCTCTGCCAGGCAGAAGAATTTACATTCCTTAACATATTGCCTGCGGGTTTTTTTTGGCTAACAGTGGGAGCTGAGTGAACTAACTTCCCACAGTACTTTTCTAGAATGAGACGTGAACGGGCAGCCAACAGCAAGGGGAGTGAGAGGGAATGGAGGGCTGGGGGACAGGAACATCAGAGCTGGGGTGGAGGTGGGGGGAGGTTCCTGAAGGAAGGCAAAAGCATGGGAAGAAGGAAGTTGATTGGCAATGGAGAGTGTGGCAAAAGGACATAGTGAAAATGTGAGAAAAGAACTCTAAGAAATAGAAAGATGCAAAAAATTATGTCAGACTGGAAGAGCGGCAAGAGGTTTCAGTGGAGTGCAATTAAGGCTTGGGAGGAGCGATGGAGCTGAGATAAGGAGCCAGATGACAGAGAAGCTGCATCGGTGATGTAGCGTGGCAGGCAGGGAAGTGACTTCCCAAGTTTCTTGTGAGGGAAGGAAATCACAAGAGGCAGAGCTGATAGAAGAGGGGAAAATATCATAGCCTTTAAGGGGTGGATGAGGGCCATGACAGCTTGTAAAGGAAAGAAAGTACTGTCTGAGCAGAGCAGGACTGTCCTTCCCAAGTCCTGTTTGGAAAGAGTGGCAGATGAGAGGGATGGTTAGTGAATAGCCTGGGGCAAGGCAAGACTGGAAAGGTAGAAGTATTAAAAAGGAGATGATGGAGGAAGTATTATTAACTTCTAAGGGGTACTTCTTTCTGAAAATACTCACAGGTCACATCCCTGCCTTTGCATTGCTATAGCTTTTTGTTGTGATGGTTTTGGGGTTTTGTTTTGTTGGGGTTTTTTTGTTTTTTGCCCCTTTATTGAGCAATCAGGAAAGAAGTAGTGTATGTGGCAAGTGAAAGAGTTAATCTGCGGTGGGAAGAAAGAGGCTTCAAAAGTCCACCCATTGAGGAGAGTAGGTGGTTTTGTTTGTTTCCATTATACTCTTTAAAAAAAAAAAAAAAAGGCACTTGAACTCTTCTGTTTTCTGGGGTGTTGGGGCAAAAGTAGCAGACTCAAATGTGCAATGGTGAAATTTGTATTTGCCCAACTTGCATAGACAGAAGTTATTGTGGTTTGTAAGTTCCTTGACAGACACTCAGAGATTAAGAGAAGTAATTTCAGGGTAAATGGTCAGTTATGAAGAGGCAGCATTTACACTTCTGCACAATGCCGATAAAACTTTACTGCTGGATGGAAATTGTACTGTTAGCCTGGTTGAAGAGCACCAAACAGCAGGTCGGTAGTTCATCAGAAATGCAATATTAGCTTCAGGCACTGAGGTAAAGCTTGTACCTGCAACTGTCCTGTCAGAAAATGTCTGCATTTTGAAAAAGGACACCTTACAAACTGGAAAGGGAAATAGAGTTATGGGCTCGTATGTTTGTTTCTCTTTCAGTTTAAGAAACTTTGATTTCATCCAGTTCAGCAAGCATCCTGGTTTGATAATCTCTCATTACAATGGGATACATGGCAGGAAAGTGCAAAGAATGAGCCATGTTCCAGGCTTGAAGTAGACACACTACCTGGGGAGGAATGCATGGGGCAAAAAATTTTAGAAAGGCTAATGGGACACGTAATGGGACATAATGAGCTGCCGATCCCCTTCCATTCAGCATAAGATGTTCCTCAGCTGTAGACTTTCACCCCCCTCCTTTCGGCTATGTCAGTCCTGTAACCTCGATGTCTGTTGTTGCCAGCGTGACCTGCTGCTTGAGCATACAGCCCTTTCCAGAGGTTAAAAGCATCATGCTTCATGACTGCAGAAAGCGGAGAGGTCTGGAGTAAGCCATCAATATGTATTAACATTTTTAGATCCCTCAGTGAGCATTTTATGGTAACTCTTGCCAGACAGCGGGACTGGGTAACTATTCACTCCAAATTACATCTATAACTTTGCTGTTACGTGTGATGTACAGTTTGGTGTATGAGCATATTACAGCCTGCAATTGGCTTAGTGAAATCTTTCTACAGTAAAAACACATCAAGGCAGCAGTAGGAACATCTCAGGCCATAGATAGCTCAAATAAATGGTGTTTCTTACAAAATCACTAATATCTAGGATTTAATACAGCTTTAGTGCTGTTTCTTACAAAATCACTAATATCTAGGATTTAATACAGCTTTAGCACTATAACACCAGAACAGTGTCCTCAAGCAGTGCACAGTTCCTCTGTAATTTGTCATGCTGGCCTTGCTGACACCAGCTGAGCACCTGACAGATGAGATTCAGGGCCGTCTCCTCCTCCCCAGTGCTTCTAAACCTGCATGCTCACCCAGCCTGCCCCAGGAGACTGCATGGAGCAGCACCTGGCCACCCCTACAGGAATCGTACAACAGGGCATAAGCAACCCAGGAGGATCCTGGAATGCGTTGACAATAACTTCCTTCTTGAGTTGATAGAGGAGCCAAGGAGGAGAGGTGCCATGCTGGACCTTGCTCTCACCAACAAGGAGGAGCCGATGGGGAATGTCAAACTCAAGGGTAGCCTTGGCTGCAGTGACCATGAGATGGTGGAGTTCAATATCCTTAGGGCAGTGAGGAGGTTGCACACTAAGCTCAATGCCCTGGACTTCAGAAGAGAGACTTTGGCCTTTGCTTTGTAGAGTACTATGGGATAAAGACCTGGAGGGAAGAGAGGCCCAAGAAACCTGGTTAATATTCAAGGATCACCTCCTACAAGCTCAGGATTGATGCATTCCAACAAAGAGGAAGTCAGGCAAAAATGCCAGGAGACCTACCTGGATGAATAAAGACTCAAAATGGAAGCTTACAGAGGCTGGAAGCAAGGACAGGTAGCCTGGGAGGAATACAGAGAAATTTTCTGAGCAGCCAGGGATCAGATTAGGAAAGCTAAATTCCTGATAGAATTAAATCTGACCAGGGGTGTCAAGGGCAACAAAAAAAGCTTCTATAGGGATGCAGGTGATAAAACTAAGACTAGAGAAAATGTGGGCCCTCTCTGAAAGGAAACGGAAGACCTGGTCATGGAGAAGGCTGAGGCATACAACAACTTTTTTGCCTTGGTCTTCACAGAGAAGTGCTCTAGCCACACCGCCCAAGTCACAGAAGGCAAAGGCAGGGACTGGGAGAATGAGGAACAGCCCACTGTAGGAGAAAACCAGGTCTGAGAGCATCTAAGGAACCTGAAGGTGCACAAGTCCATGGGACCTGATGAGATTCATCCACGTGTCCTGAGGGAACTGGCAGATGAGGTTGCTAAGCTACTATCCATCATATTTGAGAAGCTGTGGCAGTCTGGTGAAGTTCCCACTGGCTGGAAAAGGGGAAATATAATTCCCAGTTTTAAAAAGGGAAAAAAGGAAGACCCAGGTAACTACAGGCTGGTCAGTCTCACTTCTGTGCCCAGCAAGATTATGGAGCAGATCCTCCTGGAAACTATGCTAAGGCACACGGGAAATAAGGAGGTGATTGGTGACAACGAACGTGACTTCACTATGGGCAAATTGTCTCTGACATATTTGGTGGCCTTCTATGATGGGATTACAGTGTTGGTGGATAAGGGGAGAGCAACAGATGTCATCTACCTGGACTTGTGCAGGGCATTTGACACTGTCCTGCAAAACATCCTTATCTCTAAATTGGAGAGACATGTATTTGATTACTCGAGTTTGATTATTTACTTTGATTATTTGAGTACTTGAGTACTGTGTTCAGTTTTGGGCACTGCAGTATCGGAGGGACATTGAGGTGCTGGAATGTGTCCAGAGAAGGGCAACGAAGCTGGTGAGGGGTCTGGAGAACAGGTCTTATGAGGAGCGGCTGAGAGAGTTGGGATTGTTTAGCCTGGAGAAGAGAAGGTTGAGGGGAGACCTTATCACTCTCTACAGCTACCTGAAAGGAGATTAAAGCGAGTTGGGCATCAGTCTCTTCTCCCAAGTAACAAGCGACAGGACAAGAGGAAATGGCCTCAAGTTGTGCCAGGTGAGGTTTAGATTGGATATTAGGAAAAACTTCTTTACCGAAAGGGTTATCAGGCATTGGAAGAGGCTGCCCAGGGAGGTGGTGGAATCACTGTCCCTGGAGGTATTTAAAAGACGGGCAGACGTGGTGCTGAGGGACATGGGTTAGGGGTGGTTTTGGTAGTGTAGGTTATGGTTGGACTCGATGATCTTGAAGGTCTCTTCCAACCCAAGTGATTCTATGATTCTAAGTGGACCTCCTCAGGGCTTGGTATGGAGACCAGTGCTGTTTAACATCTTCGTTGGTGACTCGGACAGTGGGATTTAGTGCAACCTCAGCAAGTTTGCCAACAACACCAAGCTGTGTGGTGCAGCTCACATGCTGGAGGGAAGGGATGCTATCCAGAGGAGGCTGGACAGGCTTGAGAGATGGGCCCATGTGAAAGTCATGAAGTTCTGTGAGGCCAAGTGCAAGGTCCAGCATGCAGATCAGGGAAATCCCAAGCACAAATGCAGGCTGGGTGGACAATGAATTAAGAGCAGTCCTGAGGAGACGGACTTGGGCATGCTGATAGATGAGAAGCTCAACACGAGCCATCAATGNAGTGATTCTATGATTCTAAGTGGACCTCCTCAGGGCTTGGTATGGAGACCAGTGCTGTTTAACATCTTCGTTGGTGACTCGGACAGTGGGATTTAGTGCAACCTCAGCAAGTTTGCCAACAACACCAAGCTGTGTGGTGCAGCTCACATGCTGGAGGGAAGGGATGCTATCCAGAGGAGGCTGGACAGGCTTGAGAGATGGGCCCATGTGAAAGTCATGAAGTTCTGTGAGGCCAAGTGCAAGGTCCAGCATGCAGATCAGGGAAATCCCAAGCACAAATGCAGGCTGGGTGGACAATGAATTAAGAGCAGTCCTGAGGAGACGGACTTGGGCATGCTGATAGATGAGAAGCTCAACACGAGCCATCAATGTGCGCTTTCAGCCCAGAAAGCCACCCACATCATGGGCTGCATTGGAAGAAGCACAGCCAGCAGATTCCGGGAAGTCATTCTTGCCTCCACTCTGCTCTCATGAGACAGGCGAGTACAGCATCCAGCTCTGGGGCCACCAACGTAAGAAGGACATGGACCTGTTGGAGTGAGTCCAAAGGAGGGTCACGAAGATGATAAAGCTGGAGCACCTCTCCTATGAAGTCAGGCTGAGAGTTGGGATTGTTCAGCCTGGAGAAGAGAAGACTCCAGGGAGACCTTATAGCAGCCTTCCAGCATTTAAAGGGGGCCTACAGGAAAGATGGGGAGGAGATTTTTATCAGGGAGTGTAGGACAAGCGTAACAGCTTTAAACTGAAAGAAAGTAGATTTAGATTAGATATTACTCTGAGGGTGGTGAGACACTGGAGCAGGCTGCCCAGAGAAGCTGTGGATGCCCCGTCCCTGCAGATGTTCAAGGCCAGGTTGGAAGAGGCTTTGAGCAACGTGGTCTAGTGGAAGGTGTCCCTGCCCATAGCAGTGGGGTTGGAACTAAGTGGTCATCAAGGTCCCTTTCAGCTCAAACTGTTCTATGATTCTAATGACCTTGTGGGCCATGATACAATAAACACTTGAAATTTCAGCAATTACTCATTCAGTTTAAGCTACAGGCAGGAAATGGAAGCATTATGAGATGGCAAATGAGGGGTTGCAGACCAGCTGATACAGTTTATGGTGCAATGAAGAATATTCTCTTTAAAAACATTTTTTAAAAATCTAACGACTTCTGTTACTTCATTTGCAAAGATATTGCAGAAAAGAACAGTGCACTTAGAAATAATTCTACCACATGAGGACATAAACCTCTAGTTCTGTGGGAATCCAAATGAATGTTTATGAACTGCCGTATTTCAAACAGGATTTTAGCTGAGGAATAAACAAAAAGCAGAGGAGTCCACAAACCCCCCCCCCCCCCCCCCCCCGAAAATACCACTTTTGAACTTTTTTTTTAAGCTTCCTACGTAGACATCAGGAGTCTAGTTATTCAGCTTTCCATAGGAGATGAGCTTTTACCTATTAAAAAAAAAATGCCTTTGCTCACATGAAATAACAAGGCTAACTTGCAGTCCCCATGAAGAAACTTTGATTTTGCAGTAAATATGTCTTAGTGTACTGAACATTAAGAACACGCATATGCTGATAGTATGATGCCCCTGTTGCAGTTATTTTGGGTTTAGGTTTGTGGGAGAAGTCAAGTTGTGTTTTTCAAGTGCCAGGACGGATCATCCGTTGGCACTATTACCTCTGACTTTGGCAGTTGGGCTCTTATGACCCTTTGGTGGACAGAGCCCTAATGTGTAGTGGAAATGAACCCAATAAGGTCTTTTACTAATTAAACAGGTTCTGATAGAATCATTCTTAAGCCCTGTAAAACTTCATGGGGACTTGGATCACAGACATAGAATTATATGTGAGGATTTAACATTTATCTGAAAGGTTGATTGTCACTTAATGTTCCTTAGGACCCCTTTCATTCAGCTTGTGATATATGCTCAGAACCAAACCAAAGATTTGTCAGTGTTCTTTCATACTGGTTATATTCTGAAAGATGTTAAATTTTAGATGCTATGTGGTTTGGGAGGAAAAAAAAGCACAGTATAGGTACCCTGCTAAAAGCAATAACATTTTATTTGCAATAAAGTATATTGTACAAAAGTTTTTGTATTATTGGTTTCAAACTCTTACATTAGTGACTATTCACCTTATCTTTACTACCCTATAGGGAAAAATCATTGACAATTGAAGTATTTTGATTTCTGGTGTTTATACAGTCTGAGCATGTATGCTTTGAACAGAGAGTGTTTGTGCTGCATATTACTAATGTCCTCGGGGGAAAAAAAAAATCTCTGTGAGAGTACTGACTAAACTTTCCATTGGTTTAGATTCTGCTTTAGTATATTTTTATCAACTTATTTTTCTGTAGAATTTCATGATTCAATAGTCTCGCTCAGCTATCTTTGAAATCTGTCCAATAAGTAAATTTAACAAATTCTGATTGGAAGAAAATAGATCAGATATTCCAGTAACACTACTTCACTCTGAGCAAGGAAAGAGCTGTGTTTATTACTGTGATGAAGTACAGGTTACAGCGATATAAACACTAAAAGGTTTCTCAGTCACAGCATTCAGTTTGTGCCTGCACAGTTTTGATATTGCGTATGTACTGCAAATTGGAATATTTTTGCAGTGTGTTTCAAACTCATCAGGCACAAAAGGAATGTGTGCAGTTTACATGATCCTTTCATTAGCGCAATACAAGAGGTAGTAGATAAAGCATACTATCTTAGCTGGTGTAGTTTTAGAGCTGTGTAAAAGGATTTGTCCTGAATAGCCTTGTTCTTGTAAATGGATGAAGAATAAATGAAATGAGAATTTCACGAACTAAACTTGTTGCACTTTTCCCGTTGCAGTTATATTAATGTGGATTGTTTTTCTTTAATCTTTTAAATATACTATGCAGTGAGTAGACAAATGTTCCTAAAAAAAAGCAGCAGCCTTGCGTCTGGGGTCTTGATCCAATCACCAGAGGTATTTCTTTGTTAGTAAGCAGCACACAACGGTAGAAGTCACATCTACTCCCCAAAGGGGAGCAGAGCTGTGAGTGCTGGGGACACGATCAAATACACATTGGAGGGCTTACTTTGGTCTAGCCCTGGACATCCACCAGTACTTGGATTGCATTAACTTTGCTCCTGGGGAATATCTCCCAGGCTATTCTTATCTGTTTTGTAAGCAGGATGCTTTTTGACTGTCTTGACCGTGGTGGGTGAAGTTTGGTTTGTGTATTTACCTTAAATGGTATGTTTTAAGACCATGTCTTAGTGTCAGTGCTACTGGAAAAAGAGGCAGGACTTCTGAAGTGGTGGTTGCCTTCTTGTTATTTTAACATTAAAAGGTTTAGTTGAAACATTTGTTGTCTCCATAACAGAAATATGAAAAGAAAACACTAAGCCAAAACTGTATTGCTTTCACAGTTGAACAGTAAATCTTTGGCATTCTCCTTATCTCTTTCAGCTTTTAATGAAAAGTTTGTATTTTCTGAATTAATAGATATTTCCTGAACCTAGGTTACCAGTGTTCCTGTAACAAATGCCTCAAGCTTTTAATTTTTTTTTTTTTTTTGTGACACCATCTTGGTATCTGTCCTTTAATTACCCACAAATATATATTACTTGTGTTCCTTGCTGCTTTGGTCATAGCTGAAATCAGGTAGCTGATGGGTATAAATATTCTGAAGCATAGGCAGGTTGCAAGTGCAAAAATGGAAGTGTTAACTGGTGCTGTTAAGAAGGGAAGTGATATGAAAATTGAAATGGTGGGTGTATAGACGATCCTAGGTTCAACTATGCAACTGTAGCAGGTGTTTTCTAGTGAAGAATTCCCCATCCAAAAGTGGAAAAATCACTCATGTCCTCAAACTAGAGATGAGCCATTGATTAAAGTTGCAAGTAATGAACATGCATATGCAAACACTGGAAACCGTCACGAATACATCTTTTAGACTATTAAAGTCTAAGGTTTTTTTTTTTTTTTAATTTTGTCAGAATTAAGAGTGGTGCCTATGCTGTCCTGGCGGTAAGTCTTTTGTCTGGATGCTGGCTGAAGGGGAAAGCAGGGCGTAGAAGAGATTGCAGACTCATTTATACTATAGTAGCCTTGCATTCTGTTTGGAAATGCAGTTTAACGGAAAATGTATAATTCCTTACTCTTAGACAGTTAAATCTGTCCACAATTTTAAATGCTGTAACATTTTGTTTTAAGGACAGTAAACTCATTATCTGAGCTTTCTGCGTTCCAGATACAGCCTACCCATAGACAGACTCTGAAGCAATACATAGTAGACTTCATATGTTTGCATGTTAGGTGTCTTCCTTAAACTAGTTTTCAGTTCTCTGGTATACGAAGAGACAGTCATCTCCAGAAGGTGATTAATTCTGTCCTAAAAGAATCCAGATGAATCGCCCCCTATAAATGTCATTTGCTCTATCCATTGACTTCAGAATGTCTTCTTTTTTACTATACGCCTCGCTCTTAAGTGGTCAGAGTAAAGTGAATGAATCTCTGTACACCTAAAGTACGTTGCACAGACTTGAATAGATAATCACACGTCACTGTAGATCTTGTTAGAGGTATTTACTGTAGTTTGCTGCTTTGTGTTTGCAGTGCAGACCACTAAGTAGGCTTCAATAAGTTGCACCAATGTAGTAAAGTTGCCTTCCTTATTTTAAATCTCCCTGTTTAGTCACGAGTTCAATGACCATTTTTTCTCTTATGCCTTTCAAAGGAAATAGTAAATCCTAGCATGCTATTTTATCCAGAATTGTTTAGGTTTTATGCATTTTTAGCAGACTTTGGAGGCAGTTGAAACTGTATTTTTAGAGCTAAGCACTCATGCTCTTGGATACCCTGAATACAGATCTAATAGACCTGCCCCAACTGCAAAGTAAGCCAACTTAAAAACAATGCTTTGAATCTAGGAGGGACTTGAAATTTGTCTGCAGTAGGTGTGGCCAAACTGATGGGAGGTAACTGCTGGAGCACAACTACTTTCCGCGTGTAACCTTCCCTGTTCACCAACCATATAAACTCTTTAGAGGTGTTAAAGTTGAAAGGCTTTGCATGTTGGTCCTCTTCTCATCCTGTTCCCCTACTCCACGAATTTCAAACAATTTTTCAAGAATTAGTAGTCCCTCTTCATATAATGTTGAGAATGCTAGTTTGAAACACGGAGATAGAGAGTGCAGTTATAGGTATGTTAATATGCTCAGTTGTCTTGCTTCTTACGTGCCTGATTTTGAGACTTGCCTTCAGTGTACCTATTCATAAAACTATATTACATACAACACTGTAAATAGCTGCAAATTTTTTTCAGCTAAATGTTTGCTTTGACTCCTCAGACTTATTTTCTAAACTTACTCTAAACTATCCCATATTTTAACAAAGGTCTAAATCTACTCTAAATCTTCTCCGGTAGTACTCTATGTCCCTTTGTTCATTCTTGTTACTTGTCCCAGTTAGTAAATTGCGCTCAAATAGCATGGATCTTCCCTCAGCCTTAACGCTGCCATTAGTCAGGGAATGCTAAAAAGAGCCTTTATGAACACTTTCCCTGCAAATATTGTCTCCTGAAACTCCAAGTGACACAAAGAAGTTGTGATCCACTCTGGGGAGATGAATGCAGAACTTTGATGAAATACAGAGGCTTGCACTTTGATGGGTTCCTCACGAAAGAATGTTTCACAATAAGAATTCTTTTATCCTGCTATGGTGACAGAGAAAATGGGATCATGGGATTTTCAGTATTAAGTAAAATACGATACAGCAACATTTTTATTTCCAAAGCTTTAGATTACGCACAAGTGATTCTGAAAGCACATCCCGTGCAATTTGAACACATTATGAAATCAAAGTATGCCATAAATAAATTCTTTTGCAAGATAGAATAACTGGCAGGTTCTACTATGAAGTGTTTAATTGACACTGCCTTGAACATATGTATATGAAAATTCTGGAGAAATGTTGAATAAGAAAATTAAAAACTTCCATTTTTTTCTTTCTAGAAAGACTACTGAAATCAGCCAAGCTTGAAGATGTACAGGTTGTGCTCTGTCATCAGGTGTGCCATTGTGCATGACAAATGACATGGAATGTTTCCTGTGATCTCTTAACATAACATAAAACCATGTATTTAATTTCCCCAGTCACCTCTTCTATGAGACAAAAGCAATGTGCTTGGTGAGATATCAAGCAGAAAAAGGCAAACAGGTGCTAGCCCTTGTCCACACAATACACGTGCCTGACCGTTGCTCTAGGATGGACGGTTCTACAGATTGGTCAAAAAAGCTTTTTTACATTGTCCAAGAAACTGTAAAAGAAAATGTAAAGTTGCTCCTAGTTATTTCTGTTATCTGTTCATTCCTTTGCTCTAAAGTAAGCATTAAAACCTTCCTCCCAGCTGAATCAACCACTTACTGTGCCTTCTCTGGACTGACATATATGCGAATCTTGCATCTACCTTTTTTTTCTCACTAGTAGAGTCCTTTAGACTTGCATGCATTTTCTTTAAAGATAATTAAATAATATCAGAAGAATGAAAACCTGCAATGTTTATAGTATGTCTCTCAATCATTTGTGAAACAGTTTATACTTTTATTCATCAGCTAAATTATGCTGGTTCCAAACTGAAGCCTCCACTGATAAAGCTAAAAATAGTTGAGATAATGTATAAGTTTTCAGTTTAAATTTTTTCTTTTATAGCAAAGCTAATCTTGCATCTCTGCAACTCTAATTGTGAGACTTTTTGGGTAATAGATTCCAGGATGTCGCTCCTAGGGTAATTGTTTTACCCAAAGATTTGCTGATACTATCACCTGCCTTTTGTAACTGAATATATTAACACTGATGACTGCATCTTGTAAAATCAGCTCTTAAAGAATCATCATAACAAAAAAGTATCATCTAGTTCAGAGTCAGGGCAGAAAGCTCATGTCATGCTCACCACAAAATCCTGTGGTGTCTGTTGCACTGTATGGGTGGATGCAATTTCTGATAAATTGTCAGTCACTTTTCTTTGGGAACCATTTTGGAGACTTCAGAGACAGACTTTGAAAGAGAGAAGTTGAAAATGGTGAACAACTAAACAGATCAAGAGTCTTTCAATTAATATCTATATAAATTGAGATTATATAAGTGTAATTTAAATTATTAAAAGGTATTGTAGACTTCCATTAGCTTCTTTACAGTTGACATAATTTTTTTCCTTGTTAATACTGCATTCATAATGTCAGCCTTGATTTAAAGAAACAAAATCTAGGAAAGTAGATTTTTATTTTTTTTAACATCCATCTATTGTAGTAACTTTTGATTTCTTAAAATTACTTGAATACTAAAAATGCTTCTGCTTTGAGTTTAAAATATAAGTAATTGCATATCTAAAATAGATTGAAGTTATGCCTGATTTTATACTTATTATAAGATCCTACTTATAATGATTTCATACCCCAAAGACTAGTTGAGCAGACACTGGGTCATTACCTGGCCATGTGTTCATGATCACATAGTTCTGCAGATCTCCTACAGCTGAGGAAATGATGGCTACTATTCTTTTCTTTTTAGAGAAGACTTTTCTTATTTTTTATTTTCTCCATGGGTTTTTCTGTAAATTCTTTGGTAGGTTCTCACATACAGCCCCGGGTCTGAATGAAAGATGGAGGAGGATGAGGAGGATCTTTCTGTGGTTAAAAATAGATCAAAAGCCATAGAAAACCTTATCTTGTGAACTTTGTAATATTTTTCTTACAGATTTTTATAAAAGATTCTTGACAGAGTTTCCCAAAGATTTTAAATGTTCAGTTGTTAATGTGATACCAAGATCAAGTGGGGGGGAAAAAAAAGAGGGAGTACTTTGTGTAGCAGGTAGATTATCAGACTAGCTGCCAAAATTGCCCTTTAAGATGAGGTGATTCTGATCCCATTCCTCTGAGGTGGGTGAGCATTTCTCCATTGACTTGAATGATGTATATGGAATTGGCCTACATTTTTTTTTTTTCCCAAAAAAAGAAGTTCCATTTTTAACCTTGTGGTATTAAAATGTTTAGCTATTAAGAATGGCCTTTATGTCGGTGTTCAGAAGGTTTGTATCTGCCCTTTGAAGCATGCTGACAGTTTTTAAAAAAATAAATTGAATATCCCTTAATTATTTGTATTCCAACAGCACCTGAAGCACCAGGCTTGAATAGTCCCTTTGAATTTTCATAGTTGGATACACAGAGAATGAAAGGATGGTTGCTTTTTCAAAACTTTAAAATCTCTTCCATGGTAAAGCACAAGGACTGAATAAACCCAGATGCTTTGTTTAATTCCTGGAGTTCAGTTCAGCTGCTGCTGACTCTCTCCAGTGCCTGCTCTTTCAGAGACAGCAGAACAGATAGGCTTTAACCCATTTCCTAAGGGTTAATGCCCAGTCTAGTTACAAACTTGGAAGAAAATCTCTTTCTAATAGAGATGTTGCCTGCTAAGCTCCTTCCCCACTGTAACCTATGCGATCTTTTACCAGTGAGGCTTTGACCTGGCAATTCACTTAATTGCAGTTCAGCGATGAGGTTTGTCTTCCAGACCTTCCCTGGACTGCTTTGGGTGCTGCGTGCTGGCAATACCAGCCAAATATTCCACGTTTTCTCTCCCAGTTCCAGCCACAGACACACCTGTCACAGAAAACCTCACTGAAGTCAAAAGAGGATTATTGTTTGTTCTGATGGTCTTGGGATTAAGTTGCAAATTTTTGGTACTTTAGAAAAATTTGATTTATTTGACAAACAGAACATGTCTAAAATGTGAGGTTTTAACTTTTCAAAGTCATCCCTTTTGGTGAGAGGGCAAGAACTCTAGAGGAGTTGGTACATGAGAAGGTAAATTGCAAGCTGATGCCTCTTCAAGGTTAGTGGAGCTGGCTTCTAGTATTAGCGGCTTCTGTTGTGGTTGCTGAAGGTTTCTGTCCCGCCGGGAGAAATTAAGCCTGAGGAAGCTCTTGGAATTTAAATTTTGGGATGTGGAGCTTTGCATGTAAATGCTTCATTACTGCTTGCCCTATCAGGTCATCAGCCGACAGTGCTGGGTCAGTGTGTGTCCTTCTCTCCCCTCCACTTTCTTCTTTCTTACTCTTGTGTTGTCCACCTGGGCCTACATTATCATCCTGACCTGACAAGGTAGTTTTGCTAAGCAATTTAAAATGCTCCCAGCTTTTTTTTTTTACTGTGTTATGTCTAAATGAAAATTCATATTAAAACATGGTTTAAAAAGGGAGTGCTAAAGAAATCAAAGTTAATTTATACTCGGCAGGCATGGCCGTAACACCTGACGAGATGTTGCTAACTACATTCAAATGACTCTGCTGTAGTTTGAAAAGAAATTCATGCACTTTAGCAGCACTTGACAATGGCTGTTTAATAGCCTGGCTAATCAGAAGTGGATTATAACAACAAAACTAATGAAGCACTAAAAGTCTTTAATGAATAATGGAGGATTTTTCAATCTCTTCTGCTCTTGTGTTTATTCATTTAAAAACAGTTTGTGTAAAACTCAAGTCACATACATTGGTTTGATACTGGTTTTATTTAAATGCTGTATTGGTACAGATATTTCATTTGTAGGTTCTTTTAGTCTTAGCTCTTCCCTAAACAAGACTAAAGCCCAGGTGCAAGTCTCTTCATTCTGCGTTTTGTTTCTACAACATATAGTTCCTACTCTTGTATATCAAAGAAATCCCAGATGCTGTGCATACGTTAGGTTTCAGCTTCAGCATGTGTATAACAGTGTCTAAAGCAACAAATTGGAATCTGTAATCAAGCAGGTGTGTTTTTCCACAGGCTTTCTGTGCTGTGATTTCTGGTCTTGGGTTCCTAAGGAAAATTAAAGTGAAGTAAAAAGTTTTAGTTCTTGTGTCCCAACTGCATTATATTAAGTGAGTTTGAGATACAGGAATATGATAATGTAAAATGAGTATGCTGGCTGCTGAGTTCAGCAGAGCTGTATGCATATACTGCACACAAAAATCGGACTCTCCCTTTTGCACTTCTCTCTTTAGCCTCAGTTCGGCAGATGTGATGGAGATAGGTACATTTTTCCACTTTACGAATCTCCCAGCTTGGAGGTTTATTTGTCTCATTGGCTGTGTGACTTTTTCAATTGGGGAAATATCCTAGAATACACCTCTGCCAGTTCTGGCTTCAGCACCAGCATCGGCTCCCAGCCAAGCCAAGTGCGCTCGTTCCCTTTCCCTGTTCTCCACTACAAAGCTTCACTTATCCTTTGGACTTCCTTGATTTCCCTAGGATAGGTAATTTCACAATATGGTTTCTGTAGGATGAATGTGAGTAAAATCCTGAAAATCTGCAAAAACTTTTTTCCCAGATTATTTTCAAAGGAAAGTGATTCTGAGAGTAAGGTCGAGCAGCCAGATTACAAAACTGACATCTTTAATCAAAACATTTTTTGTCTGTGATACGTTGCAGTGCAATGATCCAGAGCAGCAATTACTGCATGAAAAGTACTATTAACTGATACAAATACAGAAGCTGTAAGTGGTGCAGAGACAATTAAGACAATTAGTTACATTTACATAACTGAATATTTTCTATTAATTATAATTGTTGTTGCCTGTAGCATTTATTTTTGGTGAGAGAAGCAGCATTTCATTCTTTAATGGTAGCACCCTTGTTGAAACTAATAGGAACTTAGTTCGGTCTTTTTTTTGGTTTGCTGCTAATGTCAGTTTGGAAGCTGCTGGTGTAGAATATGGAAAACAACAACCAAAGCACGTACATATTCAATATTGGCAAGCTTTATATGTCAGTGGTAGGTTCATGTTTCTCTGCTTTGTGCAAGGAGTTTCAGTGTTTATTTTGCATCAGAACTTTCCATTTCAGCAACAAAGACATAGCCGCTTTTAAACATTGAGGATGGTGTTTCAAAACACATAGACACTCCTTTTGGGGTTAGATTTAAACAGCAAATGACTTTTTGTTCAAGATACAGTTGCAGTAAATTGTCTTTTTGTGTATATTGTTATTTCTCTATGTAAGTTCCACAATTGTGCTTGCTGCTCTCAATGTTTTGCTGTAAACTCTGACTCATAATTATTGAGGCAGGCTATTTTGGAGTTTCTTCCTGGTTTTTCTTTTTTCTTGAGCAGGAGCAATTAGATGACTGTACTATTTTGTACATCTTCATTTGGATGTGATCCTTACAGATTTGATCTGTAGAATGTCTAATTATGATTAAAATGATTAATGTGTTTATTAGTCGCTTTTCTATTGCTAAGGGAGCTATTTTTACCTGTATGTGTCTGAGATTACATTATAAAGAGGATTGCAGTGGAAAAAATCCTTAATTGCTGCTGGTGAAACTATGCCAAGTTCTACTAGTGTAGATACTTCTGGGCGTATTTCTCCCCTATTTTAGAATAAGGCAGCATTTTTTGCATTATCTTTACACAGATGCATGTATCATATTTGTTTACATGCATATGCAGAGTAAATAGCTGAACTGCGCTAAGAAATATGACAATAAAATCCCAGAAAGAAGCCAGGTCTGATCTAAATATCTAATTCCAGGCGATGTCCATCTAATCCACAGAGCCACACAAAGAGAATAACAACTTAAACCTTCAAAGTGGGACTTATATGGAACTTAATGTTTTGTAACGTTGTAATGCTTTTTTGCACGTGGTTGAAGCTCACCCCGAGCAGATGAAATGCTGGTCACATTCAGTGTCTGATCGAAGGACTGTTGCCGACTGTGATGTTGACTAATAAACAAACTAGCAGATGTTGATACTGAAAGAATTATTTGATCTAAAGAACACAACCAATTGGTTTCCCAGGCTTTTTATTTCTTATGTCATGCTGAGATAAATATGGCAGTGATGCTTAAATAATGTCTTTCTGATGGAGAACAGATGAATGCATACCTTGAAACAGAAACGCTTCCTGTAATGTTGCTGGACACTTTCTCTGATGTTTCGCATATTGTCTCAGCGCCTGAGGCACTCTGCAGACCTATTCTGCAAAAACTCGGAACAAAACACATACCAACAACTTCCTGCACCTCTAATAAAACTCTCCTATGGACTGTAGTAGAAGTAGTATAATTTGTCCCTTAATGCTCAGTATAAAATTTAGGAAATGTCATGCAAATCTGTAGACTTGTGGGCATATTCTGTAACTTTTCTGTAACATATTCTGTAACACAGGGACGGCCAGCATTTGCAGGCAGCTTGACTCCCCACGCAGGAATATGGATGCATTTCCGTGTGGTGGTGTGGCCCCACTTTGAGAGGCTATGGGCACACCAGTGCTGATAGGTTTTGTTTCCAGCCTCCAAGGTTTAATATCAGAAGCAGACTTGTAAGATGTCCTTCTGGCTATGGGATCTAGCTTCTCTGAAATGCAGCTTTCTTGTGGTGTGTGTTTCTCGGTCTTAATACATCATAACTTCTGATGTCGTGGAATGGTTTTGATGAGGAATTTGTACTGTTTAATGCATTTTCCACTTCTTGTGCACCACCTTCTTCCATTCAACTTCTCTTTCCCCTCATCCATCTCGCACTTTGAAAGAGAGCTGCTTTGACTGCCAAAGCTCCGTCTTTCCTGAGCCTTCACCTGATGCCGTCTAACTCCTCTCGCTCCGGTTTGGTTTAGTTTATCTAGGAAGCCAAATAAATATTTTATTTATCCTGAATTTTTCCCTTGGGACTTCTTTTTTTTCTTTTGAACTAAGTGCAACAAATTATTTCAAAGGAACTCTGAGGATATCAGCAGCTGAAGACTGCTGCATATTTTATGTGAATTTTAAACTATGCCCCTGGTCTGTGCAGAGAGAATGACTTCATCATTTGTATAACTTAGTTGAAGGATGTCATGTCCCTATCTAATGGGCAGATAACTTGCATGCCATGAAGAGTAAAAGCTGGGTATGTGTCTGATAGTCTACTCACATTTAGGTTACTGGCAATTCCTACTTTATACTAATGGACAAGTGTCAAGATCAGAGTAAATATAGATTCATCTTTGCTTGCTGGAATCTCATAGTAAACTCTGGATGAACATTCACAAGAATCCCTTCCAAGCTTTTCTTCTCAGCATTACTGAGAATGAAGGAGTATGAATATATACCCTGTTACTAGATAGTGTACTGAGTTGAAATATTAATTCTTATCAAACCTTTACTTTTTTTTCTAAAGTACACATCAAAACACTATTTAAGTTAGCAATCTCAGATCAGAGAAGGAAACAGGCAGGGTGGTAATCATATGTGAGAATGAGAATGTGACCGTTCACTTCAATGCCCTGTGATGCTTTGGGAAAACACAGGGTTGTGTTTATTTGGGAACTTTCCATTAGTCATATAATTTGGTACTTAAGATGAAGTGTCTCATGTTTATTATTTTCTGAATTAAATTTAATTTGTTCTGTTTATACAAACAGAGGAGGAGGAAGTCACCTTAAGACATTGAGGGGATTTTCCTCTACAATGTAATTCTTCTCCAGTCTTGAATTATCTAAACTCCCAAAGTGTAAGTCCAGGCTAGCTCTAAATAAACTAGTTCAGGTTTTGGGGGAACGTAGTCATTTCAGGACTGCATTGTGTCCAGGTTAAAAGCATCTCATCTGGGTTGAATCAAAGCAAAGCACTCAGATAACAGCCAGCCTATTTCTGGCACCTTAGCTGAGTTGTGTCCCAGCATGGTGTTGTTGGGACCATGTATTAGGAATATCATCTGTGAAGTGGGGGATAAGAGATCTTCCCCATTAGGACACGTAAGAATAAATACAGTGAAGGCTGTTAGATACTCTGTTAGTGTAATAATAGGGCAGTGTAAATGCTCAGAATAGATTTTTTTAATGTGTATTGTAATATATAGCCATTTGTTATACGAATTTAGAATGAGGATAAAGTATACAATAAAATCCAGACTATGTTTCAAATAACTTTGGGAAATATTATTTCCCAGTACACTTAGTTCTTAAAGCCTGTGTGCAAATGGATATGCCTGAAACAATGACCGTGGTTCATGCTTACATTTAAATCTGTGTAGATCCACAGCAGCTTGATGGAAATCAATAAATGTGATTTACATATTATTGTAATTGTTATTGCAGATTTTCACCACTGTAACACACGAGATGATCTAATTAATTGATGACTGTAATCAAAGCCTCTAATTTTTGTGATGATGTTGTTTAGTGGCAATTGAAAGCAGAATGTCTTTTTTTTAAAATTCAATAGCAGAATCATGAAAAGGTTAAAAAGGATTTATTCTGGTTCATATCTGATCTTTTGCTTCTTTATTCAACAGAGTGCCGTACAAGCATTAATGTTTAAAATATGAAAGCTAATGCAGAAGGACATATGGATATTACAGTAATGTGTTCAGAGCCCTGTTTCTGGAGTTTGATAGCTGTATCACAGCTGTAAGAGGAAAACTAAACACTTGCTAGAAATATTGAGATTGACCAACGACATTTCCAGTCTCCTGAGAAATAGGTGTGACTTTCCAGGAACGGTTGCAAAGTTATCTGTTGAGGTCTTGCCTTTCTGATTCTGCTCCACAGGTTCGTGTCTGTCTCTATCTGTGCTCTGTCAGATAAGAGCCCAGAAGGTGATAGAGGATTCCTGTTCCTGCCACTGGTACCTGACGCAATCGTCAGTCAGTCCCAGAGGCACAGGGGCACTATGGCAAGAGTAAAGATGAGCTGTTTGCACCGCTCTAACTGCTCTGTGCACGTGAGACGGTATTTACGTAGATAAGGGATGTATTAGATAAGAGCAGAGACTGTTGGTGTGTTGAAAGCCCGCAGGGTAGCTGGATCCTCTTTGAATGGCTGAGGAAGGCAGTGGTGCCCGAGAGCTGGAATGCTGTTATTGGCCTTTCTGCTGCCTAGTTTAATCATATGTTTCACAGGAAGCTTTGTGGCTTCACTCATCAACACATTATCTAAGTGCAATTGTTGGAATGTTTAACCCCCTTTCCTCCCTTTCCCTTACTCTCCTGCAGTTGGGGTTGTCCTCTTCTCTCTAGAGCCCTGCTATGAGGTCTGCCCCTGTAGGCTATCTCTGATTCTAGCCAAGCCCTTTGTCGTCTCAAGCTTGTGTTATCTTAATCTCTATGAAATCAGACTGATTATTGATCAAACAAATTAATTTCATAATGGTTCGACTGCAGCTTCTTGTATGTGAAACGAGGTATTACTATATTAATAGAGAACACATTGCGAAAACATTCTAAAAGCAGCAGAGAAATAAGAAAATAACTGTAAATTCAATTATTTTGGAATGGCTGCACTAATTAGCTAATTGCAGCCTGATCATAATTACGAAAAATGATAAAGGTTGAAATATTTATTGCGGGAGGGGAATACGCAAAAAAACCCCAAACAACAACAACAAAAAACAAAACAAAAAAACACACCAAAAAAACCCAAACAACCAACAAAAAACCCACCCCACTGTGGAGAGAAATATTCCGGAATAAATTGTAGCAGACAGTCGGTCACAAAGGTGGACCTGACAATAGGATATTATTTACCCTTCCCATCCTGACTGAGATAATTGCAGTAATTGCACAGTTCATTTTCATACAAAGAGCAGAAACTGCTTGAAATCAGTTTAATCTAGAAGAAACGACATGTTCCTCATATAGTAACAAAGTGGTTTAGGCAAGCAACATTTATTTCATCAAAAACTTGTAAAGAAAGCATTTTGATTTAGCTGCCAGATGGATGCAATGAAGAACTCATCATTTGCTGGCTTATAAAGATCGAAGATATTTAAAGAAAAAAAGAAAAAAGCACTACAGAATGTTCTGTAAAAGTACGATTTCTAGATAAGATACTGTTTCCAGATCAGTGTGGTCTCACAGAAAATAAATCCTGAAATTTGATCTGGAAATCTCCCCAGAATTGAGAAGACGCACCATGATGGTATCTTGATGTATGGTCAAAACAGGAAGTATAGGGAGTTGTTGCCAAGCTTTGAGAATCACCTTACCTAAGAAGGAAAGCGAACTCTGCTGCATATGAAAGAAATTAGTCTCCTGGAGAAGACGACAAGCAAAATGAGAACTTCTCCTTCTGTCTGTACCTTCACCTTCCCTCTATACTTTGGACTTTATGCGCATTAATTCTGCCATGCCGGCATTGTCCAGTGTGCAGCCGGCTGCTCTGAAGGAATGCAGCATGAGGAAGCCACTTTGATATCAAAATAAGCTGGCAGCATGTATTCAAAATCTTACTAAATGACTGAGAGACCACTGTGATGAGCTATGCTTTGTGGGTGAGCGGGCACGGGAAAGAGAGTACTACATAGTTTAATTCATCAGTTTGAGAAGTATGTCTTTACTTGTGGTTGCGCTGTGTATAAATTAGTAATCACCCTATGGTATTCTTTTATTCTCACATGCTTTCTTGTTGGCTATTTTTGAGCAATGAAATTAATTTAAAATATAACTTCCATAAACACATATCACTAAAAGAATAGATATTTCTTTTATTTTTATTGACTTTATTTTAAATTAGCACTATCGAACCTATATTTTCTTTTTAGATTTTCCTCTCTGAGAAGTTTCATTTAATTGAAAACACTGCTTATTATTTATGAGGCATCCTTTCTTTCACTGACAGACAGCTGGGGAAAGCATGTCGTTTTCTATCGGGTTTGAGAGATGAAATATGAAACAAGTGCTGGTTAATCCTTGAGTTTCCAATCTGACCTCTGCTCAATTGTTAGATGTCAGCAAGTTAAAATTTATAATATGGCCACATTAGACAAATTTGTCAGGCAAGCCATGTTGACTAATAAAAGGACAAGTTCTTCCTTACACAAATCAAATCCTGAAACCATAAAAAGCACTGCAGACCTTGGGAAGAATTGCGTGAAAACAGATTTTATTTTGTTTTTCTGCTGGGGGACAAGCAAAGCAGCCCTGTGACTTCAGCAGAAGTTACTTGTAGGAGTTACTGATGTATATGTTAAGGCTGGGAGAGGAAAAATAGAGCAAGATAACAAGATATTAGCTATTAATTTTGAAGAAGAGCATCTGACTGGAAACCTGTGTTAGGAATAGCGTAGGTTATGTCTGTTTGGTGGATCTTTGGAGACTAGAGAGGGGGATGACAATTTTAAAACATGGAATTTGGACAACGTGCAGTTTTGATACCTACCTGACTTGGTGCACAAATGGTTAGAATTGTAATTGTAGGTGCAAAAGTTTTTCGGAGATTGATTGAAGTAGAGTGAAACATCCACTGCAATGGAAATATAATACCTAAAGCAAAAATATTTTTTGGAAATTCTGTGATTTCTCAAGCAACTGGGTCAGTGCTAGTGACAGCCAGGGAAGCCGAGTGGAGGGTTAGAGCTCTCATGAAAGTGAGGAGCAAACGTGACCTCCTCTATCCCTGGAAAATCTGTAATGAAAACTTTTACTTTTTCATGTAAACACAGTTTGAACCAAATTTGGAATGTCCATTTCTCTGAGCTGAAGAAAAAAGGTAATTGGGTAATTTAACTGGTTTCATACATGCTTACTGGCTCAGGTCTTAAACCTTTTAAGTGAAACTGGAACAGTTTGACGGTTTTGCAGGAAACTTAAATGAAACATGTTGATCTGACTGACTTAAGCATGAAATTGTGTTTCTTAAGGGTTCTATACAAAATCTCAGACTCATAGAAAAGGAAGAAAATTCTCATATGAGTTAGCACAAAGCAAAAGCAAATTTTACCTATTTAAGAAATTATATTCTAGTTACATCTCAAAACCAACCTTCTATTAATTTGATTTCGAGAAAAGTGAGCAAGAGTTAAAATTGCATAGATTTGACAAATTAAGGTTGCTTTATCTGGTTACTGATGTCTTTGCATCCTGATTTGTATCAGGTCAGTGCAATCTTTTATATGCACAAAATTCAATTCAGAGTCGGTCTCTGTCTAGACATATTCTGGCATTCCATTTCCCAGCCACGTTAGCTTGAATGGGTGATGCTTGTACAGACCATGCAAGGACTCACTGCCCTTGGCAATATTGTCTCCTTTTTCAACATAGATGAACAACTTTTTTTTTTTTTTTTCTCTCCCAGTGTATTAAGTGGAAATGGGCTTTCCTTCAAAATTAGGCTTCTCTCCAAAGATTTAAATGGCTTTGCCTGGCACTTCTGTGCTCCTCAGTTGCCATTTTAAGAAACACCAGGGGCAGATGATCGAGTGCATTTGCTAATTATTTCATCACCCTGCTCAAAATAATGCTACTCTTGAGTGGCTGATAACTAATAAGTGACATCAAATAGGGTGACTTTGGGGTTTAGTGAATCGATGGGATTATCAATTTTCACCCCTTACCTCTCTAAGAGCAAGTTAATGATATCTGTGCACATGACACACTAAACTAAAAAAAAAGAGGAATATTCTGAAGGGGTATGAAAATTCTTCTTTCTAGTCAAAAGCTGTGTTCCTTTTACCTTAGAAGGTTTTCAGAAGATTTGAGTTATGTTTGATATTTAGCCTCTGGATGAAATCTAACTGTAATGAAATCAGGGGCATAACTTCAAATGCACTGAATCAAGCCTTTCTCAAAGTGGTTCTCCACTGCTATAAAAGACTTTCTCCCTCCTAGGACAAAAGGAAGCAAGAAGATGATGCTTGACAGTGAAAGATTTGTTCATAAAATCTCTGTTCATCTTTAACAGTATACTCTGTTAGCACACTCCTAGTTAACAAGCAACCAATTTGATTTTTCTGGTTAGAGTAGAAGGGGGGGGAAAATCCCAATCTTTTATGAAACCTTAGAAGTATTTTCATCTTCTCCTGATCTCATTGTTCCTGCTAGCATTTCCAGCCTGCAAAGAAACCTATCTTGATCCAAACTCCATTTACTATTTCCCTTCTGCAATGAGGGCAGAAGCTGACCTATGTTTCCAGCTTTGGTTGCATGAGCCAGTCTGCCAGCCCAGCTCAGGTGCCCAAGAAGGAGGCAGTGTTTCCTCCCATCCTCCTCCTCCTCCCTGTGCCCCATGTTCCTTATGAAATCCAGCATCCCTCTCATTGACTCATTCTTCTGGTCCTACAATAAATTTTTGTGGGTTTTATTTGAAATATTGCTGAGCTGAGTCACTCCATGGAAGGAGATGCAAGAGCTCTTGGCTGGAAGCATGGATACTGGGGGTGAGAGATTCTGAAGAAAGGAAAGGGGGGAGCGAGACGTCCTCTCCCTTGCACTGGGGAATGACCTGGGTGGTTTCACTGCCTGTGCTACCACAGCCTTCAAGCAGCTGCTTTAAGTTTTTGAAATAAGTTGTGTCTCCTATTTCGGTTGCAACATGCTGCAAGAAAAAGGCATTTGCTCTCTGTTGATAAGGAAGAGACCCATGGGCCTTTTGGAGTAGTAATTTCTCTTGTCTATTAACCTGCGTTTGCTGACACTCCTCTGATGGAGGTTGTTATTCCCAGCTGAAACTTTTTGGGTGGGGAACACCCTCGCAACTTGGTTATGTCATTGTATATAGGTAAAATGCTAGATTTTAATCTTGTTCTGAAGAAGGCTTTCTGCTAATCTCAAGATACTATTTTTTTTTTTATTTGCACAGATTTTACCCTCTTCTATAGCAGTATCTATTTTTTGTCTACATTCATCTGCATTTTCCTTTTGTATTGCTGCTGCCTTTGTCTTCTCTGGCACTCTGATAGTAACTGTCAGGCAGACCCAAGCTTGTATTGGTTCTGTTAACTTCAGCTCTAGTCTTTACTGCCTGGCCTGACGTTCTTGCTCTTATTTTAATGAAAAATACTTCATTTTGGTGGAACATCTGTCTGTATTGATTTTTGCAGCCACTTATTTCCTGAGGTTTTATCTATTCTTTTGAGTGAGACACACACTGTGCAGGAACAGTTCTTAATCCTCAGATCTCCCTCCAACTCAGACTTGCCAGGAGAGCTGCTAACTACCAGCCATAAGAATTTTATAAAATGGCCCTAAAGCAGTAGGCAGTGATTGTGCATTAAGTTGTATCATTTGCGTGACCTTCGGTAGGTAGCCTGGACCCCTTCATTATCTTCGTTGGGCAATGAGGGAGCTTAGTGCACACAAATGTTGCACTGAAAGTAGTGGGTGTCGTAAAATTGCTGAGTAATTACAGTGTTTCCTACTGCGGAGGAAAAACCAGGCATTTGTGTTCTGTCCTTCTATGATACCATCTCTATCCTGGGCAAATCAAAAGCAATCTTCACGGAGTTAATTCCCCATCTTTTGTATAGAAAACAGAGGCCAAAGGAGCTGGAAAGCTGATAATCTAAAATTCTCAAATGGATGTTGAGCACTAACCCCAAATCTAATAACACTAACAACAGGCATAAATAACTCGCTTCTGGAATGCTATGACCTACAAAACTTGAGTTGCGGCAACTATAAAAATAAAATGTGGAGTGTTGAGTAGGGATTTTTTGTTGTTTTCTCCCTGGATGTCATGTAGGACTCCATCTTTTCCATCAGGTATTATGCAGCTAAGATCTCTGTAAATCCCAATACAGTCACCAAACTTTGTGATTGTCTAGTGCTTAGCTTTGGTGTCTTGTCTTCCAACTTTAAAAAAGGGACTAGAGCATTTTCTTCCTTTGCAAGGACATTGTGTGAAAATTGTACTGTAAATACAGATACATAAGTGAAATCCAACAGGTGAACACACACAAAGACACTTGCTGGACTTGGGCATCTCAGCTTGGCTAAGCCAGGAAACAGCAAAGGCCCAAAACATAAAATCTATCATTAAGAGCAGCAGGGTTTCCTGGCATAGTGAGAGCTCAAACGAGCCAGAATCCCTAAAAACAAAATGAAGATTTGTAACATCTTCACCAGCAGCTCTCTCCATGCAGCAGATTGAAAGTCTCCCCGACGTCACCAAAGACATGATTAATGCCTTGTTAAGGAAGAAGTGTTGTGTGCTGGGTGATCGCAGGGGCAGTGATGCGCAGGATTACGGGCTCCACACACTTCTGGTAGTGCTCATTTCACTGGGCTTCATTTGTGCCCTTCCTACACCTGGCTACTGCAGTGAGGTGGTAGCAGAGGAACCTGTACTGAGGGCCTGGTTTTAGTTTCCCAATTCACATCCAAATTTCAAAATTATGGTAAATGCTATACCACTGTGCATTGTCTAAGTAAATTTTTCAGCTCTGTGAAATTTTCAGATTTAATTTGTGAGCAGATGTAGACTGCAATTTTTTTCCTATGTGATTATAGATCCAAATTCCCTCTATCTCACTGAGGACTACTTTTGATATGGAAAATATGCCAGATTTGAGTCTCTTCAAGCAAAGCTGGGCAACAAGGAAGTCATCTGAATAGCCACGTATAGATTTCTCTGTTATAAGGGAATTCCTTGCATGGTATGAAAGCATCTGTAGAGCAAGAATTTGAAAGAGGGATGGATCTCAGTGCCTTGCCTAATTCATATTGGAAGACTGCATTGTTGAAGTAATTATACAATCGGCATCAGCCTGATCTCTTTGACTTTCACAAGCAGTAGGTTTGCACTGGTGGATCACTCCTACTTCTGCTGGCTCTCTGCAGACCGCAGGAAGGATTCCTTGTTTGTTTCTTGTTGTTCTGTGAAGCAGAGAAGTGGATTTTTATTTTGTGGGGTGTCATAAATGTTTTGTTATAAGTAGCTGTGGACTGTGGATTCATACGGCCTTTAATTTTTTCTGTAAGATGCTTGGAAGTACTGTCAAACCTGGAGAAGCCAGCACAATGTTGGGGTACCTGATGTCTATAGGTTAGCATGTTCTGTAAATACTCTTCAGCCTCATACTGCCCGTTTTTCTGCAGCATACTGAAGACAAACTGTGGCATTGTATCCTAGAAGCAGAAGGCATTTTTGCAGAATTTCATGAGTAATTCCTTTCAATAGTTCAGAGCAAACTGACTGAAGCCAGCAGCCACAAATCACAACAGCAGTATTTTTTGGCCGGTGAGGAAGCATTATTTTGCAGACTGCTGGTAAATCTCTGGGAAGTTTCCTCTGCACCCGGCTGCTAGATGGAAGACGTAATTGGTGCTCATGATGGGCAGGCCCCATAAAAGGCCAGAGGTTTGTAAAATTGCTATAAAATCATTGGGTTGTAGAGAATTCTATAAGCAATAAATCTCTGTTTGTTTATATGATGGAGGCCGAATTCTGAGAGATCCTTTCCAAAACTAGAATGAAGAAAGTCATAACATAAAAGAGCTTTTGAAGAAAAAACTGTTGAACCCAAATCATACAAGTAAAAGGGTTCAAAGCAGCACTTGGAATTGGAAAGAACAAAGCTGAAGGATTAGTTATAATACAAATAGCCCCCAACTTCAAAGGCTTAGAACGACTATAGTTAGCTCAACTGATTACTGAAGCTCATCTAAAAGCAAGCAGAAAAAACAGTCCTTCTGGCCTCAAACTGTGCCCTAGCCAGAGGCGAAGAGAGTGGATGCTTCTTTGAAAGGCAGATCTGAGTGTTCTGGCGGAGGATTCCCAGGGTGCAGTGAATGGGCCCTAGAAGGCACTTTGCTGCCCAGCTGACCTGAGTGGTCTTTCCCTTTCTGTGTTACATTTTCCACCAGTGGGTTGATATTAACATTTGGGTTACTAGCATGGGAGACATCAAGCCTGGAAAGGTTTGAATAGCTAGTGCAAAATACTGGATGATCTTGGCCTCCTAAAGCAATTGTAGACTGGCAGCTTGACAGCCCACAGTTCAGGGAAGAGAACATGCGGATTAAATGCTAAAAGAGGGCACTGTCAGTGGAAAAGAAATTTTGGTGTGAAAGGAGAATGGGACCCTTGGTTTGTATATGTGTACCATTCATCACCATCAAAGACCTGAATATTGGAAAACATCTGTAATATTCAATTTAGTGTTTGACCTACCAAACACCCTGTGATGATGTGTACCAGTAGATGCTACCTTAAGGCACTCCCTTGTTAACTATTTCTGGTGTGTATTTATGGTTCTCTTCTGCAAAACAGACTTTAACGTGGTGCAGATTGTCATGTGCTCTCCACCAAAATTAAGCTTAAAAATGTCAAGGTTCTCACTATTCTGGCAGATATAAAGTGGTACGATTTCATTAAAATAAGCTGAAATATTCCCCCCTCCCAAGCCTGGGGATGCAGCCATTTGTTTGCATCAAATAGTAAGGCAAAGGGGGAGGAAAGGCTGCTGTTTTTTGTTTCTATAATAAGTCTAGGAGGAGGCTCAAACTCTACAGTAAGTGGAGTCTTCTGAGAAGACTTCAACATTACGCACAGCTTGAAATGTTTGTAGCCAGTATAGCATTTAAATCTTCAAGCCAATTAAGTGTAATTATTGAATGAAAGGTAATACTTTTCTTCAACAATATGACGGTTAAATTTAAATTGGTTTTTAAATTAGAAGGTGACACCTACTAACTGTCAGTCAATTAGGTGTTTATCTAAAGACTGCTGGCATGAAATATCTTTTTTTTTTTAAAGTATATATATATAGCCCATGTATGTCACTGAAGGTTGAAGAGGTTTCTGCATTTTGTGCAGAGGCAGTAAATACACAGAGCACGCATGAATAAATGAAAAATGAAACAACAGATTTGCTTTCTAGAAAGTGTCCGGTTCACTTAATAGCTATTGATAAAAGCTTTCTATTTATTCTATTCTATTAACTATCAAAATTGAACTCTTAGGCTAATATTTCCAAAAACGTGTTTAACAAAATAATTTGCCTATTTTGTATCTGTTTATGGGCTATTTTGTCCATAAATGACCTTCTCGGCTTTGTTTGAACATTTCTACTATGTAATACCCTCTAAAGCTTTGAGAGCTTTGGACTTACGGGCATGTCACACAGCTCACGGTACAGATTTACTCCTGTCCTGTGTCCTGCCCCATAAGAACTTGCAGATTTTCTCAGACTGTGAGCAACAGAGGTGAGCAACAGAAGACTGGTAATGCAGAAAACCCAGCCCACAAACTTATTTTCATTCGTTAAGAAGCTACAATTTTCCATAGAAATCCTCACATCCTACTGCATATATAATACATAAGCATATTAATGCACAATTGCAAGATCATAAAATACAGGTTTCATTTGATTAAATAGCAATTTGAGGTTATAATTTTTGTACTCCAAGCTGCGTTATTAGATCTTCTCAGTGACTGCAATTACAAGCTGCTATTACTTTTAAAAATTAAGTATTTTTTCTCATTTATTCTTGGGATAAAGTAGGAGAACTTGTTTGAGGTCTTTCTGTGTGTGACAGCTAAAGAAGCATAAATTAATAGTTTCTGAAGGGTTCTTTTGTAAGCAATTGCTGATAACTTTTATTTTGGCATTCATGGTAGAAAAAGATAAAAACATGATCCTGTGCATGTCAACAATCATAATAAATGCCTATTTTGAGAGCAATTGAGATAACAGTATAAAGATTTAATTTGCATGATGAAAGATGCCAGGTGACATGGCCATGTTGGCTTTAAAAGATGTTTTTCTAAAATTAAAAATCCTGTCAATCTCCGCAAAAAATGTTTTGCGATTCATTCCATGATAGGAAGCTGTGGCAAGTAGAAACAGAGGTTGTTTCCTTGTGTTACAACTGTCAGGTATTATTTATGCCTTAGTCTCCAGTTCCAGAAGGCAACTGAGATTGTGCCTTTTCCTCACTCCAAAACGGTTTTCACTTGGTTTCTGATCACAGCACTATATTTAATATCTGTGTCCAAAAGCAAGGAGATGGAGCTGTGTCAATCTTGTTGAGCCAGTAGCTTCTTTTAATCCCTTGCAGCTCTGGCCTGCGTTTGTCCAGGCTTTGCTAGGAAATGCTGAGGGGTGCTGAAAAATGCATCAGCATTGTGCTGAGACCTCCTGCAGCATTGCACTGCAGCTCCGGCTGCTCCCTGAGGCTGGCTGGCTGCAGGAACCCACGATTCCTAATTAATGGAACACTTAACTGTAATTTAACTGTACACTGGTACAGGTTAGGGGCTGACCTGCTGGAAAGCAGCTCTGCAGAAAGGGACCTGGGAGTCTGGGCGGACAACAGGATGACTATGAGCCAGCAATGTGCCCTTGTGGCCAAGAAGGCCAATGGCATCCTGGGGGGCAACAGGAGGAGTGCAGCAAGCAGGTTGAGGAAGGTCATCCTCCCCCTCTACTCTGCCCTGGTGAGGGGCATCTGGAGTTCTGTGTCCAGTTCTGGGCTCCCCAGTTTAAGAAGGACAGGGAACTGCTGGAGAGGGGATAGTGAAGGGCCACAAAGATGATGAGGGGGCTGGAACATCTTTCTTATGAGGAAAGGCTGAGGGAGTTGGGTCTTTTTAGTCTGGAGAAGAGAAGGCTGAGGGGCAATCTCATCAATGCTTACAAGTACTTAAAGGGAGGGTGCTGGGAGGAGGCGGCCAGGCTTTTTTCAGTGGTGCCCAGTGACAGGACAAGAGCTAACAGGCACAAACTTGAACATCGGAATTTTGGTCTGAACATGAGGAGGAACTTCTTTACTGTGAGGGTGGCAGAGCACTGGAACAGGCTGCCCAGAGAGGTGGTGGAGTCTCCGACTCTGGAGACATTCCAAACCCGCCTGGATGCCATCCTGTGTGACCTGTTCTGGGTGACCCTGCTCTGGCAGGAGGACTTGGACTAGATGTTCTCCAGAGGTCCCTTCCAACCCCTAACATTCTGTGTTTCTGTGTGATTCTGTGATTAACACTCTCGGGTAAAGAGAGCAGAATTGGAGGTCTGTGCTTAACCAAACACTTCTGTGCATTAACAAAATAGATTGGAACTTGTGTTCAAAGCATAAAAATGGTAGACCAATGCACAGGACATGATGCATCTGTAACATTAATATTTTGTATGCAAAATTGGTTGGTTGTACACGTAGCTCCTGCTTGAAATTTGCAAACATGAAATACCCACTTTGCATGCAATTGCATGAAAATGTAGGAGTAATCATGATAATGGAGACAGTTTTATTCTTTTTGTTCTTCAGTCTCTATCAGAACAAATATGTAAAAGACCTTTTTTCCCTTTCCTTTCCCCAGTGTTCAATTAGTAGCAGTTTCAAAAAAAACCCCAACATGTTGATAGTTTTCTATTTGTGCTAGTCTTTTTTATTTTTTTTTTGCTCTCTGACCTTCAAAAGAAATCACTACACTACTTCATCACACAAAGGGGAACACTTAAAACAATTATCTCAGAAATGCTTCCATTTACCTTCCCTTTTAAAATGTTCAGCCTTTCAATGTTAAAATTATGTCGGCAAATGTTGTTCCAGAAGACAAAAAGGAATAAAGGGAGAGGAGGGGAAGCCCCAAGAATCACACAACCAGTTAAAAACTACTTAAGGTATTATGTAGACTCTATTCTAGATCCATTTTAGACGTGAGGCGAAATCCTGCTTTCAGGTATACATCAGCAGCTCTAGCAAATACTTCGACTTTGCTCAGATGTTAAGGGCAGAATTTGCTACTGCGAGCAAACTGGTTTGGTATGTAACAGGCACAATCATCAAGGACGATAAGTGGTATAATTGTAACCCTGACCCACACAACACTGTTTATATTAGTCATTTAGCTGTGTTGTAGAACTTGCTGGACACTGGGTGGTACCAGGAGAGGCAGGGACCGTGCAAAGCTAACACCTTGCTTTGTCTAAAACCAGTCAGACTCTTCCTGTAGCTAAGCCAGAATGAAAAAGGGGTTTTGTTTTGTTTTCTGATTTCTGTTTGTTTTATTTTGTTTTCCTGTGGAAGGGCCCAACAGGCCTTTGTAATACATTTGACGACAAATCAGCATGCACGCAGTGTTTTCCAGTAAGAGAAAAAGCAAAAATTCAGCATAGGGAATGAAATCATGGGCTATTTCCCGCATCTGACATTCAGACTCTGCTGTTCGTAAAATACTGGTCCAAGCCCTTTCCCAGCTACTAGATGCCACCCGTCCACCAGCCAAACACTCTGACTATATTTGGGTCTGGGTAGATTCAAAGCTGTGCCATACACTAGAGAAGAAACAGGGAGTCCAAATCCATCCAGCACTTGACAGCGTGGAGAAATAATGGGGATAGAGTACCTGCAAGCTGTAGACTTCTATGTTGGAAGCTACTGACACAAGGATAGAAATGTAAGAAAGGAGTATTTTTTCACTGTATGGGTGATCTGACAGAGCAACAAGTTGCCCAGGGACACTGGAGTCTCTCTCCTCGGAGGCACTCCCAACTTGACCTGAAGTTGGCCCCACTTTGAGCAGTGGTTTGGATGAGATGACCTTCAGAGATCCCTTCCAAATTAGACTGTTTTGAGATTCCACAAAATAACCTCAGACTAAACTTGGTTGTCATGGTAATGGAATTTTCTATTGTTTCCTTATGTACCTGTAAAAGAGCATGCAGTAGTTGGATCTGATGCCATCCAGTCCATAACAGGCCAGACATAATGAAGTTTTAGTCAGAGGTTAGAATAAGCCCTTGATCAGAAGGGACTATTAAAACTGTGTTTACTCTTGGTTTTGGTTTTAGTTGAGGATTCAGCTAAACTGCGTACATGGTGTTAAATGTTTATTGTGGCCTATGCAGTTATATTCAAATGGCATGTGTAGTTTCGTTTTCTGGGGGAATTTGAACCCTAAAGGAGAACTACATGCACCTGCATATATGGTGGAGGTAGTGACTTCTTGACAAAATACTTTATTGCAGTCTTTCTGTATTATAAAATGTCATTGACTTTGATATTGACCACCAATGTCCTAGTTTTGACAGACAGACAATATTGCTATTGATTTTGTAATCAGAGCAAAATTACAAAATCTCTGAAGCATTCTGAACTTGATTAACATGGGTATCTATAGACTAGAATTAGCACAAAAGGTTAATCTTAAGAGCTATGAATTACTGAAACTACCTTGATTGCCTGAGATAGATCATGGGAACTATCAGTGCTGCTTTAAAATTCCATTTGGCAATTCACAGAGATATTCTATGGTTGCCTATGAAGTACAATAATAATTTAATTACATTTCTAGTATATTAAATTTGAAATTACTTCTCAGTCTCTTTTTGAATGTGCCCTGTAATAATTGGCAATAATAGTACAAACACTTTACTGTGTTCTGTTTCAAGCTGCCGTCAGAGATCTTCTGTGTTCCTTCCAGAGGTAGTGAATTAAACTATCAAAGCACAAAAGGTACAGTTCAGTTATAGCATCAATGCCTGAGTTAATTTTCTATATATTAAACATCTAATTTTTTTTCTGCTAAAAGTGCCAGAGAATAGAAATACAGATGTTTAAAACAACGTGTGACTCTTACAATGGAATACTCTGACTGATGCTCAGAATTTTTTCCACAGGAAGAATTTAGATTGGGAATGACTATATTTTAAAAAACAAACAAACAAAACAAAACCAGAAAAACCCGCCCACCCAGAAAACAAACAAAAAAAATCCCTACACACAAGAAACCAAACTAACACAAAAAAATACCCAAATGAAACCTAAGATGGAAAGAAAAACAATAATGTTTCAAAACAGGGCTTTCTCAATAAGGGCAACCATCAGGATTAGAGTCATCACTGCAGGATAACAAAATAAATTAAAAGGACTGGCTGAAGTTTAGGAAGCGTTTGAAGAATTGTTGTTTGCGATTTGAATCCTTCACCCATTATTAGAGCTCCGTCTATGATATTGTACAGCTGTTTTATCTGACAAAGCAGGAAAATGGCACTAGCTGAAGCATAAATGGTTTTGAAAGTCCAAGTTGTTGTTCATTACTGTTTGGCTTTGAAATTGGCCTTGCTTTGTGTGGGGGTTGGACCAAATGCCCTCCAGGGATCCCTTCCAAACTAAATCAGTCTATGATTCTGTGGTTTTCCATTGAGGAGGTATCTTGGAAGTGACATTTCTAAGGGATGTATTTCTTGGTCTGAATTGTTTACAGGAGGCTGACCAAAAATAAATGGATTTAGAGACCAAAAACTCTTTTGGAAATGTGCAGACAATTTCTACATTTGGGTTAAGCTAATTGTTTTAATGATCATATCTGATTATTCAAGGATTCTACTTGCTGATGGATCTATTATGTTTTATGGTGTCCTTTATGCATGGAAAAGGTCTCCCAATCATTTCTCTTACCGCTTTTTTTTTTAATGTTTTTATTGAAATCCCTTGTAAAGAGCTATTCACTCCAGAGCCCCCAAACATAGTGGTAGAAAAATCACTAATAGAAGAGAATAACAGGTTTGTGGCGCTTTCTCTTTCTTCCATTAGACTTTGTAGTGTATCTTTTTTTTTTTTTTCCCCCCTCCATTCAGTCTGACTTTCCTTCAAAACTGCCAGCTTAATTGAGAAGAATCTGTTTTTTTTCTTGCTCAGTGATGAGACTTGGAACAACACACTCACTCATCAGCCTACCACTCTCTACCCCAGCTCAGGTCTCTCATACCTAAAATCCACATTTCTTCAAAGGTCCCAAACATCTAGTAATTAGGAGAGTCTTTTCTCTCTCTCTCTCTCTCTCTCTCTCTCCCTCCCTCCCTAGTCAATGCTGCGAGGGCTGCTTCTCTCCTGACTATTGATGAATTTGGCTACCAGGGTTTCCTTCTTCAACAGCATGTCACAGTGCTTTAAAACAGAAGCTTTCAACGTAAGAATGACTTGTGTAAGACTGGAGGAATAAAGCTTCTCTCTACAATTAAATAATAAAAAAACATTTTGATAAATCTACAGAGCAGAGAGCTATTATATATCCAGGAGGCAACAGCCACTTGTCGGTCCACTGAGAACATGAACAGTATTTCCATGTTAATAACAAATCAGTGTTCTGTAGGAATGCATTTTTCACGCCAGATATTACAACGTGTGACTAGTAGTTCAATGGGGTAAGAAATGGGATAACTGGGACTAAAATAGAGCAAAAGTACAAACAGAGGAATTCAGTACTCGAATGAAATACCATATGCCAATAAACTGATAGTTGTAGGAAGGAGTTCTAGGCAGAATTACAGAGCTTGTTCCACTGCTTGTCTTTCTATATTTGGTGATTGTCAGATTGCAGATACAGTTACTGCTCTGGTCTTTATTGCTGATGATGTCTTTTGCTCATATTTTAGCTGCCTTTTTTTTTTTTCAGAAATAATAAATCTTAGACAAATAAAGTTGGGGAATTTTTTGTCAGTTATGCAGAAATCACGGAAATAGGAAGGAAACTGAAATCCTGAGACAAAAAAATTTAAAATTGCCATAGCTGATTGGACAATAGCCAATATATTAATAAAGTTAATTCTTAAAATCATATCCTATTTTAAAACCAAAATACTTGAGTAACATTCAACATTCAGTGAACCACTAGCATGTGATGAATTCTTTTTATAAGAGTTGCTGAAATGTGAAGACAATGATTTCTCAGAGTTCATAAAGAAGGGATATAAAAAGCAAACAACAATACGTTAGCAGAGACACAGTAGATCTAAGGCGTCTGCTCCTGGAGGCAAAACCAAATAAATGGACAGTCCTTCCACTTTCCCATCCTCTGTACAAAATATTATTGTCTGCTTAGTTGTCCTAATCCTACCTTTCCTATTTGTTTAAGCTATTCAAAGTATTTCTCCTCTTTCTTGTTTCCAGCTACATTGAAAATAGCTCCATTGAGTTATTGAATTTGAAAGCAATTTCAGCAAAATGTAGTTCCTGGATAAAAATTATTGAAAGGCAGTTTGTGGAAAACAGGCAATTTAAAAGAGGTCAAGTAGGGGTGTAAATAGGGATGAGCCAACCTGTTGACACTTCCACAACACACTTCTGGAGGTTCCCAGTCTTTGCTCTGCTGCCTCTCCTGGAGTCTTCTCTAGCACTGATTCCTCGAGGAATGATATTAGAAGNGGGGGGGGGGGGGGGAAGGGGAAGAAATTGGTAGCAAGCTGCTAAAGTGCATAGTAACCTAGAGTCCTCAAATTAGGAATACCAACGTTAATTTTACTTAACATACATATTAAATGAAATGTCTTGATAATTAGAGTAAAATCTTTTGCAGAAAAATTAGAGAAGGATTGTTTTAGTATTGAATGATATTTTTCTTTACTTTTACAGTTATTAATTCTAATTTAAAGTCAAAAGCCTTGATGCTGTCTGTATATTGAGAGTACTGTTCCACACTGTGTTCTGCTGAGGTGGCTGCAAGTGACTATGACTTACCATTGCAAATTCCATCAATTTTACAAAACTCCTATTGTCAAAACAATTCAGACTCTCCTGTGGTAATCAGGTAATTGAGACTATAGTAAACTGGCAGCAATTGCTAAATTAATTTGTGAAACCGCTTTAAGTAACAGATAGATGGGAGACAATCATAATATGATTATAGATATTGCAGAAGTAAGAAACCAAATTAAATTCATTGGATAAATTATTCATGGTGAATCACTTTCTCAGTACTACAACTAACACCCCAGGGGAAAATATACTGTAAAGCTTCAAATCAGAGTTAGACTACACCTTCTTTTGACTTCTAATACAAAGTTTTAAATGACTGCAGGTGTCTTGGATACCGCCTTGAAAGTATTCCAATTTCAGTTCAGTGTGGCAAAAGCAGCAGAATTGAGGGTTAGGGAACAATATAGAAGTGTGGATCTGGGAATCAGATCTCTTGATTCTTCTGTCTTGCTACCACTGGCCTCACTTATGAACTTGGGCAAATCTACAAATCTTATTGCTTAAATTTTCTTCTAAAAATCAGAAAGTCTACAATAAAAAATAAACCAGAAATATTGCTAAAGTTCTTAAAAAAGACAAGTCTTGGCTTCCTAAGGAGTTGTGAAAATGGATGAAATGTATTATGGGCTCCTTATCCAGACATGATCGTTAAAGTTGACCATGGACAGTGGAAGACGGAACAAAAAGGGAGATGTTTGTGCTTCCTCACCCCGTTGTGCAGAAGCTTCTGGCTCAGCCTCATAAGTATTCAGCACGTGGATCATTCTAATTCAGTTCACGAGTTTAGGAATATGTATTTTATTTTTTATTTCTTTAAGTAAATGCTTAAGTGGCCTCCACAATCAAGGCCATAAAAGACTTCTAAGACTGGGGCCTTGATTTACTGTTTCTAATTGGAAATTTCAAGAATATATTTCAAATTAATATGGGGGGAAATAATATGAAGACTCACTTATAATATGAAGATTAATTTTAAAACATCTAGTTATAAACTCAGGTGCAATATGTTTCTTTGAAATTTGTTCCATTTGTTCATAGCATAAGCTGCCCTTAATACTTATTTCCTTTTGTCTTAGTGTGGTTTCATCTAAACAAAGTAACAGCGTGAGAGGCTGAAGCCCAGACTGATTAATAAATGCATACCTCTTTGAATTAGTCTCATCTGACAAGAAATCTAAGATGAATGTAACAATTTCCCTAACAAAAATGAATTAATTTTTTTTTCTGATCCTAAGTACAAATTCCTTTTAAAATCTACCCTGGGATTTTAGCACTGCGAGGTGGAGACAGCCATTGAGTAGTTTTTCTGGAGAGTTGCCTGATGATAAGAATTGTCTTTGAAACGACATGTTGAATATGATAAGAATTAACATTGTACTTTACCTTACTTTAGTACCTTAGAGCATTGGATTGAGGATGATACTGAGACACGGGAATTAAGCTGTCAAAAGAACTTTTTCTTTCTTTTGTTGCTTTCATCTACAGCTAGTAGAATAATTATCATCAAATAATGGATTAGCTGGACTTTTGTGGTATTTTTAAAAATGTAGTTGAACAAGTATTTTCAAGTTATTAATGTGTTACAGAGATGAATTGATAATTTAACAAATATGCTTCTGAATAACGTCTTTTGGTTGGGTGGGTGGTTTTTTTCGAGTACTGGACCGATTCATCCAAATAACTCAAGCAGTTATGCTGCCAGGATATATAGAACAGGATGGTAAACGTTTTAGTAAAATAGATGCTTGCAGAGTTTGTGCAAAGAATGCTATAATTACCCATGACAATTTTGGAATGACATCTATAAAGTCTGTCTCCTCTTGTTTCAACTGAAGTATCGGCTGGAAAATGTAAACTCCATTTAATAGTGTAAAAAAGTGAAGCAGTCTTCTCCAATACTGCATTCTGTATATGTCTGCTTATAAGAGCACTAGAATTTCCTATTTGCTAGACTGTCTGCCTTATTTGTACCTCGCAGCAGCATCACACCTCTCCTACAAATGTGTCCTTGGGCTGGACAGTGTTCTTGGCAATGACACCCAGTTCACCTTCTCCTGTGAGCCTTGCCTCTGGGCTGGATATGGTTTCCCTCTATATTTCTGGACTTCTAGGTTACTTAAGTTGTTTGTAATTTGACTGTATATACTCTTAACTGCAGCAAATGTACCTTGTAATTTATAATCAGGTTACTGTGGAAGTTCAGGGTTTAATTTACCGTCTTTTTAAAAACACTTACCTGGAAGCTTATGATTACAGAGGCCTCTTTTCTATTTTCTTTTTTCCCGTCTCCCTGCATGCAGTTTGTTTTGCATACTTACATATAGTAATTATGTAGTTTGTGACATAGATAAAGGGGTGAGAGGTATGTGACTCGCTGCCGCAGTTTTCCTCTGAAGATCATGCTGAGCTGTTTGCTGCTCTTCTGGGATGCACTGATTGTAGGTCTGGAGTCAGTCTCGCACTGGGCTGGACTTTCAGTTGGTCCTTATTCCCCATCCTGATGCCTTTGGACATATTCGTCTGTCAAATTCGCCGCTCCTGAAGGGCCAGGAGCAATGTCCTTAATCTTTTCTGTTCACTTCTTGTTTCCACGCTTGTCTTCGGTGTGCAGAGACATGAGCAGTCAGCCTGCATGGAGCTGCCTGGACTAAACTCATCTCCCGTTTGGCCCATGTGTGCAGAGGATATCATTGATGAACCAAGAGCCTGAGCGCTTTCTCCATACCACAAGCTTTCATTTTTAAACTTATGTGCCGTTGCTAGAGGACAAGGCTCACTTAACTTAAATTGGTATGATTTGAAAGGCAAGGGCAGTGCTCGGCTCTCAGCATCAGAAAGATAAAGAGGCCAGCTCCCTCAGGAGGATGCTGGCCTGATGTCAGCAAGCTGTTTTCATTTCTCTTTCCTACATGTGAGATATGTGGTCAGCTTCTCAGCAGACAGCAATCAGTGCACTTTCATGGAACCTCTAAAAAACATTGCTTTTAAAGGCATTCAGGCACTTCTTGGAGTTTTCAAGTGTTCATTTTTAGAAATTAAGCAGGAGTTTTGGGTGAAGAACCTCCATTCTCCACGATGACCTTTCCATTAAACTCATGTTCAGATCAAAGGGCCCCAGTGTAATTCTGGGGTTTCTTGGCTGAGTTTTGCTAGTTTCTCAATGATGGGTGGGGGGAGGGTTGGGTTGCTTTTTTTGGGTTTTGTATTCTTTTTTTGGGTTTTGTATTCTTTTGCTTTCTTTCTGGGCCTCTCTGCACACCCACACAATTTAAATAACTGTTGTGCTCATGGTCTGGCTAAATTACAGCAGCATCATAGAGCTTCGTAAGGGTAACCTCAGTCTGGCTAAGGGTAACCCAGCCCAGCCTTGTTCCAACCCCAGTTTTATTCCCAGCACTCGATATGGTCCCTTCTCACTCCCAGGTCTCTTGCCGATGCCAGCAGTTGCCAAAGACCTTCAGGAAGAAAACTGCATGTGTCTGCATCACTAGAGTCATCTGATTGATCGTGGGGCTTTTTAAATCCCATTATATCACTCTGGATACTTGTAACTGGATTGGATTATAGATGGAAATATCACAGAGCCTTTTCAATATAATGCTGCCACATATTTTGTCGATCAGATTTCTTTCTTCATTCTCTAGGCATTTGTATACCGTTTTTTAAATATTTAAGGAGCATTCATCTTTTTTAAAAAAAAAAGTATGTGTAGAAGTGTGATCTATAAGAGGCAACTGTTCTCACTTCTAGGGTCTAAGGAACAATTCTCAAAGCTTGTCAGAGACACTCAGGAATAAGACTTTCAGTTGAAGGATCATGTGAAAACAAATTGCTCATGTCTGCTGTCCTGGACCCCCAAGGTTAATTACTGTAATGTAGAACAGACTGAAGAAAATGTTGTGTACAGATCTCCTCAATTAACCCTGTGTCTAGAAAGGAAGCATTCTCCAATAAGCAGTAGACCATCTAGTCTTTTAAATAGCAGGTGTTTCATGGCAATGGAACTTCAGGAGGGAGTGTGAAATAATGTTCCAAGGAATGCCATAAATACATAGAGAAAATGGTGAAATTGAGGGTTAACTGAAATCCTGCAGTATAAGACAGACAGATAACAGAAAATAGCACAGGCCAGGTATTTATAGGACAGCCTTTGATTTTCTGTGTACAGTTTTGCATACTCAAACACTATCCCTTGCGTGTGATTGATTATCTGGGAGTGTATAAAGTCACCTGCCAGCAACAGTTGTCTAAAATGCATCTAGGAGTGCCTTAGAGGAATACTTTATCACACAGAGAGTAATTAAACTGTGGAACTAACTGGCAGAGAAATTCATTGAAGGCAAAAATTGGGGCAAATAAATGGATAACAGGCCTGTCAGGAGTTATAACTGATGGTGAAGAAAGACTTTAGAAGGAATGCTAAACATCTCAGTTCAAGAAATAAGCCTTCCCCTTCACAACTGGAGATGTGACATATGGGGCAGACGATCGGCATCTATCTCTTCTTAAGGTCCATGCTCTGACCGCTGTTGGGGATGGGACCGTCAAAGGATTGTTACACATCATCCAGTGTAACCACCCCTGTGCATAACTAGAGGTGGTTCCCATCTACTTGGAAAATAGGCTATGTATCAAGGCCTGTCTGTGTACAATATTCTTTCCCTTTTTCCCTGTCTTGCGAGGAGATGTCCCTTTCTGTACTTTCCTAGCTATGGAGTATAAACTCTTCTCATCTTGCAGTATTGCAGAAGCCCGGACTGAAAATAAGAATAACATTCTTAGTTGCCTGCAGCGGAGAATATAAGGGAGAAGGAGTTATTATATCTGTTATTGTCAGAGTGACTCAATTGGCAACAATATTGCCTCCAAACTGGTAGTTTTTGGGTAACTATACCATATCACAGGCGATGCTGAACTGTGGAACTAGCGATTGTTTCTGAGAAGAAATCAAGAGAGAGAAAGAAAGAGTGGAGTTAATCAATGATGAAAAATGTTTATGATTCCCTTAGTAAATAGAACATGCTTTCTTTAATAAGTCCAGAGTGTTCCAAATACATATTCTTCTTCACTCGTAACTGTAGTCTTTTACTTAGAAACTTCCCTCATCTACACCACCCATATCCTTGCCTCCTCCATTCAGTTCAATACTGAAGTTCAGGCAAAAGTGTAGATTTTAGAGCATAAGGCTTAAGATAGGCTTTTAGACCTTTGCAAGCTGAAATAACTGGGTAAATTTTCAAAAGCACTTAGAAATCTGCTTGTAAATTTGTTATCAGATGAGCCTGTTGAAATCCTGAAAACTAGACAGTGTAGTTAGAAACCTTAATGTTGGTCTAAAAGTCGGATTTTTTTCAGTCCTTCATGGATGTTTTTCAACAGCTTGACTTTAGGATATTAACTTATTTTGGCATGTATACTGTAAAGAAAGAAAAAGCAGCCTCCTGAAATTTGAAAGTGTAAATCCACCAGTCTAATTTTAAAATTTTGCATTGTTAAAATTCTATATATAAACCCCAGTGACCTTCTTTCAAAATTTCACACTTTTTTATATAAATATTTTGGCAACATCGAGCACTTGCATATTGGGATGTTATGAATTGTGAATATTAGTCCCCAATATTCCAGCTTCAGGACCTGAAAGTCCAGGATTATTTTTTCTGCCTATCAATCAATTTACTAGGTGAACTCTGCATACCTTATGAAACACAGGAGGAATGTGTAGCAACTGGTTTCAGTCATGCAAAGTCTAGTCTAGAAGAGAAAACTGCGTTCACGTGAGAAACACCAGTGAAGTTAGTACTGGTTAGAACCACGGTGTGTATCACAAAAACTGGGAGATGACTTTCTAAACCCCTTTAAGACTTAAGCTTTTACCTTCAGCCTTGGTGTATTATTATTTTTTCAGACTGACAGCCAAATAAATGCTAAGGATAAACTTGCTGAGGTGAGTTCAGAGCTGTACCTGCTGAGCTGACCAGCACAGCCACAGGCATAAGCCAGGGACCTATCGTGTATCTCTGGCCCTTTATAGAAAAACAAATTTGTTGTGAAGAGACCTGAAATTCAAGAAGTGACACATGTGACATTTTGCCCACACTCCTTCCAGGTGCCACGTTATTTTTTCCTCTTCTGTTCTCACACTATTTCTGACAGGCTAGTGGTACCTATGTAATTTGTCCTGGGAAAAAAAAATGTTTTTTTCAAGGTAGCAAGAGTCAATCTAGGATCATCTCTTTCTCACTTCTTTCTTTTATACATTATTTACAACCAAGCAAGGGATGCTTTAGGTTGGCCCTCTATGGACAAGCAGAGTCAGATGGCTCCTGTGCTAAGAGCAGTGCAATGTGAAAGTGCTCATCATGGTACTTTTGGAGGTCCTTCTTCATGTGGAGGGTGTTACCCTGAAGTGTGATGAGCTGTAAACAGAGCATGACCTGCTTCTTGGTGTTTTATCAACTGATAGCTATTCTTAAGCTACCCTTTGATTTTGCTTTTGCTTTTTGAAGTGAACACAATGTGTTAAAATGTGGAGGCAGTGATTTTGTTCATTGGTTTGGAGTTTTGTCTCATTAGGCCTGCTGCTTGGCGTGACTTCTTTCTAACCAAAATCTGTGATAGTAACCAACTAAAGCATGATAGTTTTAAACTTGCCAGGGTCAAGAAAAATTAAATTAGGTCAGGTTATTCCACAACTTTTTAAACAAGCCAATCCTTTTTTGTCTTGTTGTGACATCAGGTATAATTTCTACAATTGAAAACCCTCCAGGATAAGGAAGATCATGAGATATGAGCACCGTCACTGCTATATTGCCTTTTCTGTAACTGTTGGGTTCTCAGAGCTAATAGTAATTAAACAACAAATATTTTTGGTCATCTTCTCTTGGAAAAACTCATATGGCAGTGCCCAGAAGCAGATTTCAGGTTTTTTCTGAAAAATGTATATTTTCAGCTGGTGTAGAAGATGAGCTTGATCTCTCCACTGAAGAAATTAATATTTATATGAGATGTTCATTTTCATCTTTGAAAATCTTGAAGATCTGGACCAGACAGTTTTCTCTATATATATAAGTTTGTGTGAGAAAAATCAGAATATTTTCAGAGGAAGCAGTCATTATTTTCCTGGGGAAAAAAATTGTTCTGCTGAAAAGCAATTACCTATTGGGGAAAGAAAACCAGTTTGATGGGAAATTGACCACCTATCAAAAATTGATCAGCTTTGCCAGACTGGCTGAGTGAAAGAATTAGCTCGAGAAAGATAGGAAGCAGGAAAAGAAGGGGCATAGAGGCAAAGCAGAGATGCTTATCAACACATTTCATTTCTTATCAGAATCGCTGCTCTGCAGCCACTTTACCTAAATAAGGATCAATTTAGTTACAGTGCCTTTGCTCTTCTTTGGGTGACTAAACTTGTGCTGTAACTTGACTGCAGTGAGACCTCAGTACCTGTATTCTGCTACGGGTTGCTATGTATTTTCTCCACTGTGTTGGAGCCATGGTAAAACACTCAAGTGAGTCAGGGTTGGTGGGGTTTTTTGTTTTTATTTTTTAACTTCATCTGTCTTAAAATGTGGGGTAGTAAATGTTTGATTTTTATTGAGTTTCTCAGAAAATTCTGCTTAGCTCAGTCATTTCTTTCAAGTCATTAACTATGGTTGTCATGTATACTTGCCACTAAACAAGGCTTCAGCTGCCAATCCCCAGTTAATTTATGGTACAGAAATTTCTTGCTCTGAGAAAGGCACATATTTCTTTGAAAAAAAAAATGATTTGTATTACATGCTTTTCTGATTTCTCTCCTTGTTGCTTACATTTGCCTGGTGTTTTGTTGTTTTTTTTAATATCCAGTGAGGCCAAATAATACTTGCTTTACCTTGGTGGGAAAAGGTCAGCAGAATTCCAAGAAGTGTGACATAGCAAACAAAGTCGTACTGCTCAGGGCTTTGAGAAAATAGTCTGTTTGCTGATGGGACCAAGCCTTGGCAGTTCAGGATGGCAGCCTTCGTGAGACGGAGGGAAGTTGGAATCCCTTCCCTAGGGCAAACAGCAGAAGGAACCTAATGTTCCTCGACCTCTGGGAAGAAAAGAGAGGGGCAGAAGTAGCCAGCAGAAAATATGTCACTTCCTTGTTTCTCCACATTAAGGGTATAGAGGCTTTGTAGGGAAGATCCTGCTCCTCCTTCCTGGAGTGCCATCCCTCTGCCCCTTCTTCACCAGCACCCTCCTGCCAGTGCTGCCTAAGTATGTCCACAAATCTGCAAAGAGCCTAAGAGCTGCCGTCTGGGCAGACTGATTTCTGACTTTGCCAAGCACGAGTCAGAGGCAAAACTAATTAATGTCACTGTGCTGCAGTTTCTTCCTTAATGAATCCCCCTCCTCTTCAAATTAACCTTAAATGAAGCGAGTAAAATATTTTGCAGATGGATCGTTAGCAGTGCTATCTGGCACACAGAAGTCTGATATTGTATTTCCTCACCATTTCAATTGGAATTACCCAAAGCTGTAGCACAGAAAGAAGAATTAAACCATTGGCACCAGCAATTTCTCCGTATCACAGCCAGCAATTGAACCAGAGCCATTGCTGTTGTTTTGCTTCATGGTCGTGTCACTGAAACATCTCCTGCTCACTTTGTACCCACATGCTTAATAAAAGCAGCAGTTCTTGCACAGCGAAGGAGTGGCAGAGAGATTTACACAGGTTTTAGCCTTAACTTCATATTTTCTTCTTTTCTGATTGGTTAGAACAAACCCTTGCAGCATATGGAGGTAATATTTCAGTCAGCCTTGATGAAGCTAGCTTGAATGCCAAGAAGCACGAAGACTCAGCAGCTTGGATTTCAGCATGTGATTGCTGCCCAAAGAAATACCCCCTGCTCCACCTCTACTTAAATGCTAAGAAACTAGTTTTGTGGCTGGCAGGCACAGTTCCTCAGGACGAGTAGTGGCAGGGACCTGTTGGCAGTTTGAGGGTTGCAAAGAATAAAGAGCTGTTCAGAGCTGGCAAGAGGTTTTCAAAAGAGCTCAGCTGCTGTTCAGAGATACAAATACCATGGCTAGGTTTGGGACAACTCCTTCCTCTTGGCACTGGTGAAGAATCCTCCACCTTGAGAAGACTGGCAAGGGTTTAGGACTCTGGAAGTACTGAACGATGTGACCACTGAGGACAGATATGAGCACCATAAGCCTGAGTCAAGGTCCTGAGCCGAGGGTGAAGGTGGGCACACAGCACAGGGGGAATTGTTTAGAACAGTCTGCCTTGGTATTGCTGGTGCTACTCAGCAGCACGCTTTTACAGTTGCTTTTCAAGCCTATCTTTTGGTTTTAGTAGGGAAAGCCAAAGGGCTACACAGGCAGGAAAAATGTAAGGACTTTTTTCCCCTGTGCTGCCTCTGTCCGAATTCTGCTTGTGTTCTTTGCATCACTCAAAGTTATATGTTAAAAACAACAGCAAATAACAAAAACTGCACCCAAGAGAAAACTGAAATGAATCCCGTGTTTTGTTGTTGCCAGGAAAAACAAAGGGCTCTTATCAATCTATTAAAAAAGATTAAAGGGTATTTTTGGAAATAATAAAATAAAAAAGTCTCCTTTGTTCCTAAATGAAGATGTGAACATTGCCAATAGGAATTTCTTTGTTCAGAAAAGTAAAGTGGAATCTCGTTGTTTGTCTAGAAACAAAAATCGGTGTCTGGAGGCAAGAACAGGAGAAAAAAACCTCTGAACTGGGAGCAGGATGATAAACTGATTGTCACAAAACGGAATCAAAGATATACTTGCAGGAAGGAAGAAGAGTGCAGGGAGGAGAGAAAACCCAAACGATTGAAAGGTAAATAGCGTGGTACAGAAAGTCAGGGAGAGACACTGACACTTGCAGATGCATTTCTACCCAGGAGTTGCGCTAGTCTCTTTAAAATGTCAAAAGCAGGTGTTTCCTTTTGAAATGCAAGCTAATGTGGGCATTCAGCACAATTTCTCCCAGGTGCTAGAACAGTATGGGGTTTGGTCTTTCCCAGGTAGTTATTGCTGAATACATTGTGTAGCCACTGTACCTGCCAGGTAAAAGATCTATGTTTAAAAGAGGAAGGAGAGACATATTGATAGCATCAGGAGGAAATTTTCTGCTTCAACTAGGTCTTTTTAAAGTCTTGAGCAATATTTTTTATTTATTTAATGTTTAAGCAATACAACAGACAACAAAAAAGTGTAGTCACCCTATACAACTTTGTCCAAATATGGCTATGAAGATACATGCACATGAGAGGTGCAAACCCACACTTTTAAAAACAAATTGAAATGAACCTATGAAAAACATTGTCATCATAGATGAAAAAGACCTGTTCCCTTCTGAGCTAGATGCAAGAGAGTTCAAGTCCTTTATTAGAAAAGAGGGTGGAGATTGCGAAGCCCTGCATGACATGTAACCAAAACCAATCTCATTAGAAAAGAGGGTGGGGATTGTTTTTGGTGATGTATCGTGCAGGGATTAGCAATCTCACTTATGCTCCAGGACTTGGTTAATTTAAAGAGATGTACATCCTTTCAAAGTAAAAAGGTGCTAGACCCCTAAAATTGTTGCAGGGTCTTCTTTATCCCCACGCACACTGTAAGTTTGACTAGAAAATGCTGCCAGCTCAGAACAGTACGTGCCTGTTTTCCTTGTGTGTAAGTGCCATGTTGAATTTATTTTCCTCCAGTGAAAATGACTTACCACAGAGCAGGAAAATGAAGAATTAATTTGTAGGGGTTACTCATTAGAGGTACCTTAATAAAACAGAAATGTTTTGAGAAGTAATTAAGCTAGACCCCTTCGGAAAGGGAAGTCTAAATCTCCCCCAGAAGAAGGAATAGTGAGGGGTTTGGTGTCGTGGGCTGGTTTTTATTTTTTGTAACTTGTTACTGTGATCTACGTTTATTGGAACCTTATTATTTTTCATGTATGGACCATATACAGACTTGATTTGACCTTCTAGTTAGGTGAAAGTCCCATCTATATTCATGTGAAGAAAGATCTCATGTCTGTGGGAAAGTCAAAATTGGTCTTGCGCTGCTGTTAACAGCAAAAGACATGCTGGAGGAAATTTAAATTAGTGCTGAGAGGGAAAGAAAATTACGGAATATATGTGTGATTTTAGGCATTTTATCTGTTCTGCTGATAAGATTAAAAAATTACTATATGCAATCAGCTGTTTTAAGTACTGGGACTTCTGTTTCAGAACCTTCTGAGCTCTTCTGTGAATAACTCCCAGCTTCCACATTTCTACCTCATACATTTCAAAGTATTCCTAAAGCCTGATCAACGTACTGTGAATAGGTACCATAGAAATTTGCAGATATTACCCAGATGGATGAAGTATTTCTACAATTGGAAGCAAAAGAATGTCTAAGAATGGGCAAAATTTCATACTGAAAATTAACTAATTTAATTGAACTGAGCCTTAGTAATTACTACCATTAAGCCAAGTGCTTGTGGGAGATACTATATTGTGTAAAGTTAAAAATGATTACTGTACTTACAGTTATTCATACGTGTGAATATGGTCCTCTCAGTACAGATGGGATACAAAGAAAGATTTGCATCTGTGCCAAATTAGAAAAAGTGGCATTTACATTGATGGAAGATAAGTTCCAGATATACTGATTCTGTCGAATTTAAAATACTCTTATCCTACCTTGTCCACTGAGATTAAAATGGGAGTTGCAGTTATGTGCCTGTGTTTTAATAACTGGAAAATATACACTGAAACAGATTGTTATTTAGCCCAGAAGAGGAGCATATACCAAAGAGAGTCCTTCAGTGTTTAAACTGAGGTTCTTTAAATAGCAGGGCAGAATTTCTGAGGGTTAATGTGACTGCCCTGCAAATGCTTGTGCAGATAGAATCGTTTGGTAAGATTCCCAACTTGGGCACACGCCTGTTAGATCTCTGTCTAGGTGTAAGTAGAAAACTATACGCAGTATTTTTTGAGCTATTTTTCAAAGCAGATTTAGTTTAGGTTCTTGACATTTGCTTTTCTGGTTTAACTCGGTACAATTTCAAGGGTCATCTGGTCCCTTAATTCCCTGTCTGATTCCAGTTGGTGGTTATCTGCTCGCACCCATCAGTGGAAACCGTGGGCCGTAGGGATGGTATTTGCTGGATGTCACTGTGCTACACACAGGTATCATAGCAACTGTCAGGAAGCCCAACAGCCACGTTGCAGGCACTGTGTTTTCCAGGTTGCAGATGGTGTAGGCATGCAATGTGTAGTTTTAATTAGCAGCGTAGCTGCAGGGGTAGAGGGCTCGGGCTTCTTGGGTGACTCTGGAGCACTCCCCCACACGCTGGCTGCTGCTGTGGTCACCCTATTCGCAGAGCTCATGGTGATGTTCTTTTAAAGTAATTTCAGGTACGTCTGGCTAATCTGCAGTCGTAGCAGTTGGTGCAGTGCAGACACACACTTAGCCCACAGCTATAGAGAGTTTGTCTTTGAAAATAATTACCAATAAAAAAATGTCTAAAATGCAGTGATCTAGCAGCAAGTGTCGTTTCACAAGCCAAAAAGCCACAGTGCCACTGTATGACACAAACCAACAATAAAGTCCTCGGTGCAGTCTTACAGAGTGAAATCTGGAAGTCAGGACACCTCTATTCTTCCTAACTCTGTTAATGTTTTGTTTGACCTTGGGTAATTCATTGCATGTTACTGCAGGTTGCTGCCTCAAAATAATAATAATATATACAGTAATATTTACTTCTGATATAGGTTTTAAGGCCTGATTAAGCATTTTAAACCTATACATAATCTTCCAAAAATTTCATATATCTCTTATTATTATTACAACTCTAGTTGTGATTAGCATTTGATTAGCATTACTCCCATTCAACCTTACTTAGTTTTGTCCTATCCTATTTTACTCTGCCCATTGTTTGGGATATTTTCCTAGCATCAGACATTTGATGTGATTTTTAATAGGTTTAGTAAGCAAACTTTTACCCTGCTTGTACCATTCATATAACCAGATCTCCCACCCACAAGAGAACAGATCAAATAATCCACACAAGTCAGATTTATTTAGTAATCACAAATAGTTCAGCTTCTGAATATTTCATACTGCCTCACTTTCACCAAGAATATAGTCATGCTGAATGTCTATATTATCAGATTATGCAGTCAACAATGGAAAACATATGTTCTATGTAGTTTTTCTTAACAGTTTGCTGAAGTGAGAACACCTGGCACAGTTAGAAATAGGATGCAAAGGAATTGTTTCCTTTTGTTACTTGCACTTTTGAAATTTTAAGTTGCATCCCAACTACCGGCATGTTTTTAACTTTCAGAAAATATATTAAAAAAGATTTTAAAGATTTATTTTTTTAACAAATGAAAATAGGTTCATCTCTACTCATGGTAAAAATGCAGGTGTTTTTTTCTCAAAGAGCTATGTGGGTAGCAGTCAGAAAGGAAAACAAAAGCAGTATCTTCCTTTCTCAATATTTTGCTACCTTTAAAATCTTTTGGGGTTGGTATTCATATCGCCTAAATCATGGACAAGGCAGTGGTAACACATGGAAAGCAAAAGTCCGTTAACTGATGGGAAACTCAGCCTATAGTTCTCGTGGTACCATAGGGTTGTGCACTGTTACTGCACGGGGGACAGAATCCCTCTTTTCAAGGAAATGGAAGTGGGTCATTTAGAAGTGGAGTCACTTCTAAACAGCACCAACAATCTCAATTCAGCAGTAAACTAAATATAAATTTTAAAAAAAGCTAGTTCTAGGAAGAGACTTGCTACCTATGCAATGCAGTTAGCGAGTTCCAAGAACTGTTCAGAAGAGTCATGGTCAAAATAAATGTTTAGGTTTTTCCTATAGCTATTTCAATCATGCTAAAACAGTATGTTTCGATTTCTGTTCATTGTCAGTAATCACAAAAGACATCGTTGCAGCAGGTTGTGCATGCATGTTCATAAATCCCAGTGATATCAGTAAGTACAGCATGCATAAAGAAGTTATGGAGACAATTGGACCAGGACCAAAATGAATCATTTGCTAAAATAAAACAAAACTAAGTATTTAAAGCAGATTTTAGTTGGGGAGGGTAGGTGGTAAATTGTCAGGCCAATCTAGTTTTGTGAGAAATAGTTTACAAAAGCACAGTCAAGTACAATAGCTGATAAGAAACCCACTATCAGGTTTAATAGCTCAAGTGTGAGTGACTTCTGATGGCATCGTGTTGCTGGAATCTGAAGTGTCCATGCTACAAGCAGAAAATCTGTTATTCCAGGGAGGGTAGTTGTATGCATGTGTGTTATAAAATAATGGTGAAATGTAAATGTAACACATACTTTGGGTTGATAATTCTGAGTGCTCTGAAGGTGAAGAACTTGAAGAAAAAAAAAAAACAAAACAAAAAAACGCCAAAGTGTTAATTGTTAAAAAAGAGCCTCAGATGGTAATATTATTCCTATTAAATTTAAGCCATGGAAGCTCTGAGTATAATGCCTAAATGTATTCTTCTAAAGATGAGTAATCGGAAAGGGTTGCTTTGCATAATGTTTTTGGTCCAGTGAATTGTGTCAACGCTTGTTTGAGAACATGGTAATACAGAAAAGGGACTTGATAAGCCAGATCATGTAAAATGAAATGGCCCTGCTGGAGACCCAGCATAGCTTGGTGTAGCCTAGTATAAGAATCCTCTCCTGACTCCTGCCAGACCTTCGGTTTTCTCTGTAGGCCTGGTGTCTCCTGTCTCAAGAGCTTAATAAAACGACTTTGCAGAAAAAGATGAGGAGCTCCCTGTGAGGAGCCATCCCAACCTTTAACCATCAGGCTTGTCCTGGTGCCAGCGCTGTCTTCCCAGCAGAGTCTGGAAACTGCCAATTTGAGCAGCACCTCTCTGCCCTGAGCAATCTCAAACAGACTAATCATCAAGTTAACAAACGGACCAATTCACCCATGCTTCCTTGGCCACTGGTGAAGCCAATTTGAATCTGCTTGTTTGATGGTTTAGTTTAGAGGTTTTCTTTGTTTGATGAGCACTCTCTGTCCAGGAAACCTTTAGCTGGCAGAGCCTAATTCAGAGCAGACAAGGAAAGATAGTATTCAAGCAAAAATGATAGGAACAAGTTATTTCATATCCATTATAGACACCAGTAGCATTACTATGGCTAGCAATGGCTCATCCTGAGATATAATCAAATGTAATTACATATTGCTTATGCTTTGCATAGCCAATATGACTCTTGGCATTACTTAATATTTCTGGCAATAAGCAGTGCCAGGAGGTTACGGATGGTTAAGTACCTTTCATGAACAGAGCAATCTTCTAGGATAATGACAATAACGAACTGATTTCAATGTAGAGCAAATTCAATAAAAATGATTAAATACAGATTGCCAGACTGTTTTCTGGTTTGCAACTTGGGTGATGCTTTAACAGTGCCAAATGTATTTTGTTTTTCCCTGTTAAAGAATGACATGAAATTTGCTACTAATTTTGTTAAGAAGAAAAGTGCTCCAAATATAAAATAGTGCAGTTTTCCTCAAGCTGTTTTTGCCTTATAACTTCAGGAAAGTATTTTCATGAAGTGTAAAATATGTTCCTAGATTGTGGTTTAAAGGTTTTGTTTGTTTGTTTGTTTGTTTTTGTCTTGGGGAGGAGAAACAGTGCAACCTACAACCAATACTTTGTTTTTATGAGTAAACTATGATAAGTATATCTGTAGCATACTTAAACTGGTTGGCAGTATGTAGGATTGTTCCTTTATAAAATAGAGTGATGAAGCACAGCAAGGCAGAGGGGTAAGGGGTTTTTTTTTATTCTGTACATAATTACAAAGTTTACCCCAAACCACTCATCCAGGTTCTCCAGACGTGTGTGTGTGTTTAGTGCTGCTTGATTCTGGGATTGATTTTGGATCCAATAAGAATATTTTTCCTGCCATAACTCATAGTCTCCTCCTGGCTTCCCCTTTCCTTCTTTATAGATGTCTCTGACCCACATGTATTGGTGTGAATCTGAAGTAGTGCATGTGTTTAACTGGAGTAATTCTACATTTACCAGTTTATGTTTTTATCAACATGATACCATGCAATAGAGAATGTTACTAGGATAAACTACAGGTGCAGAAGATTCAGAAATTACATTCTCAGCAAACATAATCAAGGTCTTCAGAAACCCCTTGAAAAAAAGAAAAGAAGTCCTTATTTGCTTCAGAGGGAAAGCACAAACCGAATTCTGTTTCTATCCTGCTCTCACATACGCCTTGATTTACTACACCATTTCCTTGCTACTATACTACAGGAATAGGCTGAAGGACCTTAGGTGTATAAGCCCCAACTTGTATGCAAGCTTTGTTAAATTTGTGGTTTGAATGTGAAATTCTATCTCCATTTTAATACCATTGACACCAGTGAAATTTAATGAAATTTTTCTTCATTGAATTTTTGTTAAGGACAAGTTTTGCTCCTGAGTTTTACTGAAGAAACAGACAACATCAGAAAGGTTTCAAAGACAGCGATGAACAGACAGACTAAAGAGAAAAATTCTGAAGAGTTCAATAAAATGATCAGATAGAGAAGAACAGTCAGGGAAGCAATTAATAATAATTACAGCATTATTTAATTATCTTTTTTTATCATTAAATGTCATCAGCTGCCTCATATCTTTAATTAAAACTTAATTTTGCTTTTCTCTTTTACACCCTCACACATATGCAATTAACCAGCCTAAGAAAATTATCATGGTTTGCTTTATCTCATAAGGATGTTCCATTGTTTTGTATTTGAATATTTAAGCAGTATCTTTTAAAGAACTGGAACTTGTTAAATACTTATTTCCTCTCTTTTACCTCTCAATGTAAACCCATAGGGATGTCATTCTATATAACTACGTCATAGAAGTATCGTATAAGCCAACAGTACCATACGAAGTTAGCTGAGTGCCTTGCGGTATTTCACCCAAGTAAAGTTAAATTTCCTTGGTCTGGTTATTCTGTTCTACAGGTAATGCATAGATTCTTCCACCTTTTCTCAAGGCTTTGGTGCAGAAAAGGAGGGAACTATGTTAAAATGAAATACTTTTCAAAAGAAACTGTGGCTTATCTTTTTTGTTCTTTTTGGGTGAAGTGTGATGTAGTGAGATTTAAATAAGCCTTTGCTCTTTCATTGTTCCAGAAGTCTTGGTACTGTTTATCATTTCAAAAAAGAGAAATTTCAGGAGACTAGTGATTCCCTTGCCAAAATGACATTTCATTGTTAAAAGGAACAGCAGAAAAGCTTGCTATAGGAAGATTTTACAATCTGTTTGATATAATGGAGGGTATTATTTTCTCTTGCTACTGAAGTATGCAACAAGAAACATTTTCAGAGTAATAATGTCACCAAAATTCTTAGGAGATTATAGGGTGCTTTTTTCCTTTTTTTTTTTTCTTTTCTTTTCCTTTTTCACCCCCCTTTAAACAACGAGACTTCCTCTTGAGAATAGTCTTACTAAAAGGGTTAAGGAAAAACTTTATATACTCTTTTTCTTTTTTCTCTCTGTAGAGAGGGAAGGAAACATGGTTTCTTTGATGAATCCATGGAGCTGATGTGAGCAGAGCTGTGAGATCAGGTAACAGGCCACGGCTATTTTTCATAAATGTTTGTTATTTAATTTAGGTTTGCAGAATCCAAACCCATACACCAAATTCTGGCAAAGTCAGAGCTTGGCCCAGAGCTTTTGTCTTCAGGAGATGGCGGTGCAGCGACGTTACCTGGTGGTGATGTGATGGAGAAACAAAAAAGCCCATTTCTCTGCAAGTACAACTTATAGGTAGGGAAGCCACAGACTGTCCTGTGCCTACAATGTGACCCTTGATAGGGACAGAAACTCTAATCAATAACATCAGAGATGGGAGGCTGAGCCCAACCAGCTGCTCCAGTGCCCGCAGGGCCTCCGGGCAGTGTTCGTACACCAAAAATCAGGTAGATCTTAATGTGGGACGTAACTGAAAATGACTGGGGGGAAAAAAAATGCCCAAGATAAACTTCCCTTCTTTGTCTAGAAATTGCTATAAGTATTGTATGTGGCATTACGTACTCAATCAAAACTGAAATCTTTGTGCCAGAGCTCACAGATCTAAGTGGTCTGAGGAAATAACTTGATTTCCTCAAGTATGTAGAGGTGTTCGCACTCAGAAAGAAAACCGAGGCAATCCTCTGCTAGTGCTAAATTAATCTGGGGAAGAGAGGAAAAAGTGTACTGTTCTGAAAATAGTTTTCTGTCTCTCTTTATTTTTAAGGTATGTTCTGAATTTATGCAGAATTTAGGGCTTATTTAAGAGTCTTATTTTGCATACTTGTGTCCAAGCGACATTCACCTGACATTAGTGGCAGTAAGCTTCTCATTTTCAACTGTAAAACTAAAGTCAGTGGAACTACGCGGGCGCTTAAATTTAGACACCTGTTTAAGTATTTGCAGGACAGAGTTTTAAGGTATATGTGAGTTATGACCATGTAAACATGTACACTTTTTCTTTATTGCAAGCATAAAGCGGTATTTCATTGCCTTTTATGTTTTCTTCTGTCAACACAAGAGAGCAATGTGTAAAGCTAAGATGTTATTTAAGAGAGGTTAAACAATAAAGAACAAAATATTAATGAAGTAATAACTTCACTCAGGCAATAAGGAGCCTGCCATTCTTCACTTCAGTCCTTTTTAAAAGTTGCTATATGATAGTTCAGCAGTAAAAACAATACTAGTTTTCAGGTTTTGTTGTTTATCTTTGGGTTTTGAAGACGCATTTGTACCCTAGCCAGCCATAAAAAAAGGGAAGTTATATTTTTTGTGATGTTCAGACAAGTATCAAAGGGGAAGTTCGGTGCACATGCAACTTGAGCAGGCACATAGGAATGTAAAGTTATTGAATCACAACAAAGGTCAAAATCCCCTTGTTTGTGGGTCTGAGAAGAAAAAATTACTAATAGGCTTCCGGTAGAAGGAAGGTGAGTGAAGATCACAGCAGCTGGAGTAAAAAAAACATTTATTTTTAGAATAAACTTTGTACACGGATTGGGTCCTGACTTCTGAAATATGCACTAGCCCCATTTGGGAAGCAGATTTTAATGCTGTGAGTATCTTACGATTTGGCAACATCTGTCAGTTTGAACTCTGACAAGAAGAGTATTTAGTCTTTTATTTTTCTATTTATTATTAATAGCACTGTTGTCTCACAAAGTTTTGTTTTAGAAACTGTGCATTAGCTTTCCTGAAAATTAAATATGCTGTTTAGCACATGGGCTACGTGTACATGCGTACGTGTATATATGTCCACGTATAAGTGGTTGTCAGCTGCAGAAGAATCTGATCGGCTTTTGTCCTGCTGCCTTCCAGTGATGGGAAGCAGGGAAACTGCGAGGAAAGCTGTCGGTTTGTTTGCAGCTCTGGGAGTTCCTGGGCACAACATTGCCTTGGCATCTAGTTCCGAAATCTGCCAGGGAAATCATAGCTGGTGCAGCAGCCGCCGTGGAGGGGAGCCTGCGGTAACTGTGGTGCCCAGCCTGGTGTGATAGATGATACTGAATAAAGAAAAACCAGGGAAGTAAAGCCCCCGTGAAATGCCATCCCCCAGCCTTATGTGCCGTAAGAGAACAAATTGCCTGGAGGAGGTGAGCTCTGGGAGCTTCTAGCCCCGTCCATAACTGATTGCAATCACTTAAATGGAGAAACAAGAGGAGATAACACAGTACAGTTCTGTTGTACTCCGAGATTTTTTATTTTTTTTTTCCCTCCTTGCATGCTCAGGGTGTACACAGATTAGCCTAGTATCGCTCACAAGCCCTCAGAGGACAGGCAGCTGATAGGAATGAAGCCCATCGGTTCGATTTCCCTGTCTGGAGGCACCCACTGCCAGCAGACAGACAGACACCAGCCGCTCTCCCTCTCGTGCTTGGCAGTTCCAACAGGCTCTGCAGGCAGCGCTTGGAGGAGCCAAAGTGATGGATGCCCGTGCCTTATCAAATAATCCCGATTCAGTTATTTCTCTAATGAAATATCATATGGAGCAATAGAATCTAGGCTCTGAGCTATAATGGCGTAGTTGAATTACAAATCGCTTCTGAGGATTAATAGTTGCAAATTAAAAGACAAACAAGTAAACCTCAAAGTGCAGCTAAAGCTCTCCAGAGGCGATCGCGCTGTGCTCAGTAACAAAGGTACACGTCTGTACCCAGTAAACGCTGTTGCTTCATCATTTGCACAGGGCGTATTTAGTCTGTGGCATTTAGGCTGTCACAAGGACTGAAGAACAGACACTTGCTTAGAAAAGAAACAGCATATGTTTTCAGAGATAAAGTGACTCTGCTTATGTGATGTATTCGTTGCTTAATTGAAGCTTTGGGGTTCTCTTTTCAAAGTAGGGGTTCAGCCTGCATCATCGTACGCTCAGCCCTGGTTCACCTGCACTGGCAAGCCCGTACAAACTGGCTGTTGTAAACTTTTCAGAAACTGTGTTTTCAAAGGATTTCTGGCATGCTTGACCAGGAGAAGTCCTCCTAACTGTGTGGTTATCAATTCTAAGTGCTCTCCTTTTCAAAGCGTGAAAAGGTACGGGCAGATTGAAACTATCCATGAAGGCTGAGATTATTGGTTTTTTCCTTTTCTTTTCCCCAGACGAGCAGTATTTCATTTTGGAATTTGAATATGTTCCCAACAAGCAGTACTCATATGATTGCAGGTTTATTCAAAAGTATTTTATATTTTGCATTATCATATCCTAAGGATTTAAGCCTGATTCTGGAAGCTTTTATACATTTTTTCTGAGGGATAGCCCATCTATAGTCACTTTTATTCAGACTAAAGTCAGATTGTACATAAATAAATGAGTACTGCTCAGAAAAACAGGAATTTGAGTCATACCCGCTTCAGGTTTGAAATCCTGGCCTTGGTGAAGTCAATGGTAAAATGTTCACTGAATTCACTGAAATCAGGATTTTACAGGCTTCCTCAGCAGAATTGCACTAGGCCTGTGTATATAAAAGGAAAGTTTTCCCCTGCTAATGATTTGGGGAGAAATCTGAACCAAAGCACACACTGAGAATGATGTTAGGGGAGCTGCTGTACCAGCTCATGCCTGAAACAACTTCTTAAAATAACCCCTGTATTTTTCTGCTAAAAATTCTCTATTGGGGGGCAGCTTAACATCTAACAAAAAGGAAAGCAAAAGTCACCTGATAGAGATTTCCCAGGTTTCCCCTGACAAGACACTGTATTTGTGACTCTTGGAGGGATAGCAAAGCACTATTCATTCTAATTATTCCTGCTTGTTCACTGCTTGCTCTATCTGAGCATCTTTAATGAAGATGAAAGAAAATAAACTGGTTCATGGTACTGGATCCGTCCTAGAGCTTTCTCTGGCAAAGCAGTCAGAAAACTGGCAGAAGGAGCTCCATGAGGATTTTATGTAAATTCTGGCAATCCCTGGCTGCTAGATTTCCCCTTTTGTGGAGGTGCAGCTTGGAAACATAGGGCTCCTTCCAGCCTCCTGGTTCCCTGCCAGACCCAGCTCAGCTGAATCGGTGGTTCTGGCACTCTGTTTAAACAACTGTAAGCAAATTAGCTGGGGTGTTTTAATGGGAAGCTCTTTTCCTTTCACTAGGGAAAGAAAACTCGGCAACCCATGGTGTTGAGGGATTGAGGTCTGGAGTTTCTGGAGTTCCCCTTTCCTGTTTTGTTTTTTTCCCCACACATCTCATCTATTCCAGCACACATGGCTTCAGTGCTATTTTGTAATTTCTCTCTTAACACGTAATCAAAAGCAGGAAGGGAGGTCAAGAAGAAAATCAGAGCTAGGGGAATTTAGTTGAATTATTGTAAGCACTAGAGGCTTCCTCAGAAGTGTTAAAAATGCGCAAAAATTATTTTAAGTTTATCTGTAATAATGTGGCATGTACTTTCATCGCCATCCTTTTAGTATAATGATATTAGCAGACAGAGGTAATATTTGAAATATTTATGATGGAGAGGTTGCCTGAATATGTTGCATTTATGTAATAAAGGGCTCTGTTTGACATGGATTAATGGTCATGTAAATATTGTATGTTGAATGTTTTTGTAAATATTTCCTTTCTCATTCTACATGCTGGTTTATGTAATTTTTAAGGGAACCATCAAAAATGTTTACAAATCTGTTTCTGAAATGGCAGCTTTTGATGTCTTAATTTTCCCATGAAGTATGGTTAGCCTTCATTAGAATTCAGGATTTTAAGACTCTTGGTTATAATCCCACTGTGATTTACATGGAGCTTAAAGCTAACAAACAAAATCTTTACTATATGGTCTCTCTGAGAACACTGAGTTTTGGTTGTCTGTCGGTTGTTGGTTTGGGTTTTTTCAATCTCAGTATTTCTGCTCTGTGGAAGGGATGTGCTGGGGTAGAGCTGCATAATGAAAAGTCAATTTGGTTATGTACTGCAGATGTGCAGAACAGTTTGAAAGAAACTGTAGAAGAAACAATAAAGATTTCATAGACTAGTAGAGCCTGGAGCTAAAGTTTTACTTCTTACTTTCATGGAGGTGATTTGTTTTTGGAATAGTGATCCCTGGAAGGTTACAGAACAGAAGTGAGGTAGACTTTCACCTCTGGCTCAGCAGCTGAAGTGAGTCCAAACCTACAAGGGCTAGTAATCACCGCCTAAAGAGATACAGTTCAATGGATAGGGATCAGTTACTTTTGGCCAAGGCTTTCACAAGAATAAAACAAAAAAAAACAACGAACAAAACCCCAACAAACTGCACAAGTACTATTATCAATGACTGGCACCTTTGTCACCTTTATTTTATTGTAGGGATGAACCAAAGTCTTCAGTCCCTGAGCTCTGAACTTCTGCTTTTACAGGCGTTCAGTCTAATGAAAATGAGAAAACCCAAACTATTGTATGGGTTTCTCAGCTAAATAACATTTTGGTTAGCAAAGTGTTAATTGTATCAGTCATACCAGGGCTTGGTCCTGAACATTATTAATAATTTTTGTGAAGTACTGAGTACCTCAGGTTATAATTACTTCATTAGTAGTTTGGAGTATCTGGCACTTTAGAAGATTAAAAGCGAGCTGGGTTATCTCCTTGTTTCAAGCATGAAGCATGAAAGGTAGAAGCTTGAAAAATACCTCACTTAACCTCCCGGTATACCCAACCTTTCAAGCTGATAAATGAGATTTTACCTAGATAACTTTCATTAATACTGGATCAGGAGATTTTGTTATAATGTGTCTTATTGCAGAACTACAGGCGTAACAAGCACATTAGGGACCACAAAGATGGTCTGATTCTCCCCAAGAACTGCAAAGATAGGGTGACGCAGAAATTCAAAGGCCACAAAGGACTAGAAAATCATCCATCTTTACCTTACCTCTACTACCATTTTTCAAAAAATGAACAGAATGTTATTTTAAAGAAAGGTTATCATAACACATTTCACGTTCTTGGGTGAATGTGCCAGACAATGTGGCAAAGTGGGGAAAGGATGAGTTGATTTCATGCTGACTTGATTTATTTATTTATTTATTTATTTGACTTCTGGCAAAATAATATGGGAAAAGTGTTGTTCCAGGGTAGCTGAAAAAGTTTGTTTAACATGAAATATTTGTTATTGTGTTGCTTCTCTTGGGGGGGAAAAAAAAAAAAAGATTAATTCAAAGAAAAGCACCTTTGATTTTGAAATGAAAAGTCAAAACATTTCATTTAGAAGTAAAAATGAAATATTCCCCTGAAAATTCATTTTCCTGTCAAAATGATTTGCCATATTCAAACAAGTGAATGATTTTGCTTGCTTTAATCTTGTGTTTTCTCAGTATTTATTATTACTATTCATATAATTTTCAATTACTAGTCAGCCCATCATTTCTTTCAACAAAATATTTCAGAACTCAGAATTGCCTTCGAGGATATTTTAGGTATATACCTGATCTCTAGATTAAATTTGTCTTCAGTCTTCATAGAGCTACTTAAATCTTTTTCAGCAAAGCTGAAAGATTTCCAATCTCAAATGTATTTCCATGAATTAGTGCATATCAGTTATCATGTCACATTTTGTCTTGTCTTTCTCCTAAGCTCAGTTTCTAATACTACAAATGATATAACTAATTTATTTAATTTCTTGATTAGTTATGTGGCTTTCATTGAACTTTTTCTAGAACTCATGCTCTTTTCTGTTGTGGACATCAGAACAGGACAAAGTATTCCAGCTTTTGAAAATACCAATATTTACAAATAGATGTACTGTCAACATTATCTTTCTTTTACTTGATATTTACTTGATATCTTGTCTATAAAACCCAAGATTTTAAAATGCATGATTTTATCTGTAATTTATATTTAGCTGTAATCCTGCCAAAAAGAAATCATGTATTTTTAACAAGATCTGAGTCCAAAGAAATTATATTACTTGGTGCTAATTATATTTAGCCTTTTAATTCTCCATTGCTGCAGTCCAAGGTTAAGACCAGTACTATATACAGTAATTAACAGAACTACAACTAGGTTATTTCATCAAGGAAATCCCAAGAATTTGTGATCAGTCAGTTTTCCAATATTTAACTGAAATTTAAAATAACTAAGGAAGCTCCTCAGTCTCTTAATTTAAGACATTTGAGTCTCTGTCTTTGTTTAAATTTGAATGCTTTACTTTAGTAATTGTTGTCCTGACATGTTCTTTTGTTATTGATGTGTCTATTTCAACCACAACATCACAATGTGAACACTCCTTATTCCAAGCCTTATTTTATATTAGAGAACTTATATTTATTAATACTTTGTTTTATCTTCCTCATAATTTACATTGTTAAAAAACAAACAACAGCAACTAAATAAAGAAAAATAAAAAATCATGGGAAGACATCTAAGTTAACATCTGCTTATTATCATAGAGAAGAAACAGTTTTAACTTTTCACTGAAAAAACCCAGTAAATATTCTCTGAATATTTAGAGATCTCAAAACTGGATTTGAGTGCAGTTTGGGATATATTGACATAGAACTTCATCAAGCCAGGAAAGATGGGGCTTGCAATTGCTCTGTGATCCTAATATGTCATTCTGAAATTTCTGTAGACTGCAAACAGGATGGGGGCAAGAGGCGGGATGCAACTATATTTTTTGATATTGAATTTATATAGCCTTCTGTCTAAGCGTTGGCACAAGATTCTTAATGCTATGGAGACAATTTTATTATAAGCCAAGAAAGACATTTTTAATTTAAAACAAAAAAACAACACCAAAAACAAAACACTAAACCAAAAAAGAAAGCAAACTTTTTCCCTGATTGTATAACAGTGAGATTTGGAGGGAGTTTGAGGGTTTTTTAGAGGATCTGGCATTAGTAGGAGAACAGATCTTTGGTTTGATAAACCATGAAGGTGTTTTTGCTACTCTTACATTCTAATGTGACAAAGCCTACTTGTGAGTGGGATTAATGAATGGCTTTACCGACAGAACAGGCACTATCAATTCCCCCAGAGTTGTTCTGATCTATAGTATAATGTCATTGTGGTTACTTTTATGGCATTACATCATTGTGATCACAGTTCTGTTTAAGACCTGGTGCCCTGCCACTAATGGGTGGCTGCTGAAAGAATTTTCTGATTTTAATTTTAGAGTGGAGAAAATGCTTTAGAAAGGTACCAAAACTAAAGAAAGGTCAGTGGAAATGCAAAAGGTAACACTTATGAAATTCAGCTATTAGATTTGTAGGCACTAGTAGTGTAAAGGATTGACTCCAAGGGGCGTGCAGATTCCCACCCTTTGTCTTGGTCTTGTTTAAGTCAACGAGACATTCTCCAGAGTACGTGCATGTTTGACCTCCTCTATTATGAGTGAGAGAAGGTTTAAACTGATCTCCTGTCTGTACATTGAGTAACCTGTTCAGTAAAGCTGCATGATACTTTCTTGGGGGTCTCCATCAAACTTCTGCAGTAGTTAGGCCTGCTTGTATAAAGCACTGAATGACCTGAAGAAAAGTATGCGTTTATAACATAACATTACCCAGAACGGGATGATCCCTTCCTCCTATTTTGTATAAATAAAAATTTAAGTAGAACTTCTGGGGCAGGATTGCATCCCACAGGAACATTGTTGTTGCGCTTTCTTTGAGAAGAGGGAGCTGTGAACTTCAATCTCAAAAATAAACTGCGATTGAAACTGCAGCACTTGTTGAGGGCCAACTCTTCATAAGAGAACAGCCAGGTCCCGGAGACCGGCTTTAGTTTCAGAGCAGAGATTACTGTAATTTTTTTGGTGGGAAGTCTGAATCTCTTGCCCTGATAATTCGATGCACATATTAAGGAGCCAAAACAGCTATAAAGGCATTTTTTTTTAGCTTAGCATTACTTGGAATTAAGATATTATATTGAATGTACTTGTAGCCTCCTATTTCTAATTTTGCGCCTAAACGCCTAATCTTAAAGGCTTTTCTCTGATGTAATGCAAAATGTGTTTGATAGCGAGACCAAGCTGAGCTGGGATGAAACCAATGAGCTCCAGGTGCTTTATGTCTTCCCAGGGAGGAAACAGGAGCCAAAGCAGGGTGTGCCGGGTCCCCCGCAAGCTTCCCTGATGTGGGTGGGAAGGTTAGTGCCCGGGAGAGTCTCGGGGTGTGGGTCCTGGTGTTGCCAGGAGTAGATCTGCCTCCCGGGCACAAAGTGGCTTCCCTGGCCAGCTACTAAAGAAAAAGTGAAAAGCAGGTAGTCCCCGACCAACACCAGAAGAAACGAATAGCCCCAGGCAATATTCTGATAGGCTCTTTCATATTGATGAGTACAAGGCAAAAGTACCCCTTTGGGTTTTGATGAGTCTATGCATGGAATAACGTATTTCTCAAGAAGAGTAGGAGTTTTAAAGTCTCTTCCCTGAATTCTCTGTTCAGCTTCACCAACTTCACCTTTTGAGCTCGTTATATCTTAACATATTACACTGGTCACACACCTAACTTGTTCTGATTTTTTCCGGTTGTTTTCTTGCATGTGGCTTAACAGTGACTATATAAAGCTGAACCTCCCTTGATAAATCTTTAATTATAACCGGTGGGGTTTCTCTCTTTATAGCCACTTCTGTTTCCTTAATAGGTGGCGTTATTAGATTAGATTTTATCCCATTTTTTTCAATTATAAATATGTGTTCCTAAGAAACAGGTTAACTAGCAAATTAGGACATTAATATTTGCTGTGTTCATGTATGAAAGCAAGGTTTTTCACAACCAGGATTTTGAAGAGGTTTCGTGTAATATTTTTCTTGTAAACAAGAAAACTCGTTTTCTTCATTAATATAAACTTGAGCTAGTTCATTCCTTCTCTTATGAGGAAAAAAAAATCACATAAATAGTAGTTTTCTCAGTCAAGCAGTTAGCTATCAGAGTTAACACAGTTCCACAAATGATTTGACTTTTTTTTTTTAAATGCGTAAGAAGGCTGTCCATTTCAAACTTGTGCATAGAAAATGTTTTCCTTATAATAAATCAAGAAAAGGAAATACATTCCATTTTCTTCTCTTTCTTCTTCTAGCACTAGTTTCGGTAGATGCTAAACGCTTCTTATTTTATTTTGTATGTCTTTGTATCAGTGTATTATACAGGCAACATAAGCAAACAAAGAAAGGAGACATTTCAGCAGAAAAAATAATGAGGTTTTATAAATTAAAATATGAGAGCTTATTTACAGCTGACCGGAGTACTTAAGGGCGAGGGGAAACTGGGGATGGAAGTTAATGTATGAATTCCAGAAACCCCACAGAAAATGCCAGCCCTCACTGATGCGAGGCATGCAGTCTGTCAAATAAGGGAAATAATGTTCATCTTCCTTTCTCTGATAGCTAATTGGTGACTCACAAACACACACCAAAATGTCATGTTCAGATTGTTTGCATGACATGATGATTTCAGTAGTTCATCTGACTTCTGCACTTTAAGGGAGTTTGGGTCATTTTATCTGCTCGGAAACAAGACAGGGGATCATGCTCTTCCTTACAGACCTAAGAAACAAAAGGCAATGAGTTTGTCACAGTGGGGTCATTTAAGAACATGCCAAACCAACACTCACTGTGGTTGTCAGTGGTGGCTGATGGCAGATACAAGATCTTATCAGACAAGCAAGTTACGCAGATGTAGATGTGACAAACCCCTGTAAATTAGCTGGCACTTCTCACCACTCCAAGACAAGATTAAAAAAAAAAACCCCAAAAAACTTCTGAAAGGGACGCCTTGTATTTCTCTTTGGCTTTTCTCCCTACACAGCCAGGGTCTACTGCCTGGAATACTGTGACCCTTGTGAGTTTTATACTCTGCACCTAGTCCTGTGAAACACATTGGATTATCCCAAATAACATTTGAGATGGAGGTAACTTAGCATGAAAGTAAAAGGAAGTAAGAACAGGCAGACTAGACTTTGTCTTGTCCAAAACTACCAAGAACCAGGAACAGCCAGGGAGCGGCTGACCAGGAGACTGCTCTGCAGCTCCTCCTCCCTCTGCTTCCCCATGACCAGCCAGGGACCCACCTATCCTGGGGGGTCTCACCTTGGACTGATGTGTCTGATGACCTTCCAGCCATGATGCCACCTCCACTTCTTGAAACTAGAAAGCCAAAGTACATCTAAGGGCCAGACTCTTGATTCTGAATCTGAGGATCTACTGCTTCTTTGGCTGAGCTAATTACTTTCTGCTCTCCTTCCTTGGCCAGTGACATTTGATACGAAGACAATATTGGTGTAAAGAAAATTATGCAGTAGATCCATAGTATATGTACAGATATATAAATTATATATATACTTGACCCTTCTCGTGAGGATTATCTCAGAGTCATACTTTTCATGCAAATTTTCGCTTTTTGTGACACGCATCATCCCAAACTACTTTACTCTTTGACCAGACCCAAGGAACTATGACATGACTATTTACTAATTGCAACCATGGTCTTGAGGCACTGAACACCATCCATTCCCATAAAGATAAACAGAAGATGCAATATTCAGCATCTTCCCAAATCAGCCTCCTTGACCCTGCAATGAATAATTGATGCAAGCTCCAATAATACTGCTATTTCACCAAACCACTGAATGTGGCCAGCCTACAATGTGCTGTCTGTATTCTTTGAGGGGGTAGGGATAGCAAGAGGTTAATCACATCATATTTCACTGTCAGAAAATATTTTAGAGAGGCCCTTTCATAAGTAGAGTGTCAGTTAAAAGCAGATTACCAAACCATGAATTTTAAACAGTGAAACAGAAGAACAGTGTAAGGGTCAGGCTGTGGGTTTTTTCCCACTCCCCAAACCATGAAATTAAGAGCCTTATTCCAATTAGTTTAGAAAGTGGCTGTCTGAGGAAAAGAAATGTAGAACATCCATGAAACTTGTCAAGCTGTTTTACATATACTGACTACAAATTCAGGACCATTTTTTATCAAAAATTTCCCTCCATAATGCTGCGCAGTTTTTCCCTAAAGTGTAGGAATATCACATACGTGTCACATCATATGCTATATAGTGCACACGAGTATGAGCGTCTTCTATATTTAGCTACCAAAGGCTTTTATTCTTTTATATACTGATTCCACATTAAGTTACGCATGAAGATGATTTTGTGGGAGGAGAAAGAGGAGGAAAATGACCTTTTTTTTAGTGGTGAATTGGAAATATGACATTATGTGTAATTTATCTCTCTTTCAAATAAACTAAACATATTTCAAGATATAAAAGCTTTACTGATAGCTCTTGTTAAAAGTTGAAAATAATTTCAATTCATCATTCCTCATCTGCCTTAAAATGAGTTTTCTGTTGCATTAATGGTAGCCAAAAGGGTTTTGCTGAAAATAGGGGGGCGGAAGTAGTTCAGCTTGCCATACTCTGGCAGAATGTATGCACAAGTTTACTAATAAAAAACATCATTTAACAGCAGAAACAACAAAAGAATGGGCAACGAAATTTTAAGCTTTTATGATGCGCTTAATACTGGAGTACTGGGATATTTACACTTATGTTGCCCTTCTTATTCAGGCTGGACCAATTACACCTAGAGTTTGGTCTATAATAGTAAAGCATAAGACCAAATTTTGTGCTTTTGGTTTCTTCCTTTTTAACAAATAATAGAAGGACAAAAGCGATAATCAATACTAGAGAAGCATTTGCTACTCTAACCTATCCTAATGCATCACGTCAGGTGTGTCTCTTAAATATATAAAAAAATCACACTAATATAATACTTTGCATTCACCTCCTTCTTGAAGGATTGATGTAAATTAATTTCCCATAATTATTTTTCTTCTTTATGAACTCATATTCAACTTCTTTTGAGTTCAGTTTGCGATCTTGATTTATTATTTGAAAACACAACCATAGTGATGGAGCTACTTTGAAATGTGGAAACCTGAAGTTTCCTTTGCAGAAAACTAAAGTTCTTGCAATACAAAACTTACTTAAAAGAAAAAAAAATAAAGAGATTATGAACTGGTAGAAATTCAACAGAAAAATCAGTTAATTTAATTTCTTTTTTTATGAGGTTTATTTTGGATATTTTCTTTTTCTGGTATCTGGAATCATCCCAACCTGGAAACAGACAGTTAACAGAAAACAGAGTTAAATAAGAGATATCTGTGGGTATTTTATCCCAACACTAGTGTATAATTTTATTTATTTGTTTTAAACAAGCAAATAAAACTATCAGGTGAGGTGATTCATAGTTATTTGATTGGTGGCAATTTTATTATCATCCATATACCCTTAATCAACATTCTTCCCTGCATGCCTGGCTCTCAGTAGCCTTCTGCACATACCAGGAAAGCTGACTGTCTGTGTCAAGATCATCTGTGTAGTTTTAAGAAGAGCATTTTGCCCTCAGGCTCATAACAGTTCATTGATTATACAAAAGCTCTTCCCTTGCCAACCCTCTACACGTGCTCTGTTTCATGCTGCAATTAGGAAGTGTTCGCTTTTACCAACAGAGTGGAAAAGAGGTATTACCTCTCCTCTACCCACCCCAAACTCCAAAGGAGAGACGTAGTTCTCTGAGTGCTTGGAGTTACAGAAGTTTGATTTCCTGTGGGTTTCTGCTTCATGATTCAGCTCTCTGGGGTGTGATAAGAGTTGAGCTCTGATGGAAACCTTCTTACTGTGGCAGTACTGGGGGGCAAACCTCTCATTGACTAACCTGCCCATCGGAACTAGCGTGACCATAGTAATTTTGAAGATGCTCAGTGATATTTGGTTGTAACTAAATAATTGAACAAACCATTGTGGCCAAATTTGGTTGTAATTAGCCAAGGGGAAGGAGATAGAAAGAAGACCTAGGATGTAATTGGTACTTACTAGTTGTGTTTAGGGACCTGAGCTAAAAATACAACAGGTCGATTTGAATCTTTCCCTGATTACGTTAGCTTTGTACACCATAGTGTGGGGTTTGTTAACTCTATAGATTCAGCAAAAAAAATCTCCAGGCAAGAAAGAAGCCCTAAACACATGCTTAAAGTTAAGCGTCTGCTTAAAGTGATTTTCTGAATCAAGGATTTATGCTGGTGAATGAAGAATCACTGAAAAAATATGCATGAGTTGCTCTTTTGGATTTCTTTCTACCGCATTTTACACTAACTTTGTTTTGATTGAGATTTATTGCTTGGATTTTCTGCTAATTTCAAAGACCCAGACTTCCATTTTGAATAAAGCAGTGGTTCTCTGAATAAACTTCCTTAGGACAATAGTTTTATATGTGTGTATATATATATTTTAGGAAAAATACATTCTAATATGATTAATATTCATTCCTATTAAAGCTCTAAAACTGTCATCATAGAATCTACAAATCAGGTGTATTTCATTCTTTATTGAACAATTTAAGGAGAAATGCATTAATATTATTCAGAAAGCAATCATAGGTGTGCTTTATAGCTCTTTTATACCAATATCAAATGAATTTCCTGACAAGTTAAACACGGTAGCCTTTAATCATAGCAAACTGCAAGGCACTTCAGCTGCATAAATTAGGGACAATTAACTAAAAAACAAAATGAGTTACACACATGCAGCTCATTATTTTTAATTTGAAATTTTATTTATGCTGGAGTCAGTTTCTATCTGATACACCAGATGCCAGGTTAAAAAAAAAGAAATAATATAATAGTGGCTCTGAAGTCAGGGTATTTTCTGCAGACAAGCAGGACTGGAGCAAGTATATGTTTTGATGCTAACAAAGATGAGAAACGCCATGTTTCCTTACGTGATTTGTCCCCAGTGCCTCTTGATGAATGCAGAAGCATTCAGTTGCAAGCCAACTTGTGATGCTTTTGGTGCATGTGTCATAAAATCGCTTTATCTTCCCCATCACCTCTCGCTTTGTGATCATCTGTTCTGATGGCTCCTCCATACCCTGGAGTACTTCTGGCTGGAAACTTCTTGGAGTCATCTTTCACTCAGGCATGGAAACCATAAAGATACTTCTGGTTTACCAAGTCTGAGCCTCGCTATCTGAGCACTGGTGCAGGGCAGACCAGGATATAGCGCTTGTTGGCAGGTGGGACTCATGGAGCCACATCTGGGTTGTCCCTGCTCATACTCCTGGAGAGAATTGCTGAGCACAGCCACTGTCCCAGATCATCTCCCCGTCACTGCACGAATTGGTATCAGCCTGAAGAGACAATCTGGACCTTCCTCTGCAGTGATCCATGAAGTTTCCCATGTCTGAATGTCCTTTCTCTTTCTGCCAAGGGTGTGAGCTGCCAGCAAGATCAAATGTCCAGTGCCAGTCTTGGCCCGAAATGGCCCTGCAGGGTGGTGTGGACCTAGCCCTTGAGGGTCTCTGCTGGCTGGACACCTTTGTACCTCTTGTGGGGCACCATACTGGGATCTACAGAATTGAATTTGGTGGGCCAAGCCTGTAAGGGAACTCTCCTAGCTAGATGCTGCCCTGTATTTAGCAAGATGTTGAGTTTAAAGACCATTTTGCCCCGAGAAGCAGAGAATATGAAAACAATGTCATATTACTTGGTGGAGTTAAGTCTGCTTGGCTTAGAAACTAGCCTTTCAGTGGCATATGCCCAAGGTCATACACTAGACACGAGCATGCAGGCTTCTGCAGTGGGACACAGCAAATATCAATTGAAAGCCAGTAGATAAAAAGCTTGATCAAAATTCTTCCTGTGGCTTTTTCTTGAGAAGGCTTGTAGTGTTTGCAGAAGAAAGACTGTGCAGGGGAACCTACATGAGGTGTCTCCATTAGTAGGCAAGCCCTGGATGCCTCTGTGATACCCACAGGTGCAGTCTTACTCATTCATTAGTTAATTGGTGCAGTCTAGATTTTCCTCAAAAATTATTTGTGAATGTAGCTAGGGGATGATTTATGGTCGTTCCAGAGAAAACAGCTGAGGAAACAAGAGTGAGCAGTCCGGGAAAATGGCAAGGGGTGACATCCTTGCAAGGTCCACCAGGCAGAGCTGTGTGATGGGAAGGGGAGGCGGGAGCAGGGCAGTTGAGGGCTGGCATCTGCAAATATCTTTGGAAAAATTGTCAGGCTGGATGAGACATCCCGCTGGCACTTAGTGAGACCATGATGACCTAATCAGTTATTTCTTGTTTTCATTTCTGTGAATTTATTTCTGCAGCTTGCAGAAGGGATGCCTTGGGTAAAAGACCTCCAAACCTATTCTGTAAGCAAGTTCCATCTCTGTAACACGTGCTTATCAGGGACTAGCATTTGCTTTAAAATATTTCTCAATTTGAACATGGTGCCTGATAAGAAAATTAAGAGTGACTTAAGGCTGGTTAGATTGGGTTTTTTTCTGTATACGGTATTTAGAATTGAGATCACTTCCATCTAAACAAAAATAATTGTATGTTTCCTCTCAACTGTCATTCAAATAATTTATTAAAGTAACCACACATTTCCTTTTCTGTAGGGCTTCCCTAGGGATGGCGGTTTGCAAGAACCAGCAGTTTCCATGCCACTAATGTTATTTATTCCAATTTTATCAGCTCCTGTATATTTCTGGAAGTGTCTCATTATGTTAGTATTTTTAGCATTTATATCACTACAGAGAATTGGTTTGCCATTACATGAGAATTTTTTGCTCTCAGAGGAAAAAAAGAAACGTCATTCAGGATCATATGAAAACTCAAAACACAATAACTTTGAGAGGTTAAGAACCATTTCAGTGGTAAGAACCATACCATTGTATTTTAGTTTTTCTCTTTTTTAACCTACTTTTAAAAAATTGGAGAGTTCTTTTGACTGGAATCACATTATTTTCACTCTGACAATATTGAAACATGGAGGATTTGTCAAAACTGTCATAGTTTTATGAACAGTTTCAATTTTCATTTACTATCATGTTAGCTAAAAATAGTTAATTGAAAAATTTTCAACTGTCTGTAATTTTGATGCTTTTTTCATCAGCTCCAAAATTGGACAGCGAAATCACAGCCCAGACAGGCTGTCCCAGCCCCCTGGTGAAGTGCAAGGTTACCATCCCCAGGCTTTCAATCTAGGGACTATCAAATAAGCAGTAAATCAGTTTGCTTGGGTTTTTTAATGTTTTAAAATATACATTACACATCCTCTGTTAGCTGAACTCTTTTCAGGGAATGTTTCCTGACTATATATCTCAGCATGAGTTCAGAGGGTGTCCGTAAGAAAAAATAATAATAAAAATTAAGGACACTTATTTTCCAAAAACGTCTTTCTCTTGCATATCTCAAAAAGCAAGTGATTCTCTAGCGGAACTGTCCTTCTCTGTGCATTGCAGGATGCAAATAACATCGCAAAACGTAAACTGAGCTGCCATGAATTATTCAGAGCACCAGAAGCAGCAGCTGTTATTTGTATTTGTCTCTAATTTTGAAGGGTGGAGAATTGGAGGCCTTCATTGACAAAAGGGGAAGAGGAGGAGACGGTGGGAATGAATTGCTGCCCAACACCTCAGATGCTTCAACATCTGCAAGGCTGTGTTTAATTTGGTAATCTAGACTGTAGTCCCTTCTGTTAGCAACAAGGGCAACAAATTGATTGTGTGAAAGCCTGCTTCTTCTGACAGGTAGAGAAAGAGTCAGCCCATTTCAAGTGACAGAACAAATTTTGGTTTAAAAATGATCAAAGCCAGTTTATATCCATGAAACAGCTCTAGGGAGAGAGATAGAATGTAGAGATATTATGAGTACAACCTATATTATGGAAAAATACTCAACTTCTTTTTTTTTTCTTTTTTTTTCCCCTGAAGTGAAAATATTTTGAGATGGGATGATTGGACTATTCCATGTTATTTTTGTACATATGCTGTTTGTAAAATTTCTGGCTTCTGCAGAACTGCCATTCCTTCTTCCATTGCTGCAAACTCAGTAACTCAGTTAAAATCAACAAGAAATTGGTACGTTCAAGAGGAGACAGGACTTTCCATGATTTTATTTACTATTAGAAAGATCAAGTTTTGCAGATTAAGTATGAATGTACTTTGAAGAAAGAAACAATATTAATGAGAGATGACTGCAGTTACTCAAGAGTATATAATAGGTGGAATGTGATATGTTGTAGGCCTAATCCTCCAATACAGTATTGCGTTGCTACTACAGTATGGCACGAAGAATTATGCCAAACTTTTTTATCACTATCACAGGGATAACTGTATATTTGGTAGAAACTCTGGTTGTGTATTTCCAATAGAGCATTATTTAAGCAATGATCCACTCTCTAATGCAGAGCAGAAAAATTTCTTTGGGTACAAAGAAATCAATATTAGCAAACAAAATGTTAAAGAGTTCAGCACTTACTCTGAAGCTTAAGCACTATTTACTCTTCTGGGATAAACCCCAAGGTCCTTTACTCAGGCAAACTCTCTTTGATACCAATGGTGTTTGCTTGAATGAAGACAGAATTAAGAAGCTCAGGATCTGGGTCATGAGATTTAGCTCACCAACCTGTAAAGACATTTAGCAAGGATTACACAAGCACAGAACTCGCACAAAGACACCATTTCACTAAAATCAATTTTAGATAGGAAAAGCCTTTTGATAGGAAATCCAATTTTTTTTTTCTTTTTTCTGGAGAGCAAGAAAGAAAATGGCAAAAAATACAAAGTTAAGATAAATTATCTTACATAACTTCCAGGCTACAAACTGATGTGTGGCTCTGCAAACAAGAATAGAAAAGGGATATAGCTTTATATGAGAAGAGAGCTATCTTTTAGGATACTGGGTTTTTGCACAGTAATATTGGGCACCTAAACAGGATGTGCATGTAGATAACAAGAGAAGTACTGGCATGTTTCCTCAGAAAGTATTGTGGGATCAAACCCAAATGCAGGCAAGAGGAATCTCTAACGTAGTTCACTTATGTCATAATGACAGAGGAGAGAATTAGCAAAAATTAATGGTCTATGGCTATTCTGCCGTTTGGAAAGTGGAAATGATCCATGTTTGAAAGGTTGAGCTGAACCTGGTGCAGAAATAAAGGTGCTGCGCATCATTTTGTGGTGGTGAGAGCAGGAAACTGATATGAAATGCGGCTACATGGTTAGTTTAAAATTTTTTTAGTTATTTAGTTGTTTATTTTTTTAATGGAATTGAATAGCTGGGACAGGGATGAATGCCTATCCCACTTTCAGCTCTGCGGGAAGCTTCTCCAACACCGTGGTTTCCACCCCTGGGTGCTCCTCAGGCTGCTGGAGCCGAGCTGCTGCCCCGACCCCCCCACGGACAGGCAGACCCTTTGCAGCCCCCAGTGACTACACAAAAAGCTTGTTATCCCTCAGTGAAAACTAATTTCCATTAAATACAGTCTGGAGATCTTCTGTGAAGCCTTCCATTTGGAGCTGTACTTAACAGGAGCAGTAACGGATGGTTTTCTAACCAAAGAGCCAGGGATGAGATCCCAGCGGAGAGCCCGGCACGAGGGGCACGGAGGTGGTTGCGTCTCCTCTGCCTCCATTTTCTCCAGGGACCTTCAACACGGTATTGCCCCATCAAACCAAAGCTGCCTCCCACTCCCCTGGCAGCCCCCAGCACAGACAGCTCACCCTCAGGCTGATGATGGGTCAATTAATCCAGGCCTCCCAGCCAACCCGCCGAGTTTATTAATCCAGTTTCCATTAAAAGGTGCCTTTTGCAGCTGCTCAGCCCTCGCGCGTTAACCATCCCTCCGCGCCACCAACGCCACAAAAGCTTTTCCACAGGGAGAGCTGCAGTCGAAGCCCTGAATGGCCTGAGATATTTCTGAGGCACCTCAGCGTGGGGATTTCTAGCAATTTATGGCCTCTCCGTAAGGAATTTCAGCCATTTGGGGCGAGACAAAAGACTCCAGCGAGTGCTCCTGACAGCATGCTGCCTGAGCTGCTCAGCTGCAGCACTCCAGTAAGTAGTTTTTAAAATAAACTGCCTAGGGTTAGATTTTTCTCCTGGAAAGTGGAGGCACAAGGGATGCCTTTCCTAAGGGGTGCCTTGAAATGGGGACAACCTACTGCTTTTTCCCCTTTTCTGTACCTGGTCAGTAAGATCCTGCCCTTCCCACCCCTCGGCTCACCAGCTCAGGCTGCTGAGTACAGATTTCTCTATTTCTGATGCAGGTGGGGAAGAATGAGTAGGTAGAGAGCTCCCTTTTACCACATTCTTCAGTGTCCCACAACAAAAAACTCCATAGTGGTGGTATCATCCCAAATCTGGGTTCTTTACCCAGTGTGCAAGCCAATAACACAGAGCAGAGGTATTTCCAAGTTTATTCCATTAATGCACAGAAATGGGGTGCTTATCCCAAAACGTGAACACACCTCAGTTTCAGAATTCTCACCTTTTTACACATTGAATATTACACTTTCAAACAATTAATACTTATTCATTGTTATTCTCTTTAATGATGGGTCGAGATTTCTTCGCTTCCCATGTAAATTAGTGTGCAGACTCCGTCTTCTTCTTCCATTGTTCTCTTTTGAGTAGGTGGTATCATTTGGGTAGGTGGTCAATGAGTCGGTGGTTGTGGTTCCTCCTGCCGGAATTACCTTTTACTGACTTCTCCTCTAATCTTGGCAGTTCCAGGAGCTTTTCTCAGTTTGCTGACCCGGCCTACGGTTCATCACTCTTGACAGGAATACCCTATTTATCAACAAAGCTACATTGTCTAGTGGTTAGTTCCTTAATTGAAACACAGGTAAGTCATGTCTATTTCTCTATTTTAATATCAGGTAAATAATTAAATAGGGTGGGGCAGTATAGAGAACTTTAGCAGCAGCAGGTTTCCTTGGTAGCTTCAATTACATTTTACATTTCAGTTTTCTAGGTTAATATCAATTTTACTACAACAGTGGCAAGTGAGAGCCCTGCAAAGCTGTTCCAAGCCTCAGCATCAGGACAGAGCATCCCAAATGGCAGACTGAAAATCTCTTGCCATGGAAATGCCAGGGGAAGGAGAGCTATTTGCAGGAGCAAGAGTGGAAAAGCTGGGACTCTGTTAGTCCTCTGAAAGGCTTTCATTTTCTCTCTTTGTCCTCCCTATCCAGGACAGCGTGGATGAGGATTACATCATGGCAGGAATCAGGAGGGCAATACAGGTAAAATCTAAGTGAACAGAAAAGAACAGAAGCCAGATGGCTGCATAAACACATGAGCCACCGCATCCCCATTTACAGTGACAGCACACAATAAAAAGGAAGAATAGTGAAATAAATTTTCTTATTGTGATATTCTAAGACATGAATTTAATAGAAAGTCTGTTGTCTTTTTTTTTTTTTTTTGAATATGAACTTAAAAGCATTCAGATGCTGAGTTCTTGCTCACTGGGGTTGCCTTCATTACAGAAAGGAAAAGAAACCACCATGTGTTTTTTCAGTTTGGTGATCAGGGTTCTTTTAAGCAATGTCAAGTATCCTTTAACATATACGTGCATCAGCTAGAAAAGCAGGAAGCAAAGGACAGAAGTAGCAAAAAAATTAAAGACTAAGGTGTGGTTGTTTTTTCATACAGAAAACATCAACAAGTTTATACTGGACCATTCTGCATATTCTGCAGCCTTTAGGCATATGAATAATCTGAATAAATTTACTTGCACTCAGAAGTTAGCCCAATCTTGCAGTTCCCGCCTCCCCCCAAAGAAAAGCATGTTTAAAATCAGGTGTTACATCAGAATATGCAAAAACTTTTTGTTTAAAACTGTTTCAGTGGAGAACAATGGCCTTTTTGTACTTACAGAGAAGTACATTCCATTTCCCTTTTTTACCTGTCATGCTTCCCTGGCTTTTAAGCCACTTCCACTTTGCAGTGAAAAACTGCAGAATCCCTGCAGAGTTGTATAAGTGATTATGACTTTTTTTTCCCCCAAATTTTTCTTGGAAAACTTTTTTTGGTCCATGTTATATCCTCATGTCCCAGTGCATCTCTAAGTAATTGCACATTTTGTCATCCAGATCACAAAGCTATAAAGAAAATAGAGGAGACCTTTACCTGTAGGATGCAGGAGGGATCAGGTGACTGAGGTGGAAGCAGAGTCAGTGAGCACAAATACGGGAGCTCGCCCTGTCAATATCTAGCACCGACCAAAGCAAGCAAAACGAAATGGAAATGAGCTGTGAAGCCAAATGATAAAATGCTTCTCTGCTTACTTTAAACAGGGTGTTTCCAGTTATCCTTACAGCCTCACTTAGATTCATTGTTCAGTGTTCCTCAGTCAATATTCTATTTATCATTCAACAACCAGAGTGGTTACGATCCTTCATCCTTGATAAAAGAGTAGAAATTATTGATTTAATTGGGAGCAGGGTTGAGAACTTGGTTCACCACTACCTTCCTGTTAACTCTGTTGCTTACTGTAAATTACTTGAGGAAAAGTCTGTTTGCTGTATTGCTTGTACCCATTTAGTTCTGTTTTCAGTGCTGTTTGAAATTGCTTTCTCCCAAAAGACAGAGAGCATCATCAAGGAATTCACAGATTAGATCTCCTTCAGCTGAAATCAGTCTATGCAATTCTGATCATGGTTATTTTTCAGAACAGATTTGTGTATGTGTCTGGGTATTTTGAGAAGTACATTGTTGATTACTAAAGCAATCAAGTCCAGACAATGATTTTGTGATTCACTTCAGTGACGTGATATAAATATGAGCTTTTCTGTTTCATTTATAACCCTGAACACCCACTCAGCTGCCTTGCTGAGATTTGTTCCGTTGCCTCCAATTCTATGTTTATCGGCTCTTTAAGCTGAAACAAAAAACCCCCACGCACAAAGTAGGTATTTTTGGAGGAAGAGACTGATGGCTCTCTTTGCACAGAAACGTCTTACTTTCTCCTCAGTTGATTTTATAACTTACTGCCCACACTGAACCAGACTGTTTATCACTCTCATCCTCAGCGGTGCTTTCTCAACCCATCGGTAGCTATACTTTGCCTTCCCAATTTGTTTAGCCCAAGATTTAAGATGGACGGAGGCTGCTGCTCTTATAAATCCTGATTTCATTAGTGATGAAGTGTCTGGCAAAAAGTCCCTGCAGTAGACACGCTGCTCTCCATCTCCCGTACAGTCTAACTAGGTCTCCAAAGGTAAAAAGAGCATAGGATGTCCGGGGCCCGTGGAAGCGCGATAATAAGACTTATGAAGAAAGTGGTCCCTGCGAGGCCTCATTACAGGCATTTCTAGGGCTAAGTTACTGCTTCAGAGTGGGGAAAAGGCATCTTTACAACAACTTACCCAAAATAAAGTGGATCATTTCTATCTGGATCTGTCTTCCATTTCCCTCGTAATAGTAGCAGAGTAAGACTTGCTAATTGGTACATAATGCAGTTTGTCATACATTTTTGTTATGCTGTCATTATTTTTACCATCAATATGAACCCATCTTAACACTGAGGCATAACTGTCTCCAATTAACTGATGAAAAATGACATCTGTGTAAATGTGCAGTGTAAAATTGTACTCATCTATCTGAATACTGTATTTTTCCTTGGTAGCTTGCTTTCACAGACAAATTAAAATTGAGAGATGAAATGAATTTAAAAAAACAAAACAAATAAAACAGCAGCACTGTTGTTTTCACAAAGAAGATAGATGGTTCTGTGTAGCTTGTACTTCAGTAGGAGCAGGAAAGATAGATGCTACCTATCCTATTATCTGAAAAATAATATAACTACATTGCAGAAAAAAGCTCCAACAGGATAAAAACATTTAAAAGTAAGAGGAAACCTAGTTGTGGTGTTTTCTCACACTTTTTTTCAAAAACAGGAAGAATTTTAAAAGTGGTATCTGACAATTTAATTTTATCTACTTTCATAGTTAGAGGTTTGTGTGTATCCATATTTATATAAAATATATTTATATTGTATGTATTTATAATATATTGCTATAAAATAAAGTGGGTAACTGTTTATTGTCAGTGGCTCTGATTAGTCTAGCTTAATGTTTACAAAAAGCCTGAATAGGCTTTGGATTTAGGGGTTGAATACTTTTGATGGATTTAAATCAAAATACATAAAAACTGTTAAGAGAAAATGTGGAACAGAAAGAGGTGAATAGGCTGTGAAAAGGAGATATGGAAATTCAAGTTCCTTCCTCCAGCTGGTCTTACGGGCGGCTAACACGTCCCCTTGATCCATGTCACAAAAGAAACTGTGGTGAGCATCAGGCTTTGTGCAGATGTCAGTCAACTGTAGACGTGAGGCAGCACAAGGTGCCATTGCAGGACCTGGGAGGATGCAGCAGCTCCCAGCAACGGCACAAGCCACATTGCAAGATCTTGAATGTTTGAGGTTTGAAAGTGGAGTCAACATATCTCCAGACATATGTAGCAGTACAGTGGGGTTTTACAGAATTGCAATATGGGGCTTGTATGGCACATATGAGCCTCTGTGAGTGTGCAAAACCGGATACCAATAATTTTTTTTTTTTTTTCTGCCTACTTTCTCCCTGTCCAAACTCAAGATAAATATGACCTAAACTCTGGAGAAGAATTTTCTTCTGCCTCCTTTTATATTTACAAATAAAATGGCCTGAAGAAAAGCCACATTTATTTGCAACTAAAATACCATCTGCTTATATGTGAAAAAATTGCCTTGTCATATGGATTCAGGGTTAAAATGATAGATTTAATTATCAGAAAGCAAAAGAGCAATTCATGTTTGGAAACAGCAAATTGCAGCAGAACTCGATATTTAATTTTATTCCATTTCCTGAAAGTTCAATAGACACTGTGGGTTTCTCCAAAATTCAACAGATCATTTGGAATAAAATTGTTGAGATGCTGCATTTATGAAGCATAACAAAATGTAGCTTATCACATACCCCATTGTCGCTGCTAATACACGTTGGAAAGTTTCCTGTAGTTTCATCGTTCATACTTTTTTGTCCTTTATCAGTGGCTGCCTACATTGCCATATAACTTAGTTTAGATTACCCAAACTCATTTTGTTAAATCAAATTCTAGTAGGTTTTTTTTTTTTCTTTCCTTTTATTCTATTATGAAGATGTGTGCTACACATGGTCCAATATTATGGTTGGTCTGAATTGATTATAATTCTTTTTCTCGTTATTCTACTACATAAAAATATCACTTATATTTTTCCCGTCATGGTTTCTTATAGACAGACATAATGCTAGGATGACAAATAATTTCTCAATGAGAAGATTAAAAGAATAGTTGCTTCTCTACTTAATGGATGTTCTCCTCTGTTCTGATTAGCATCCACATCACTCTGAAGTTGAACATTTCTTTTTATTTCCCTATGTGACAATTTCTTTATAGTTTTAATGAATTTTCCAGCCATCATTTCTTCAGGCTCCTCAGACTTTATATGCAGATGTCCTGAATCGGTACCGCCGTGCCCCAACGAAGCACTCGCTGTTACATAAGGTAACGCAGCTCTGTAACTCTTTTGTTCCCTGAATGTATGGTCAAGCTATTCAGCAATGCATATCTTTACCTTGCTACATGCTGAGATATGTTCTAGTTTAAGGACATTTTTCTAACTAAAGAAAAAGTATTCTTTTGTCAAGCTACAGTATTTTTAGGCAGTTTCTCCTCCAACTTAGTATTCACTGAAGTCCTCTAAGATTTCTCTACCATTTCTCTATCCATGCCAACTTGGATGAAACATTAGTGCTTCTTCAAAAGCACTGAAAAGCGTTGTGGTGTGGTTTTTTTTTTAAAGAAAGAAGACCTGCCATACAGGTCAGCCACTCTAGAGTTCCATCAGCGCGCAAGGAGGTAGATTGAAAACACTCTCTAATAAGGTGTTTTTTCCATAACTTATTGTTTGAATTTACTGTTGGGGGAAAACAATTGCAATGAAAATTGATGCAGTGGAAGGCACAGGCAGAACCATGGAACCACAGCCTCATGGTTAACTCTCCTTTGCCGCATCTAGAACACCTGTACCTAACATTAGAGGGATTTCAGCCTTTAATTTCCTGACATACAAAATGTCAACAGATGACAACCCAGATTCCAAAAAATATTTCATTACTTGGATTCTGATTTCCACCAATTTTGGGATTCTGGATATTGGATCATGCAGACTTACATTTAATTTGGTTTACATCTAATTTTTGGAAATAAAGACACTGATCTTTCTGGTATACATGACCTGACCTGCTTTCTTGGGTCTCATCCGTGACACCAGCTCATGCAGTCACACTCTGGGACAAGGTAGGCTTTGCTGTTGATTTTTTTATTTTGTTTATTGATTGTGTTGATGAATGCTCTTGAATTCTACCAAGTGATGTGAGAGTATTTGTCTAGATTTCTCAGATGTTTGAATTCAAGGCCTAAAAAGGCATAGATTGCAACATATTCATGTGTAACTGAAAAATTAACCTCTATATTGGGGAGAGAGGGGAAGGGAGGGTGAGAAGGTTGGTGGCAGATGTGTTGTTTATGATAGATCATTTTTTTTAAATAACAAAGAGTCTGTGGTTTTATACAAGCTTTTCTGTGTTTCACTTTTGTATCCCTTATATTTCATTTTCAAGCACTGTCCCTCAAATTTCCGTAACACAGTTCATGGATAGTCTCCTTTGCCCAACTTAAAAGAAAACTATTTAAAAACATCAGGTATTTGAGAATAAGCTATTGTCAGGGAAAAGAAAGGAAAAAAAGAGAAAACCCTCTGACTGTCTTTCTTTTTGCTGGCACCACTCCTTGCTGATTCCAAAAGCTACATTATTTAAGCCTTCTGTAGCTGTCTTCCACATTTCTGGAGAATTTCAGCTCTCATGGGTTTTTCTCCCTTTCTTTTTTTACTGGGGTATTCTTGTATTTCTGTATAGGTCTGGTGTCTACCTTGCTAATATGTCAGAGTCTGACACATGCTTTGTTTGGTATTTCAGCTCTAACTGATCAGCATAATCATGTAATTCCAACTGTCTCCTGTGGCCCTTTGTAAACAAGCTGCAGGATTTTCTCCAGGAGATGGATTATGCGCTTTATCTTTAGTAAGCATTCTGATTTATCTCCAAGTAACAGTGAGCCCACAATCTCTTCCTGTATCACACTTGTTTAATTTAAGATCAATACTTACATGTCTAACATTTAATACATGCTTAAAACCTTGTTTGGATGTGGTCCCTGAAAGATATTTTACTGTCTGGGTTTTCCTTCTAGAACGGTATAGATGGTATAGTTCACTGTTTCATTGCTTTTGAGGAAAAAATCATTATTTTCCAAATTTTTGTTTTATTTTCATAAATTTAATACTATAGAACCCCTCTAAACATAAAGAATCTTCAGCTTTTGGCCTTATGAGAAGCATTGAAGTACCCATGAGATCTATTGCCTGACTGAAGGCAAAACAGACAAGTTGTTTCCTTTGAGTGGTGAGTGCCCAAACCAGTGTGCGTCTTTGCCACTTATTAAACTAGATTAATAACACTGAGGTAACTCAGCCTTTGTGGTTTTCAGCTTTGTAAAATATTAGTAAGGGGTTTCTAATAGCGGAAATAGTTGTTTATTGGGGCAATTATTGAAATGAATGTTGCCAGTGAATATAGTCAGGCATATAGTGAATGAGAAGATAGCGGGCTTGTTGGTATGGCCATTGTGCTGATAAGCTTATATGCAACTGAAATGTCTTGCAGAAGATGGAAATGTTCAGTCTGAGACAGTTCCTAAAGACATCAGTGTGATTCTTATCTTGCATGTCAAAACTTCTAGTTTTGGAATGTCAATGGAAAATGTCACAGGTAATTTAGCACTATCTCTTGAATCAATTTGTGTATGCTGAGAACAAACATTATTTTAGATACCCACACTCTGCACTGGTTACACTCAGAAGAGTTAAAACAGACAAGTACATCAAAACTCATTTTGCCATTAGAGGGCTTTGGTTGTTTAGTAAAGAAGTGAAAAAATCCTCCTCTAGGACACTCAAGCATCTACACCAAGAGAAGTCAAAATTTGGTCTAACATCAACAAAATTGCCCGTTCCACCCTTTCGAAAGGAATATTCAATCTTTGGGAGAGATTTAGCAATAAAGGAGTTCATATTAAACAGGGCTAAAAATTCTCTGCAGGTAAAAGCCGCATCTTTCAGAAATAAACTGTACACTGAATTTGCGGCAGAGACTGAATTCATTGAGGTCAATCTTATATTTTGCTGGGTTTGCACAAGAATAAAATCATGCAAATAATATACCGCAGAGCCTTAAAGAAACTCCCTAGCTAGCTCCTTTTCCTATCACCTTCCTCAGCTTTCCAGTGCCTCTATAAACTTGCACCTCTATTTTGCACAGAATTGAATGGTTTCAGAAGCCTTTTACACTGTGACTGTATATTTGGGCAAAATTTCCCATCACAGTTGCAGCATCAATGATCAAACTATAATTGGTTGTGATCTTATGCTCCCAGTAATTGTGTCTTCTCTAGCTTGAAGGTGGATAAAACTTCTATTAGGCTCTGAAGGACTGAGACTTCAACTCGGTCCTTTTACCAGAAAAATATGAAAAAGTGGAGGAAGCAGAATATTCTCAGCAGGACCAATATTGCCTTTGAACAGAAACGCTTAATACTTTCAGTTTACATTAAGGCTTGTCTTTGTTGCGAGTGTACGGCACAGGCACTGGCTTTAGATGCGGTGGAAGGATTTCTCTTCCCAGATGGCAGAATATGATGAGAAATTTCCTGTGATCTTTTCTGCTGCACCCATTCTTTCAAAGAAGGATTCATGCAATAGAGAGGAACTTGTTCTGTTCTCAGCCCTTCCTCAGTCTGTCCCAGTACCGCAAATTCGCTGGGCAACGTGGGCTCTCAGAACTGTGCTCCTTTAGAAACCCCTCTACAACTTTGTCTCAACTTCACCCTGTGATTCTTTTTTGTCTAAGACCCTGTACTGCTCCAGAAAAGAATGACTACTTGCTCTTCACTTCAGGGCGTTTCTTTTTATTCCTGTTGTAGGTTTGACATTTTGCAAAGTTAACCGTTTTTTTGCATTAATGAATTTGAGGGTACAACCAGGTCCTAAAATGCATAGAGACAGTCCAAATAAAGGCAAACAAATGAACATTTAAAGAATCTTTGAAATGTAGTTTGATCTCCAGCAAAAGAAAGGATATAAAGTATCCCTAACTAATTTCTCCATCAAGCCAACAGCCCACTGCTTACCTGCTGTGAGCAAACACCTATACCAATATCCTCTGCTTGCATACCAAAAGCATCTAGTGTAACTAATTTACTGTTGCTTACCTAACATCACACATTTCCTGACTTAGATGTCTCACAGTAGGACTGAGCTCCTGTCTCTTGTCGTAGGCATGCTCTGTATGAAGAGCAGAACAGGACTTAACAGTCTCATTAACTGTTTATTACGACTGCTGGTGTTTTGATCAATATTGAAACACTGGATTTCGCCAGTAATCATAAACGCAGGTACCTTTGGTTCTGTATAAAATATTGTGGAGTTCATACGTAAGCATTTTCAAGACTGAGTCTGTGGATAATATCCTTCATTCTAGTTGCCTGCCTATTTACATTCGGAAATCTCTTGCAGACTTTGTACATAAGTATNCTATTATCCAACACTTTTTTTTGCTTATTTTCTGTAAAATTCAAAAGCATATATATGCACCATATTGCTCACTTCTTTTTCTTTCAGTACTGCAAACAGCATAGAACTGTTTCAGTGCATGACTGAATTCATTGTCTTTGCTGTGTCCATTAATGCTGTCAGGTCTTCTGTCCCCTGCCAGTAATACAGACTAAGTTAACATTTCCCACTAAGCACGGCCACCAGTTCTTGTTGCGAAAGGTGACATGAATTATTCTGTTGAAGGAAGTGAAGGAATTTTTTCCTTTGGTGCAAACAGAATTTGATTAGTTTAGGATCTGAGTAACTTACTGAGGTCAAATGGTTGACTGGTGATTCTTGTGTGAAAGACACAGGAAAATTACATATACAAAGACATTTCAGTATACAAAAGAAAAAAGGAGTAGAAAATTAAAAGATAGGTCATCAGTCCTTTTGGTGCTGTTACTGAAATATTACATTTCATGTTACTTTTCTACCTCTAGACTGAAACTAAAAGTAAAAAGGACTAAAAATCTAATTTCATGTTTGCCCCTATACGTAGAGCTTAGGAAAGAAGCAGCTTGCATATAAAAGCAGAAGAGAAAAAAAGAAAGACTTAATTCAAAGAAATGCGAATGTGATAGTGTTCACAATGCTGCAATGCTAAAAAAAGCTTGCCCTCTTCCTCGCAAAGCACAGTGTCATTGCTTAGAAAAGAAACAGAAAGCGTACAATGGAATTACTATGAAGTAGGTAACTTCTCATTCAGGTTGAGTTTCTGTGCTCACTTGTTTAAACAATCTATGCAAAGTAATTAGAAATGTACAAGTGGAACAAAATAAAATTGGAACTATAATAATTTTAATGAGATTTGAAAGGCATTTCTTAATTCACATGCCTATCAAAAAATCCAATGAACATTTCAATAAGAACATATCTACAAGCCGCTCTTTCCAACTTTTCCATTACCTGAAAGTATATCAGTGCTTTCTTGTTTCATGGTCGGAGTTCAGTTACTTTGGCCCCACTCTGTTTCTAAAGTGTTCAGATCAAGCTTAATGGCTTCACATTGTTCAACATCTTTCCAATTTTCTACTGTAGAGGAACAGATAGAATATATGCCTTGCCAAGTACGAGAAATGGTAGGATCAAGTGTTGAGTTTCAATCTCAAGTTTCAATCTGTTTCACATCTTGTCGTCTGATTTATAGTATCTTTGTATCTGTTGAAATAGGTGGTTAAGCAGCCTCTATTATAAGGCTTTATGCCGACAATAATACTAACAGTCCAAAATAATATAATTCTCTGAAAAAGAAGCTTGAAGCTTTCTCTGAAATCAGACACAACAGAGACTCCTTGTCCTGACACTCTGTGAAGTAAAAAGGTAGCAAGGAAATTTATGCATTAAATGATGTTTTTAAGGCACTAAGATGATAGCGTGGTTTTGTGTATTTTGATTATTTTGCATGCTAATGGGAAAGTACAATAAAAGAAGAAAGTTTGGTTCCTCTTCTTCATATAAATACTAATAAGATGCAGAATATCTTGTGAAGGATAACTCTGTGAGATGTGATGCTTGGATTTACAGAGAATCTTTTGATTTATTTTTTCTGTCAATCCATTTTTTAATAAGGAAAGATTCTTGTGCGGGTTCTGGCATATCACCTGCTGCCTTCACTAAATGGATGTCTAAAATAAACATCCAATTCTTTACCTAATCAATAACCTAAATCACCAGCTTTCCAATTTGGGTTCTTTCATAGAAAGACCAAGAATAAAGGATTTAAATAAATCCTTCCCCCTCCTGCTGGCCCAGGCACCCTTCCTGTCCGCTCCAGGTACTTCTTGCATGTCACTGCCACAGTACCCAGAACTTCTGTAGTTTCCTGGCTACACTGGAGTTCAGTGGAGGATTTTTGTAGTTCTTCTCCTATCTTTATGCCTGTTGCCATACTTCTCCACTGGACTTTTTTCCATACTGTCCTAGTTGAACCCCATGTGGACTCCAGAAAGTCTGAACAGTATGGCCAGAGGTGGCCAGAAGAGGAAATCTTCTTTATTGGACTGAAAATGGCTTCAAGGGATGCTTCTCAGAGACATGTCGTATCTTAGACTGCCTACTTCTGTCATGCCTTTACCATTCAAGGGCCCTGCCAAAGGCTCACTTCATCCTGGGTAGATGAAATTTTCAACGCTAATTTAAATTTAAAAATCACTGAGGTTTAAGTACAAGTTTCTTAGTCTATGACAGTTTTTACTATATATTAGCAGAAAGGAACACTTTTTGCCCTCATGAAGAGGGAACTGTTTAAAGTTCAGGGCTGCTAATTTTGCCTTTACTCATGCTTTCTTCTTCTCAGATAAGTGTGTGGGGCTAAGTGTATGTTTTATTTTGTCTTATTTTAACCAAGTTAATTCTTCTGTTTGTTTACCCTTCAGTAAGTCTTTAGGCACGATATTTGGCGAGTGACTAAGGGTTTTGATCCTCTGGAGTATCTCTGACTCTGAGACCTGCACGTGGGATTCCCATTCATGTCAGCCAGAACTGCCTACATAGAGCACGGCAGAGTCTCTGACCCTTCAGAGAGGAAGAGGCTTAGCTGATAAGAGGAAAAAAGAAAAAGAAGATGAAAAAAAAAAAAAAAAAGGAAAGAGAAAAGTTACCTGCAGGAAGGAGCAACGAAATTAATCAAAAGGGAAACTGGGATGCTGCTAAAGGAAGGTATTTTACAAAAAATAAAAGCAAAACTATGGAATGGAAAATCTCGATCAGTGTGATGCATAAAAAGGTGGGCTCTAATTCAGACACAAGATGAGATAAGATGGGAGTGAATTTTAATAAAGAAAGGCAGTTTCTATAGAAAGGACATTTAGCTGATCTCAAGAAACTATTTCAAGTTTTTAAATGAGTTCAATAGAAAGAAAAGTATCAAAGTCCTTGGAGTAGTGTGTAGACATTAATCAGTAATGACAGTTATTGCAAAGACTGTGAGCCATCCTCTTTTATATAAGTTACCAGAAGTTTTAGTAATGGTTTCAAGTTTTAGTAATGGTTTTAACAGGGAGATGAATGTACGGGGTCTTTTATCTTCAAGGAAAAATGCAGACAGATTAGCTAGCTTGTTACTCTGTGTGACATGGTAAGATCTTTCCCATAGGCATCTTGAATTACTGTTTTTCATACTTCATTAAATTGTCTTGCAAGTACTTGCATATTTTCTTTCAAGATTTTGCAAAACACTGTGAATCTGGGTAGCACAGGCAGACTAAAGAAATCTTGGGAAATCATAGATTGTGATTATTATAATTACCTTATCTTACAGTAGTCCCTAAGGATTCTTTTTCTGTCAGGCGGGTACACAACCCACGTGTTATTTTCTGGCATGCTCGCTTGGAGACTGTGAATCACTGATGCAAAGCTGAGACAGGACCTTTAGCAGGAGAGGTGTAAAGGAACCATATTTCAGTAACACAGGTAAGCACCGACTGAATTCATCATCTTTGTCTCTCAGACCATTTAAAACAATTCTTGCTGTTAAAGAACCAGTCTGCCACATCTTCTCCGCTCTCAGACAGAAAATTACTTAATGCTACAGTTTAAAATACAAGGAAAATAAAGAAACAGGTTTCATTATGTTAACTCTTTAGCAGGTCTCTGGTTGATCTCTGTATCTGTGTTTATTTGTGGCCCAGATACTATATCTGAAGTTTCTTCTTTAGGATTTTCTGCAGGTATGACTTTGTACGTTTACTGACATATGTCAGATTGTCGTACTTGGTAACATCACTGTCTCCTTACCTCAAAATGCTACATCTTCACTCACAGATAGCTCTTACTTGAACGTGGGGTTGGCCTTTCACTTCCCAGTTCACTCGAGACTGGCAGCCTCACGGTCTTTACAGTGTCGCATTTCCTTTTTTGGTTTCTGTAAACATATTTCTCATTGTTTCTGAAAGGAGGAACTTCTCCAATATATATGTTGTATTTCTGAGTTCCTTTATACTATATACTGAATAAAATCCCTGCTTATGTATATTTTTAGACTCAGTAATGACTGTTCACAGTAACTACGTAAATTTAATCATTTCTGCTTAACATTTAATTTCTTCCTATTCTTCTGATCCCCTCAGATTCTTACCTCATGAGCTGCTGGCTCACTCATCTAATGTAGCCATACCTTGCTCTGTATGTGATAACTCCAGCATGTCATGTGCTAAAAGCCCCTCCCAAGTCTAAATCAACCTCTTTGGATTTTCAATTCCACTCGTTAACCAATGTGTCCAAGTGACAAATCTAAGTCATTAGTTTCAGATTTGTGCAAAGGACTCCATGCAAACCTATATGAAACTTTTATATTTTAAGAGTCTCTTTTTTAATGAAGTGTTTATCACTACTTTCTATTTATCGAACATACATAGCACACATGTTCCTTTCCCAGGTTAAGTGAAGGTGGCCCCATCCACCTAGACATAGCCAGTAATTGGTGTCAACGAGTGATGCATCATGATATATAATCATTACAAGTCCCATTGTTGTCCCTACAGAGGCACAAATCTGCACTTTTTTGAGTTCAAAAACTTAGCAGTTCTGTGCTCCTCAGACAGCTTTCAGTTGCCATGAATGTGGGAACATGTACAATGTGTATTCAAATACAGATGAAAATTCGTAGTTTTATATGGCTTGTCCCTGTCTCGCCTTGAAGGAATTCACTGTCTCGTCAGGCTAACAAGATATACTGGTCATAAGTTCAGGTCATTCCATGAGAAAGACAAGAATACGTTTGAAGAAATTTGTACTGATGCGTACTCAGTATCCAGGCTATAAATTTGCATGGGGCCTCCTCAAGTCACTGTTGTGGTCAAAACTTGTGCTTCATACTAATTAATCTTTTATTGCACAATGAAAATGAAAAAAAGCAGAGTAACCATCTCTAGGGCTTTTCATCAATCATATGCATCACTGATGTTATAAAATCTTGTTCTTCATGGAAAAAACATTATTTATATTCATGGAAAGTAACATTTGCACTATGTAATATTGCAGTTAAACCATATTACAATGAATAAGCCATCCTCTTCCAGGCATATCTCACTTCAGAGCAAAACCACTTTAAAAATTCAAGTTCTGAAATATTCCTGGAAAGGGAAATTGTATACTTTTATTGCCAATTCAAATGAGTAAAAGTAGGTCCCATCAATCTTTGATTTTCTTTAATAATTCATGAAATTTCGTGAATCAGCAGGTAATTGGTTCTTACAGACAAGCCTCTGAGCATTTTTTCTAGTATTCAAGAGTTCCATGGATTTATGCCTCTGCATATAACAGTTAGTGCCTTTAAACAGGGACATTAAAAAATTTCCACTTACATACAAATGACCTTTTAAACAGCACCCATGATTGATTTGCAGTAGGTAAAATAACATCCCCTTACTTCCTGGTATTTAATTTACCTGACAGAAGCGTCTCTCGCAGATTTTCTCAGGGGATTTTGAGCAAGCTATGCTCAGGATTATTGTGTATCAAATTACCATCATTTCTAATGAAATAGTAAATTAGAGGTGCTGAGTGGATAACTGTTAATTTGGCTAGTCTGAGCTGACTTGAAATCTTGTCAGTCATTCTCATACCTGCATTTTGGGCTGAAAGTGGGGAGTGGTGAGGTTAGCGGAGAGAAAATAAATTAGTTTTTTTTTAAATGTTGTGGTGATTTAGAAGCCTAAATTACATTGACAACTAATGGACTCAGATGCTTCTGAAAACTAAAAATAGGCACATGGAGTTATAGATCTCACTGGAAGTGTTGACAATTAGGCTTCTAATTCTCTTTTGAAAATGGTATCTAGTTGTTAAATCATTTGATAATTTCCTCCCAATCTTTCGTTGTTTTGGTCTGCTCACAGCTTGTACTGGAAACAGGCAGGCTCCCTGCAGGGCAAGCATGCCGGGCAGGACTGTCCCTCCCTGCTCTCTACCTCCTTTCTTTTCAGTCTTAAAACATCTGTACCCTCAGTTGAGTCATGGTACCCTGCATCTTAATCACCTTGTGGATTAGACAGCGCAGGGTGAGATTATTCATCCATCCACTGGAGTCCGTATTCTAGTGATGACCCCGTGGCTGCCCCACGGAGAGGATAAGCCCGTTCTGCAGGGCAAAGCATCCCTGAGGGCTGGTTTCCCACGAATGCTCTTCCAAGCTGTTCTCCTCAGCAGGTCTTCCGCAGGTCTCTTAAGCACGGAGCTCCCTCTGTCCTGAACAGCATCCCACCGCTGCCTCTAATAACTTGATTATCTCTTCACTACCTACTTTGACTAAATTTCCATGAGTTTACTAGTTTACAACTTTGATAAGTTATAAATTTGGAATAAGAAGTTTTTGGAAGTTACAAGGAGAGCATGTATATACATTTAGGTTACAATGATTAAAAAAACCCTCACATCTTTACAAAGATAAGGTAAAAATAGTTTTCTTCATTTTGGTAACAAAGTTGAACAGACTAATATGTACTGTAAAATAACCATTGTTAAGAAGCTAAAGCGATTTAACACAACCATTTCAGGTCTTTAGATTTACCAGATGTATACTACTAAACCAGACTAAAAAACAGGTTCCCTGGCTTAGTTTTGGTGATCTACCTGGTTCTTGCTTGTTCTTCTTCACTATTGAAACAAAAGTGAAGGTAGCAATTGTAGAAAACAGCAACAACCAAAAATTGGGAAAAAAACCCAGCATAGCATTAAGACCAAGAGGTATAAAATACCCTGGAGAAAACCTGAAATAAATGTAATTAAAACAACCTTTTCCCCTTGAAAAATTATTTTTCAGTGAAGCACAACCCGTTGAAGTAGTTCTATTATAGAAGAGTCTTCATGATAAATCCTGTCTTATGGGTTCATTGATTTAATCAAAAAGACCATCTTAATGAAAATGCTAATCCTTCATTTGGGTAAAGCAAGGCACAGAGGCCTCGAGTAAAATTCCCAGGCAGGCAGGCACCATGACTCCCAAGTTCTGTATCAGACCCTTCACTCCCACAGCCAAGATCTATATGATACAATAACATATGTCCTGTTCCCCTTCTCTGCACTTTTCCAGCAGTGATGTAGCTGGTCTACCAAAACCGCGGGTGGAGGTGCACTTCACCAGAATTAATCTTTGCCCAAAGGCTGGGGTTGGAAAGAGTACCTGTATTTCATATCTAATATTCTTCACATCCTTGGTTACAGAATTTATGCATTCAAAACAGTGAAAAATACTATTACTAATGAAACCTGAGGCATGCTGTTAGAAAGGTACATATCCCAGAGGGCATGACAGCGTAACTGGGGATACGTTTTCAGGATGTCGTACCGCAGAACCGAAATTCTCTTCGAGAAGAACAACTTGCAGTCACGAAATGTATCACTAGAAAATGAACTGGAGGCACAAATCAAAGCAACCGTACAAGTAGCTACATGTACAATACCTTCAATGAGACAACTTTCCTCTTGAATATTTGACCCTGGCTGTAGTTGCTAATCAGCATCAATCTCAACAACTGTGCTTAGGGCACATGCTTGTTTTTCTTGATGAGACATTGGCAACAGATGACTTCATTTGCAAATGAGCGATTAGATTATGCTTTCCTGTCTGTATATGCATTTACTTCAGAAGAACTTAAAGTATGCATAAACATGTGCACTATTGAGTATGTCTATGAGGCATGAATTAACATGGTTGCAGCTCGTGGGGGGAGGGATGATATGTGGTTGTGGGATTGTGAAGGGAAGTCACTTCTGTGCAAATGGATTGACTTGAATACAGAGTCACTCATGGGACAGACACTTCCACCTCTACCAGTCGGTAAATCTTTAAAAAACATAATAATGATTAATTCATAATCACTTTAGATTTATAATGTAGACCCAAACCAGTCACAATCTTACCAATTCCCACCTGAACTGAGAGAACTGAGAACTTGTAAATAGTTGCAAGCTCATTCTGAAAAATTCAATATACAATGAGATGCTAACATAAACAGTTCCAGATCCAGATGCTTATAGAGTTTTCTTCAGTAGAACTAAGCCAGTTTTGATCTTGGGAGGCTGTGTTCAGGATGTTGGTGGGGAATTTGTTTTTTATAGGACGAGGGTATTTTACCCAGATTGGTATGCTGCATCTAGTATCCAGTTCTGCAAACACAGAAGTATATGACTTTGAAATCAGTGGATGTACTCACACACATAAAATTTCTCTCTGATTGTACTGCTGGTAGGATCAGATTCCTAATTAATGAATGTGGTCTTGGTGCTGAGTAAATTAAGATAGAACAGAAGATTGCTGTTGATACTATTATGTCAGGGAGTTTTGCAATTAGTGTTTAAATTTTCATTTTAGTACTTCATTCAGCTCCTCCTTCCCATGCTAACGATTAAGTTCCCTAGCCACAAAACATCCATTACCTCATGCGTGTTGTCTGCAGCAGTGATATACAGTCCCATCAGCTACTGTATAAGCTCTTATTTCACCTTCATTTACTAATATAGTCTTCACTATTGAATACTGATGCAGGCAAAGTAGCAAAACAGTCCTCATCAACATTTCGCACATAGTGTAAACAAAACTGATGAAAACTGACTCATCCGTGCCCACTTAAAAGATTGGTGTTCTACAACCATTCTTAATTACCGTTTAATCTTATCTCTGACTTCCTTCCCAACCCAACTGTATCCAATGTCTTCCGTCCTGTAATACAAACTCTTCATTTTCTGCTGAGCAATCACTTACTTCATCAGCGATGAACTTGTCAGTGAAAGTGAGATGACAAATCCATGCCTTGCTATACACATTAGAAGTCAGAGCTTCTCATGGCACAGAGCTGCTGCACAGCCCCTGTTTATGCTTCTCATATCCCCACCTTCTTTATTCCATTGCCGGCAGGACCTTGTGGCAGTGCCTTCTCTAATCAGAAGGTGGTTATAAACCCTGAAGACGTTTGCCAAACTCTGTCACTTTATAGGTTCAGCAGTCCCCACGCTTGTCCCACATGCATCTTCTCTTGCTTCTTTCTTCCACAGCTTCCCCACTGCCATAAGCATGAAACTCCCTTTTTCTCTGTGTAAAAAATTATCTGAGATCCAGTATTGATTTCTTGCCAAAACCAGTGAAGAAATGCAGAGGGAAAATATTCTGCATTTGATGGCCAGACATTCCCCTCTCTTTGTGACTGACATGAAAGTTGAACCCTGGTCTCCATACTCTTTAGATGAGCATGCTGATAGTAGACTGTCCTGTGCTGGGCTTCCTCCTCTTTTTGCATTCACAGAGAAGCTTAGAAGGGACTTGGTTTTATTCTAAGATGAAAGAAGACTTTTTTCTTCCTCTACAAAAAGGAAGTATTTTTCATTGCAGGGCTGAGTATAGACATGATGTGAAGAAGGATGTCAGTGGGATGAGAAGAGCATCTTTCCATCATGTGGCTGAGGATATAAGCCACAAAGAGCAGTGCTAATGGGATGGGGAAGTCCCGCTCTTCTCACATCTTGCCCATTCAGCTCTAATTGCGCACTGCCAAACATCATGAGACATTGCCAGATTATTACAACGTCAAGGGAAAAATTCATAGTAGAAAGCACAAAACTGTCCAATCCTATTAACAGACCTTTCAAAGCATAAAGGATTTCACCAAGTGAGAAGGAGCAAATGTGATGGGAATAGTAAATTACAGGCCTATAATATCATGCTTGCATTTAACTGAAATATATCAGAATTGCAAAAGATACCATTTGAAATATACTTAGCAATGTAGAGCATAGATACTATTAATAGCATTAAAGGAATACAAATGTATTTACCCAAATGCCACAAATCTTACTAGGCATGTATAGAATATGCTGGTTTTGCACAAGGATTGAAATTAATAGGCATGACCTTTTTCTGACTTGCCTTTCATCCTCATAAATTCAGCGTGTTTGCAAAACAGGCTCAGCGGGATTTGTTTGTGATTTTTTTTTACATCAAACACAACAAAACTTACAATCTTTTTTTATTCCTAGTAGTCTCTTAAATAACAAATATTGTAACAAGCTGTATCCTCTCTGAGTTGTGGCAGCATTAGAAGGTTAGCATCTGGATTTATTTACAAGTGAGAATCCATCCTTGGATGAGCTTTTCCAGCAGTTACTTTGGACTTTATTCATAGATAACAGTGATGTTTAGAGCCAAAATAGGGAAAGCTTAGTCAGAATGAATAGATGGTATTAATTACATTGCATTCAGAATGCATGCAGCCAGGGATCCCTGTTAAGTGGTTGATTTTCAGCTTCCAGTATCCCTTGGTCAAACATATGAACAGGTATGATGATGAGAAATCCTGCATCCTGCCAGGCACTCATTTAATTCAAGATTTTCTATTCAATAGAGGCCAATGATAATATTTCACAGAGAGATACAACAGAGGAAAATTATCTTTTCCTTTGAGAGTATTTTCCTACCCCCGGCAACCAGCTACTAACCAATGTTTTTAATCTCAGTGATTTGCATCTTTTGTATTCTCTCCATATTTGAAGTTCAGGTTATGCATTTCTACATCTGGTACCTTCAGGAACAGTGGTAATCTCTCTGCCTGCATGTTGTGAGTATTACAGTTTGAGTAATATGGATTGTGGAGCTTATATCCCATTTCGTGTGTTTTTAAGGTAAATTTTTCCCTATCACTAAACACTGCTTGTCTTACAGTTTGTAAAGGGGCAAATAGACTGAGCTTCCCTGAACATCTGAGTATTTTGTATATATTTGTATTGAAGCTTCTTAAGCATTTGGTGTCCTTAGAAAAGAAATAACCTTCTTCCACCTACGTCAGCAGAAATCCCTCTGAAACCATGTTTTTCTGGTTTTCTAGGCACTGATTTTCCAGCAAGCAACAATGGGGGTCCAGAATAAAATTGGTCTCCTCCATAAAAGCAATATTAAAATACAAAGCTGCAGATTTCTTTAGAGCTTAGGATGTGGTAGGCTGAGTAAAGCCATCATGAAAATACTTCCAGCAGGGTACCGGCAGCTTGGAGCTGTGCGATGCTGCTCTGTTCTGCCGTCTTCTCTCTCACGCCCAGAGTGAGACCTTGTGTAGAAGAAGGTGTGGATGAGAGTGGCATCACCAGACCCTTGAGGGAGTAGTTGAGGGACAACTCAGTTTTAAAAGCCACCAGAAGATCTTTGCTGGAGGGTTAACTTAATTTTCTGATAAAGAAGTTGTGACCTTTTCAAATATTCCAAATTAAAGTTTGGGTCTCACAGGTCTCTGCTATTTGCAGTGGCATAAACCACTATCTAAGGATTCTGTCGTACCACAGCATTAACAGATTTCAGAGGTGTAACCTGGAGGCCTGTGAAATACTTCAGAGGAACAAACTTCCTTAAGAACATCTTGTTGTAGAAAACCAAACCTTATACGTTTAAAAATGTCCAAGGCGTGCATCTTCATTAGAGGACAGGTTTCCTTTTTAAAGTATAGCTTTGGCAGATTGTAGCTAAAACATACACCGTATAGCATAATGGGGGGAAGGGGAAATAAATTGTACCGGTAAGGAGACATACGTTAATATTGGAGCTTTGAACACGGAAATAGTTGTGAAATGTCTCCACTGACTTCAGCTGTAAATAAATCAAAACTTTGACAAGACATCAGTGGCCATTGTCCTGACATGTTATCTGCAAAGACTTAATGAAAGACTAAATGTAAACTTAAAATGTTGGCCAGACCAAATGTGAACTTTTAACTTGGTAAAAAATTCCCAAATAGACTTTTATTAATTGCCTGATTTTCAAGTAAGAGTGTTGTACCAGTTCTTGTATTAATTACTGTGAGCCTTTAGTTGCCTAACTACCTTATTTTGAATATTTCTTAGAACTGCTTTGTCCCATGGGACTTCTGTGAGGAGGCAGAGAGGCCATGAAAATAGGTTAATAAGAGGTCACATGAATCTTTCAGCACTTCGTGAAAGCCTGACAAAACTTTTGGCCCATGGAGAGCTTGCTGTTGAGATGGTGATGCTAAACTGCAATAAAAGACAGCAAAAATACAAGGTTTCTGAGGTTTTTAAAGCAGATACAAAGGTAATGCTGAATTATATGGTTGTCAGTCCTATGTGCTGAGATTTTTATTTCCCCCTAGATTACTTATTTTCTAAACCTGTGGCATTACAACAAAATTGCATCTTATGTTAGAATAATATTATGAAGAGTGCCCAAAATAGTTTTGCTAAAGCTAGGAAATGCCAGTATAAAAATGCCAATACGATCTCAGTTTGGTCTTTCTCCCTCTTGCAGAAAAATGCCACAATTAATTATTTGACTGTGTGCTACTTTTTTCACAAGGCATTTGCCTTTTTCAATATCCGGATTGAAATGATGTTCCACCCTATATAGTACATAGGCTTTGCAGCAATGAATCCCATTTTCCATAGGAACTGTTGCTATACTTGCACTGACATTCTCACATGCAATATGAAGAAAGGAGGGGGTGGTAGAAGGAAAAAAATAAGTGTTTCAGGTTTTCCCAGCTCAGCTTCACTGGTGTGTCTGGATGTGGCTGTGCTCCTGCCATGAACTGCCTGCATGTGGGCAGCTCATAGCTAATTGTGTTCTTCAGTTTATCAATTCCTAACATGATTTTCTGGACCCTGACTTGCAGAACTGCTGCTGTTTCACTCTTGTTATGGAAATCAAAGTGATCACTGAAGTAAGGACAATACCATGCCTGGTGGACAGGAGCAAGACTATTTGTACAAACAACCTAACTTTACACCATTGGGTTTTGCTATTTGGATGCTGTTCTGCCAACATAGCTTCTGTGAGTATTACATACTCTGCAAGTTGGTACACTAGCATTAAAACTATTATTATTATTCTTTTCAAGCTTGGGGTGGGGGAGTTTGTTTTGTTTTGTTTTTTTAAAGGTAAACATTGATGGTTTGCAGCTTTGGTTTTCGCATATCTAACTTTCTTTTGGAAAGAGCTGGATTTTCACCCGCAGAAGAGTTGCAGGATGTTAAGAAGTTGCAGTTGTTGGCTACAGCCTCCGCTGATGAAAAGCAGCACCAGCTGGGTAAGCATCCCTGAATTCTTGCGACATAAAATAATATGGATTTGATCAAACTCCCTGCTGAAAACATATGGCCTAATCTCTTACTTGAAAGCCTTTTTCACCTGGAAGTTTTAACCTATGTAGAAGGATTGCCAACCTAGCTCAGCCAAAGCCATGCTCTGAGGCCAGGTAACACATGCTCCTTGAGCTGCAGCCGAGAGCGGTTACGTGCCAAACAGCGGGTCCCCGAGCTGTAAGTGATTCTTGATCTCCACAAATTTGTATCTGGAACAAATCAAGGATCAACAGGAGATTTTTCTTCAGCCTATCCTGAAAGAAGAATCTAATCGTTAATTCCAAACTTACATGCTCATTTTCAGGTCCACAAATTGCATGTGCATTTTTCCTTTTCAGCCGCTTTCTGAAACCAGACCTCTTGCACGAGCTACGCATAATCCACTGTCCTTAATGAAAAGAGAGTCAGCCAGTTTCTTTCAATTGCTCTTGGAAATGCACTGCCACAGCGAACAACAATTGTTTTATCACAGAAAACGTCAAATTCCTATCACTCAGAATGTTCTGATTTCTACTTGATTTGTTTTCCTTTAAGGAGAAGAGAGGTTTTAGAATAAACGTTTCTATCAATGAGAGAAAATTCTGATCATAAACCTATTCAGCAGAAATGGAGAACAAAGACTGCAAGAACAATTTATTTTAAAGAGATCATGCCAAAGGATTCAGTGGGTTTCTAGTTCCTTTCCTGTTAGCAGTAAAAGCCATATAACACAGTTGACAACCTTCCTGAACTGATCTAATTACAGTCCTTCAGTCATGCATTCCTAACTACTTATGTGGTGTGAGACACTCAGAGGCAGAACAAAAAATGGAAAACATTTAAATAACTGCAGATATCCATGCATATGCTGATCATTACATGACATTTGATGAGTATCTGCTATTTAAATAAAGACTAAATCAACTATTGGATTTTAGTTAATGGGGCTAGCCTGCTTCTCAGTTATTTCAAGAAAAATGAATACAGCAGCTGCAAGGTATTGAGAATTGTGTAATGGAATGGATTTATTTTTACATGATGCAGCTCACAGATTGAGGTGTAGGAAAGAAAGTTTCTACAATATCGTATCTCCTTCCTTTTTCTTTTCTTTTCTTGGCTGTAAGCAGTGCCAACTACCTTTTCCATATTTACGTGTTCCTTCTGAATTGTGTGTTTATCAAGTTGGGAAAATTTAAACAAGTTTTGCAGTACGTTATCAGAACACTTCTCCAGCATTGCCTAGAGGAGATATTAAAAACAAAAAGTCAAACTCAATTTCAGTTTACTTCTAAAGTAGATGAAGTTTTCGCATGTGTGAGTTTTATTGGTCTGTAATTGTAATACAGTGGAAAGTTTTCTAGGAATCAGTTATATTTTGTTGTTTGTATTGCTTACTTTTTTTTTCTTTATATATAGGGAAAAATCTGCTTAATCTTACATCCACACAGAGATTATTTCTTCCAAGTTAACACTTAAATCTGTTACAGGGGAATCAACAGATACATGATAATTATAACTATGTTTGCACAAGATTGAGGTTCTTTTACTGTTACTCATTTAATATGAGTATTCTATGATTGTATGAATATTCCATTTATATTACTATTATTATTCATTTTACCAGGTTTCATTATATCGTGTTTTATTTCTCCTTCTGTTACAATGTGTGCAATATATGTTAGAACATACTAGTTAATCGTTCTTTAGGATAATTCGCACTGGTGGTGAAACAGCTCATGTCAGCAATTCAAGTAGTTATGTAGCTATGTGAATTCATATCAGTCTCATGCAGTAAGATGGCAAAGAAAAGGAGAAATGCTGAATGAATTGGTGTTCTTCATACATGAAATTTACTGTGTTGTTGCTGGAAACTCCAGTACTGGTTTGGTTTTATATTAAAAGCTGAAGTTCCCTTTCTAACATGGCAATAAAATATTTCTGAGCACCACAGTATGTGTAGGAAATAGTCAAATTAGATTAGCTTGTCTTCTAGGTCTTAGTCCCATTTTTCCAATACTACATAGTTTATTGGGATCAGAGGCAATTGTTGAAAATTATGGCAGAGAAATGACTTTTTTGATAATTTGCAGCAATTCAGATCATCTGAACATCTGAATTTTAAGAGCAGAATGGGAAATAATCTCTAAGTGGGTTAGATCAGAAAGCAACTATGAGATTTGTTCCATTACATTTATTGAGGAAGCCAAGTGAGAGCAGCAGTAGCACTTTAGCTCAGTTAGCTGGTAAAAAACATTAGAGGTTAATAAATTTACCAGCAGCTGCATATGATGATAGAGCTGAATGATAAAAGCCATGTTTGACTAATATGTACTTTTAGCAAATAAGCTTCCTAGTAGTTCCTGAGATGGATTTCTCTGCTCTGTAGTTGGCTTCATCCTGGTCCATGTTTCAGAACAGTAAGGCTGAAACCACTGGGATTTATCCCTGCGTCCAGCTGAGTTTCCTTCTCACGTTTCTTCTTTAAATTAATGGTCACTGTCTCTCTTTTGGAGAGGTTTCTAAATGTTAAGGTGTTTCTTCCTACCCTCCAGGTACCTATTAAATATGTCTAATAAAACCCCGCGGTGGCTCGCTCCTCCTTTCTGTGGGCCTGATCCAGGATGGACTCTGCCTACTCATGTAGCTGGAGACGTGAGTATCCCATTGAGTTTAATGGAACTACTCAAATGCTTGAATTTATCTACATAAGTGCTGTGCTGGCTCCATGCCAGGAAAAGCTACTGATGCACTAGCAAACAGAGTCAAAAAAACCCGTTGTTGTTGTTTTCTGGAAATCCTGTTGTTTTGTGAAGTGGAGGCTTTCTAGTTTAAGGGGGGTCGTCTTATGTTTCATGTTGTTTCTCTAGGTCAGGAAGTTGCATTTGGATCTCCTTGATGACAAGGCAGCAGCGCTGAATATGCCTCTTCAGTGCTGCAAGAACCATGGTACAAGGACAGGAATGTTTATTCACCATGACCCAGTCTGTATCCATGCCTCTGGCATTTCTGTTTTGATGCAATGAAATTGTGTTAATGGATTTCTGTTAAACAGATGTTAAAATCCTTACTGGTAGTTTGAAAAGAGGGGGAAAAGAATTGAAACCTTTTAATGCAACTGCTTGTTGATTTTCAAAGTTAAAAGTCAGCCAAGTCCCTGGAGGTGAAATCGAAGTTCACATTTCCCCTACAAACCATTAATGGAAGCCCAAAGTGAGCTTAAAATCCCCCAGTTACCAATGATTCTGTAATAGACAATAGACTTGCATATCCAACTACTGTAATAATGCGTTTTGCACATTGTGTGGAGAAAGTACAAACTGAAGGGGGGAGGTGATAGTAAGGGATGTGCCCAAGGACACAAACCAGGAGTGGGATGGAGCCAAGAGTAGATTCCACCATTCCTTCCTTCTGGTGCCCTGCCAGGCTCACCAGACCCACCTTCAGTTAGTATTTTNGTTTTGTTTTATTTTGTTTTTTCTGGGCACTTCAAGTTACCGAGGGAAAATAAGAAAGAAGTGTCATAGGTTCAAAGAGCACAAGCTGGCAGAGTCAGAGGGAGCTTGCCAGGGACTTCAGTAGCACAGTGCAGTTAAGCCCAGCTCAGAGGCTCTTCCCGTGGCAGCTGGGGGATACCTCAAATTCCCACTTTGCAAAGCGACTGTGGACAGAAGCCAAACAGAACTTTCAATTTCTACTTCACATGTTGCAAACTGGTTTGGAGACAGCGGTGTTAATCACATAGCAAACTCCACAAACAGGCGACCACTACCCTATGTCTCCTCAGGAAAAAAAACAGGAGAGGAATTTTTAATTAATTGCCAACAACATATCGTCACATTCTACAAAATTGCAGTTCTAGAATATTGTTCTCAGTGGGACCTGCCATTTCAAAATTAAAAGCTAAGCCATTTACTAAAAAGCTGTCATCATGGTTGTTTAGTTGCCTAATTGCTGCTTCTTTAATATCTACTCACACTGTTACAAGCCACTTTTACCAAACTAAATTAGAAAGTATATATTACAAAGAGCTGGTGATTTTAAGAGCATGGTTCTAATTACTCTCTCTCACTTTTCCAGTAACAAACACTGTAATTGTTATGGGGTTAGGTTTCCTGCAGAGCAGCCTAGAGGCAAACCTTGTGCACTTATATTTGAGTATAACCTTCCCTCTGCCCAGTCTCATTATTATGCAAAAAGGTGCTGAGAATAACAAAACTTGTATTTTGTTTCCCTGAAACATCATCTATCAGGCCGTGTCCTTGGAGACCCAGGAGTAATTGCAAACCTACTAACAAATAAAAGGAGCTGTTGTGTCACATTCTGTCTTTATCAACTTAATATTGAAAGCTTTGAGGGTGCACAATGTTTAAGTACCTATACACATTGAGGGAGTAAAGTTTATTGGCTAACTGCCACAGAGGTAACTGAATTTAATTTTATTTTCATTCTTGAAACTCATATCAGGCATATCTGGACCTTTGGGTAAATGCCTTTCCTTGTTATGAAATAAATGCAAATAAATGAATAATGTAAACCTGACCTAAAGGCATCACTTTATTTCCTCCTCAGGCCGTGGAACGAGACAATGGTCTAACTTAAGTGCTACCTAATATTTAGCCATGAATTTCATGACTCTGTAATTTTTCTTAATTGTGCACCAGTGTTGCATCCTTTTACAGTTCAGCACTTGTGTCAGTCATAAGACCCCTGCAGTAGGCGTTGTGCCCTTATTTATTTGTACTGTGCATTGTGGATCTATGATCTGGAGCAATGGATCCTCAGCATGACTTTTGTTTTCTTTTATTGAAATCATCCTTCATTTTGTTTTCCTTACCATGTTTCTCTCGGAACACCCCTTCTTTACAGAGAGTAGCATTATGCATAGGAGAGAAATTCATTGTCCAGGCAAGAGCTTTTAGATCACATTTTTGTAAGACAGACAATCACAACTGTGGCAGAGGGCAGTGTGTTTTTGATGCGTATTTCTGTTGCCTGTTACAGGAATCTTAGACTATCCTTGAATTTGCAGAAAAAAGGTTTCGCTTGGTGGCAATATAGTTTTATGTAATTTATTACACGTGTAAGAATTTTCCATCCACTAATTTCATTTCATCATCTAATTTCATAAAGACCTTCAGTTGGTTAATCACATCCAGTATTTTTCAGACATTGTGAATAACATATAATTAAGAGACAGATCACAACCATTGCCAGTACTGTTCGAAGACAGACAGAACGGTGGTTCCTTGCACCCAGCTCCAACGTGCATTGACACCATGGGAAATCCATGGAAGCACCAATACCACACAGTGTCTGTTTGGGGTTTTTGTCTTTTTTCACTAGCGTTTGTCCACCATATTGTTTACATTCTTTGCTTGTTGCACATGTGGCCCATAAAAACTCTTGATACTCTCTACTGCAAAGATTTCTGGTCACAAATTAGGAAAAATGTGCTTCAATGTAGTTGGAACAAGCAAAGAAGCATTTACTCAACACACTTTTATATCCACGTGATGGAGCTGAATCAATTTTTTTCATATTTCTGAAGAATGATCTTCAGCTTAAGACATGCTTGTTTGACAATGAACATAAAACGGTATGTAATAACACAGCCTCCAAATCCACATAGATTGTTGGATTTGAGGATTTTGCTTTGAAACCACATCATAGCTCATGGATGAAAAATAACCTTGAGTATTGGAGACATTTGTGCCAGACAGCTGCCAGTGTTCTTGCATTTGAGTTCAAGGGAAGTGTGTTGGTTACCACCAAAGTTGCCCTGTGTTAGAAAGTAAGAGCGAATGGAGATAGTGAATTGGAAATATCTATTGCCAGAATGGGGAATCTGTTCCCTTTGCGTGCCATATCTCACAGAGCACTCACTGTATTTTTAATCGCCAGAAGCACAGCTACCACTGTCATCTTCCTACCCGTGCATGACAGCTCTAAGTATTTTATTGCAAACTCTTCTTTGGTGTCTGCTTCTCTCAAACTCTCTCCTTTTAGTTTGCTACATCTCTCTTGCCTCCCCATTTCATAGAATCATAGAATGGTTTAGGTTGGAAGGGACCTTAAAGATCATTTAGTTCCAACCCCCCTGCCATGGGCAGGGACGTCTTCTAACTTTGACAATTTTACTGGTGATCTCTTTCACTTCACTGTCCTTTTAAGCTTTCATTGAGTCCTGTGATCTTTATTTTTTTTTTGTTAACTCTTGTGTGACATGCTTTTAAGGACACCTTCTATGCTTTAAAAATTTAAAATGGAAAAAAGACAAATAATTGATTACTTTATAAAAAAAGACATCACCTCTATAGAGTAGCCTGACCGATCTTTAAGTTTCTACACCAAGTAATCAATGCATTTCTCTCGCCAAACTCATGGGTGCTTTTCTGTATTCATTGGTATCTTTGTGACATTTTTATACGTTTTCCAGTGAGTAAGTGCACAGAAAGCAAATAGTGGAGAGATAAGTAATTGTAAAGAGTTGATTAAAAAATGGAAAAAAAATTTGATAGAAAATTTAAAGTATTTCTAAAATCATTTTCACATCATGTGTTTTAAAGATGTAACAGATTCCTTAATTTTTTGCTCTGCATTTTCTTTCAGCCTTTCCTTTTCAATTTATTAAGAGGGTTTTGAAGGACTAGATGACAGCTGTTTCCCTTCCTTTTTCATCCCACTGATGTTTTCCTTGTAGCTGTTGTCTTGTAGCTAAAACTGAAAGTGAAATTCAGACAAGTATGGAAGACAGAAAACCTGAATCTTTACGTGTTCAGATGGTGTGTTTTTAAAAAAATATAGAAAACAAATAAAAGTTACCTATTTTGTGGCCATCAGGAGCACTATCTGAAATGAAATATATAAAAATTTACAGAAATGTATATACTTTTATATTTGTGTATACTTTATACTATATACTTTTAATCATTAGGTATTTTTGGTGTTTTCCTGAGAATTTCTGTTCAACAGCACACACTTCAGCTAATTATGATAGATCAACATGTCACATTACATCAGATTGTAATTCAAGGGGATACTAAAATTCTAAAGATTATGTCAGATGAGGAATCCAAATACATCTGTGCATCGACTTTGCTTGCCAATAATTTAAGGAGCTGAAATGGAAAAGATACACACCTCCACCTCTTTTCAGTGAAGCTAGGGAGGAGATTTTGGGAGAGTAGACTGGGAGGAAAAAGGACATAACTCTATTGCTTTAGTATCGATAAATTTTGCAGCTCTCATTAAATTCTGCATATTCAGATAAAAAAGCTAGGCTCGATTAGGCAGCTTCAGGGTGATAACTGTCACTGACATGTTCCTCTGTGTGTGCGCACAGACAGCAAGGGTTTATCATGACCCTTTTACTCAAAAGTGACAGCAGTGATGCAGATCAATACAAATGTGTTTCAGCCATTCCATTATCCCAGCATCTCAAATACCAGGCATTATATATATTACAGAAATATTTGAAATGTGGTTTAGAGGTTAATTGTAATTAAACACTTTGTAAAGAAGTGATTAATAGTAATTGTAATTTTTCCTGTAAAGCCTAGCACCTTTGTTAGTGTTTCTAACTCTACAAGTTACATAAAAAGACCTGAAGAACATGAATAAATAAAAGAACTAATTTACACTGAATAATGTGAAGCTGTTCAAATCCACCTGCTCAGGCCCACCCACAGGCATGCAAAGGTGTTGGTTCCTACTGGATCTTGTGTTATCCCTCTTTAGTGGGTATAAAATTTACAGTAGCTTTAATATAGCAAAAACCCATGTGTACCTTGGGCTCACCCACAGTATACATGATGCCTCTTGTCCAGCCATTACTGAGGGGTTTTGAGATAAACCCAGGGAAAACCCCCCCAGGGTTTGGGAGACCAGAGCTCATGATGCAGAACTAGAGGTGCTGAGGCATGTGGTGGCTGATTCTACAGAATCTAACAGGAAGAACTGGGATGACTGCATTGCCAAATGGCAGGGGTATGTATGGTAAATCCGTAGGTCCCAGGCAGAGGCAGTTCTGCTACTCACCGACCAACTTGTTTTCCTTTGTTGCAGTTTGGATGCTAAGAATTTTGTGTGAGCCTTATGATGATGGATTCCCAGTCAGAGTACAGATGAAGTGATCAAAAGTGCTTGATAAATTGATGTGTTCATTTACCATGGGGTTCTTCAATTTATCACATGGATAAACAAGCTGTGAGTGATGACAAGGATTTTATTAAGAATTATCTCTGCTAAATAAACTTTTGGGGATGCTCCATTATTTGAAAACAGCAAGTGTGAACAAGCAAAATTTCCAGTTCTTGTGCATGAACTCTCCTTCTCTGGGCAATCTCTGCTCCCTGATAGACACCAAGATCTCATGGATCTTCTTTCCCTTTGTCACAGAACACAAGGGCAAGCCAAGCCAAAGACCTGTTGAGCTGTAGCAGCGTTCAGCTCAAACATAGCTTGAAGTGTAATGGCAGGGTAGTAGATTGGTAGGTGTGCACTAACATCAGCCTTGTTTTCTTTACTACAGGAGCATTCCAGGGCTGCTGAGGGGCCAAATATGTACTTCATGCAGGTAAAAGAATCATTTAAGTCTACTTCAGACCATACTTGTAACAGTCCCAGAGTGAAGTTTGGTGGATGGAGCTTATGCTATTGAGTGGTACCTCACCTTATCTATACCCTTGACAGGGCTCACAGTAATCGTGGAAATGGCCAGCACAACCTGGAAAAAACCCTCTAAGGTGATTTTAAAGTTGCTTTGTATTGCCGTAGCAGTACAAAATGGCTTGGCTGAAGGCTGAGATCTAGTCTCTTGTATGGTGCTAATTCAGGATCTATAATTCTTACCCCTAATCCTGGCAGGGAGGGTTCCAAGTCCTTCCTTCCAAAATTCACTATTTTTGTTGTTTTGGTTTTAATGGCAACCGAGGACTAACTCTCTATGCATGTCAAATTTTTAACACGAGTAAAGCAGATCTAATTTTACCTAAGCCGTTGAGGGTCTGACAGATCTGGTGACCTTTTATTACAACGTCATTTACAAGTATGATTAAATTATTCACCATGGCTGAACTCATACCCAGATTAGATATATTTTTCTCATGAGGCACTACAAAATATACTACTTTACCCTTCGCTGCTCACTCTGTCCAGCATTTTTTAAAGAAGATTTCACATTTCAGTATTCACTTCAGCTAAGGTGACCCTGGTCTGAGTAATTTATTCCAAGCCAGTTAGAACACTGATTTCTCTCCAAAATGCAGATGCTCGAGCTCCATGCTGGGGATTTAGGGTGTGATCCTACAATCCCTTTGCTCTTGACTTCCTGCTGAGTTTGTTTAGCTGTGTGAAGGAAATGTGTGATGTTGCTAATACAAGAATCTAGACAGAGCGCGAGCAGGCAAAGGAGGCGGGCTGCAGCTTTGCAAGAAGCAGACTCAGAATGGATTTTAGGAGTTGTTATCACTCTTGAACTTACTATACAACCGTGTTTGAAATATAGTCACAGTGTCACTCTGATTGTGGAATTGTGTCTTAGTATTTCCACAGTCTCTGATTTAAAAACAAAAGCAACCAAACATTCCTTCTTCATTTCGGTCAGTTTAGAGCAGGAGCAATAATAATCTCTTTTCCCTGATTTTACCTGTAGTCTTGTATTTTTTCCACACTGCTTCTGCTAGGTGTGGCTTAGATGTCAGCTGTACTGTGTCGCTGAGGAAAGCAGGAGATAATTTGTGTCAGTTTTCCTACATGATACTAGAATATGGCCAAATGCATTGGGGGTTTTACTTGACCCTAGTGTCTTAGCTCCAAAACTGAACCTGGTGAAATTTTGTTATACTGATTTGTAGAGTACTGCTGAGAGATAAGGGCACTCACATTAGCATTAACTGCCTTTAGTGTGTGTTTTCTGGTAGATCTTCCCTTTGTCCCTAATTTAGTGAGGCTTTATTTGAGGTGTTTATTTCTGTTCATGTACACTCTCAAAACAGAGTAGTCTCACACACTGGCACCTTCTGCACACACTGTATTTCTAAATGCCTCTATGAAAACCACACAGTCACTACTTGCCACAACTCCAGAGGTATCAAACCTAAACATTTTCTTTTCTACTGTGTTATTTTCCCCCTATATTCTTACATGAACAAACTACTCTGTGTTCTATCTATATGCATTAAATTACCAAACAAAAAGGATGAAACAGGAGATAGTATAGACCCTTCATTTTGTGCTGATTATTGGTTATGGATGCAAATAGACTTCAGACTTTTCAAGTATCTGAGTGAAATTGCTGAGCCCTGTAAAGGAACTAATTTGGGCTTTTCACTGCTCTTGAAAGAAAAACTTCTGGTGCTACAGTGCTTATTTAACAAACAAAAGGAAGATAAAAATTATTTGCAGTATTCTGTGAATATTATTTGAAGTATCATATTAGAAGACTCAGTCAGAATCTTCATGCAAGTATGTTATGGCTTGGGCAAACACCAAAAGCAAAGGAGTCCCTCACTTGCAGAGCCTGTAATCTGGTCAGACTGTGGTGCCAGGCTGCAGAATCACCAGTGCACGGTTTGATGGAGAGTACAGAGGAGACTGAGACAGCCATCTAAGCTCCTTAAACATAAGATCCTCTCTTTTCATGTTTCCTTTGGTTTGCATTGGAAATAACACGATAATGTCCTTTGTTCTGTTGCTGGACATCAGATCTTCACAATGTTTCCAGAGTTTTCCTTTGAACCTTCTGTCTCCCTGCTAATTACTAAGAGGGTATAATTTTATTCTGACTTCTAATGGCATTTTGTATGTCAAAATGCATGATATCATAGAATCACAGAATCATAGAATGGTTAGAGTTGGAAGGGACCTTAAAGATCATCAAGTTCCAACCCCCCTGCCATGGGCAGGGACACCTCTGACTGCAGCAGGTTGCTCAAAGCCCCATCCAGCCTGGCCTTAAACACTTCCAGGGATGGGGCCTCCACAACTTCCCTGGGTAACCTGTTCCAGTGCCTCACCACCCTCACAGTAAAGAACTTCTTCCCAAAATCTCATCTAAATCTCCCCTCTTCCAATTTAAAACCATTACCCCTTGTCCTATCACTAGACTTCCTGACAAAGAGTCCCTCTCCAGCTCTCCTGTAGGCTCCCTTCAGATACTGAAAGGCTGCTATCAGGTCTCCCCGGAGCCTTCTCTTCTCCAGGCTGAACAGCCCCAGCTCTCTCAGCCTGTCCTCATAGGAGAGGTGCTCCATCCCTCTAATCCTCTTAGTGACCCTTCACTGGACCTGTTCCAACAGTTCGATGTCCTTTCTATGTTGAGGACTCCAGAGCTGGACACAGTACTCCAGGTGGGGTCTCACAAGCGCAGAGTAGAGGGGGAGAATCACCTCCCGTGCCCTGCTGGCCACGCTTCTTTTGATGCAACCCAGGATACAGTTGGCTTTCTGGGCTGCCAGCGCGCACTGCCGGCTCATGTTCAGCTTCTCATCCATGAGCACTCCCAAGTCTTTCTCCTCAGGGCTGCTCTCCAGCCATTCTCTGCCCAGCCTGTATTTATGCCTGGGATTGCCACGTCCCAGGTGTAGGACTCTGCACTTGGCTTGGTTGAACTTCATGCCATTTGCATTAGCCCACCTCTCAAGCCTGTCCAGGTCCCTTTGGATGGCATCCCTTCCCTCCAGTGTGTCAACCGCGCCACTGAGCTTGGTGTCATGTGCAGACATTTTGGCATTCATGAGCTCAACTGTTGTTTATTTCTTTAATCTTCCTAAAAGATAACTGTTATTTTGTTATTATTTTTGGTATTTCTTATCGTAGGCTCTATTTCTTCCCAAACCAATTTTTACAGCACATATTTTAGACAAGCTGTGAAATCATGGAAAATCAAGGATATTGCTTAAAGTAAAATCCTTCGTGTTTTGATTGTTATTGTTGTCATGCATGTGTAGATGAAAGATGGAAGCTTCATTGCCAGAAAATATTTCTTTAGGGTGCCAACAGTTTGCAGTGACCTAGCAGAGATTATTGGGATACAATTACTTTCAAACATGTCACTCAATGTGGGTAAGATTACTATAGCCGATTCTGTGCTAAACAGTTCCAGGCTTACGGATAAATAGCTAATTCCTAAAGAACCTAAGAAACCAAGAGTGTTATTAAAATCTACAAGACGCCAGAGAACATCTGGCTTCCAACATCCATACTTACGCTGTGGTTAAGAACAAGTCTGCAGTGTTTCCTACTCATTATCTATATTTTAAGAATTTAAAACCACCAATTACCACACAAATTGTACAAGAGGGGTTTTGTTTGTTTTATATTAGCGCTAGAATCTTAACCAAGACTTACAATACATTCTTTCCCTCTTCTACCTTCTAATTAAAGAGGCACCTTCATGAGATTTGGACTGATTTAGTATAAAATGTTGCTGCTGTGCATTAGAATATAGAGTGTTTGGTATTGTCATGGTTTATTTAGAAACCAATAATCTAAAGAGAATTCTGCCACTGTAAAACAAGCGTAAAACAGATGAGAAAACCAGACTCTGCAGCTCTCTGAGATGCATTCTGGAAACAGAAGAAATGGTTTAACAAAGACGTCTGAAATCTCTGCAGAGAATTCAAAGCAACAGCTAGTTTGGAGATTAACGTCAGTTTCTACCTACAGGCCAGCAAGATCAGATTTCTCATCTGTAGCGAAAAACATCTGGCTGAGCAACCTACAGATCTCTACTCCAAACAGTTTCTGAGGCTGGCCTTTTCTTGGCATGAATCATCTGAAATAAAAGGAAGTTGAAATTTTAAAAGTGAACAGTGGATTTATACTTTTGTTTGCTAGGCAATCATGCAAAAAATCCACGTTGGTGGTCTTCTAAGGTAGTCTTCATTTATATAACACACTTTTTAAAGCAGAATGTTTATTTGCTTGGTCTCTTTAATTAGAGGAGATTGACCTAACTCCTGGAAGACATAGGTCAGTTCTTCAGCTCAACAAGAGTTTTTCTTTGCCTGACCCATAGCCAAAACGTAAGATCAGCTTTTTCTTTTTTCTTTTTTTTTTTTTTTTTTTTTAAATTTCAGTGGGCTTTTTTTTATCTCTCAATCCTCCATTTCTAGAACTTGGGCTACTAGGTGCCCAGATATGAGAATATGCAGTTGATTAACTCTACATTTGACTGATGTTAAAGGATTCAGTGGTATCAGACTTCTTCATACCTGTATTTTTTAATTTACTTGTACCAATTAATTGTTATTACATTTGCCTCCTGTAGAAGACTCTCCTTTTCACCCTACAGGAAAAACTACTTTCTGACTAACAAAGGCCTGTTTCTGCTCTCCCTGAAATCAATCGGTGTAATGTGCTGACCTTCCAAACTCTAAGCAGCAGTGTAATAAATCTGAAATCAAGACTCCCTATAGGAAGAAACCCTTTCTGATTTATATTTCAGCTTGTGCTGGTACATCTGGAACGCCTAGGTGACAATATATTTCACATGCCCAATTCTGTTCAGACACATAGCAGCAGATGAAATTGGCTTGGTTTCGTGTAACAGAAAGTGAAGGCATGAAAAGATAAGACCATTTCTTGGATAAATTGGGACTGGAGTAGAGGAGATGTAGGAATTTGCGGCTCACCTACTAGGAACACACATTCATATCTTATACTCAAAACAACAACTCAATAGAGTAGTGTTCCCTAAGTATTGAAGGAACAATTTCTTATGCCAGATCAATTTTTTTGGTAGTGTCTCTTCATGGTTCAACTGAGAGCACACAAGGACCAGAGATATGGTACTCCCTAATTTGGCAACTTTTCTTTCTTCACAGCAATGAGACAGGAGTTTGAGAACAGCTGTGCTAGGTCTCTGCCTCTGGGGACAACTTAATCCACCGTGACAGCCTCCAGTGATGGAGAACAGAAACTGGCCTGTAACTATTACTTGCATTAAAAGTGTATTTTTGTTAACCGCATGCAATATTGCATAGCACCTGTAAGTGTGATATAATGTGGAGGCTTGGACCGTTCCTTTTTTCCACTGTGCTAGGAAAGCTGTTCAATATAAGGTTGTTCAGTGCCAACCAGGAGTAGCAAGTACCAAGTGTGATCCCGCCTTGGAGCCAACATCTTCAGGGCTGAGCTGAAGTACTCTATATGTTCATATCATTGACCCTATCCCACTGGAAATCATTCACTCTACACGGTCTTATTTTGAGTCTAGATCCATGGGCTGCCTTAACACTATTGATAGTTATAGGCAGGGAAAATAATTAACTTCAGGGAAATGTGCCCCATGAGTAGCACTCGCATCCACTTGTAACAATACAGATATTCAATACCGTGCATTCAGTGGCAAAATTCACTAAAATAACAACATTAGATTACTTTTACAATAATCATTACTTTTTTTAAAAAAAAAGGAGAAATATTTTGCATGAGTGGTTTGAATTTTGCTTTGAAGTTTCTTTTTCCCGTTTCTTGCGTCTGAAGCAGCCATGGTGACGGAGCTTCTTCGGCCTGTCTAAAGATTTTCAGAGCAGTCAGCCACCTCCTCTCACTTGTCTCATGTGTCTTCCATCACCTGTCTCATGTGTCTTCCATCATGGCACTGGAGGGGCTGTCTCAGCTATCTTTACATTGTTTTATAAGCCCTGCTTCCTTTGACACTATCTGGGTTTGTGTCAATGCATCTTTTTATTGCCTAGTGTAATCTGCTTCCCTTGGTATCTCACATAATTTGTGAGTTCAACCCTTCTTCTTTCTTTAAAAGGCTCACCACCATTTTATTAGTTTCTCTGGATACCTTGCAAAGAATCTCAGGCATCCCAGTGTGCTACTGCTTCTCCCTTATGGGTGATGAACTGAGGAACACCTCACTGAGCTCCTGCAGTTTTTGGGGAAGTCAATTATAGCTGCAGACCCATGTTGCGGGATCTAGCTCACTGGAACACAGGCAGGTGGCTTAATGGGTATTATTACCACCTTAACCCTCAAGAAGCGACATCAAGAGTCTTATTCTGGCTGGTTAAACCATCTCTGCAGCCTTTTGGAAGGCTATCTGTGTTTTAAAGGGGCCATCGAGGTCTGAGTGGGAGTGGGTACAGGCAAGTGTACATGGATGGATAAAGAAATGGCAGAGGTATAGAGACAGAGAAAGAGATGGAAATACACAAGACTTCTTGCCAACAACCATGGCAAAAAAATCACTTCATGCTCTTTCTGCACATTTCAAGACTAATAATTATGATGAGTTCATAAGCAAAATGTGTAGGCTAAGGTCATTCCTGATTATTCACTTCTAGGCTTAGCCATGCCTGTCACACTGATTTAAACAACTTTGCCTTTAGGCCCTTGGAGAGCCAACCCCTAGGTCTGCCTCTACTAGCATGAACAGACGCTTGGTACTGGCACTAATTTGGCTTCTGAACATGCTTGCAAATCTTTCGTTATATCAGAAGTGAATAACAATGCTACTTCCACACTGAGTTGAGGAAACAGCCTGAGGGCTCAAAAGCCCCAACCACAAGTTAAGACTAATGTAAATCTTATCATAAAAAATGTAATATAAGATAAGTCTAGTCTGGGCTTGGCTTATTTATGACTGCATTCCTTCAAATTTATAAATGATGATCAGCTGAAGTGGGAGCTGACTCCCCTCTCAAACCAGTTTCTCTCTACATTGTGTTACCTTGCGGGGACTTTTTAAGCATCACTTTTATCAATGTATAAATTAAATATAATCTTTTTCTTTCAACTTGTGCTGTCTTAGTCCTGAGAAGAACTTTTGAACTTTTAAAATCTTTTGGTTACTTTGAAAATCAAATATGAATGACAGGCAAAGAAAGAAGTAACTGTAGCCAGTCCAGATCCTCACGTAAGAGGAGTGGAAACTGACTAATTTGTTGCTTGTATTGCCAGATTTGAGCTTGTAGCCAGTGGTGTCTATTCCCTGCCTCCCTTTATTCTAGTAGTCAGTGTGACAGCAACTCTCCAGGTAGATTGATCAGCCCAAGTGTCTGCACCATTGTCTTCCATCCCATTGTCTTTATCATTTCATCTGCTCTCATTGTTCTCATCTTGACTTCTATCTAAGTAGAAAGGGACATATTTTTTTCCCTGTTACCTTTCCCAGCTTAGTTCCTTCGGGTCCTTTATCAGGCTGCATTATCTATTCCTTGTTCTCATGCACTCTTGAAAGCATGGTGACCATTTGATCATTGCTGGATACGGCTTTCCGGGGAGGGCTGCTCAGTACAGAGTGCAGTGGTGCTACCTACTCTCATTTATATTCTTCAAGCAGTTCACTGTATCTGAGAATCTTGTTTGCTTTCTTCCACTGAGCCTCTACAATGAGCAGACAGCTTTAGGGATTTTTCTGTAATCACTTATAAATCTCTTCCCTGGTCAGTATTCTACAGCACCTTTCCACTGAACAGACACTTCCAGTTTCTATTACTACTGTATTGTTGGATTTGAACTCAATATTTCACAGCGATGATCTGCTACAGATCTTTTGGCATTACAGTTACAGAGAGGCAAAGGATTCATTGCTTCTCTTTTTTTCCCAATGCAATGGCTTTCCCAGTCTACTAATAATGAATAAGATGGGGGAAATTTGCCGAAAAAATCAAACTATCAATAAAAATGATACTGTTTTTGAGAGGAGATACTTCTTTTATGGCAAAAGTTCATTTAATCTTTAAAATCTGCTAATTCTTGTCAGCAATTTTATTCAAGGGTCTTCAAAAGCTATTTTTGTGTCTGGCTTCCTTGGCTCCTCACTAGAAAATTGTCAGGAATTTATTCCAGAGGCTGGTATCCCTCTTGGGGAATCTCTCTCCCTTAAACTGAAGTACCGTTCCTCTGGTGCTTCCTATGCATGATGGCAGCCATAAAAAAGGGGTCCCAGAAGGCTTATGTTGTCCATAGGAGCTAAAATTCAAATTTATAATTCATTTGCACTTTCTTTTTAAAATTAATTTAGTGTAAGCAAATGAACGTACTCTGATTGTGATACATTTTCTGTATTCAGAACTGGCAGGAGTGCCATCTGAAATGCTCTTAAATTCTGGTTCCTTTATTTTATAAAAAGAAATTAAAGTAAAATAAAGCACCTATGTATGAAAAAGCAAACTGCCTGCATCAAGAACACCTGTAGTAGCAAACCAGCAGTGACAGACAGCTTTGTTGTGATTTTTAGAAAGTGCGGTGTTTCAATCCTTCTCTTCAGCTGACAGGTGACAGAGCAGATTATGAATTCTTCGTTGATATCTTCCCACATGAAAGAAGGCCTTTAAAACTGAAAAGGGAAATTGCCAAAGTACTAGTGTGGGCAGCAAACCACTGGGAGCAGAACAAAACACAACTTGGAGAAGAAAATTCTGTTTGCTTGCTCTTCACAAGCAACCACGGCATGAACTCTTTGTTGGGGGCAGCGCAAATCACCAGATGAGAAGAGCAGACCAGGATTCCCCCAGCACAACAGACATCTGACAAGAACAAATGTCCCCACATCCTGGTCGAACATCACCCATGCAAACTGCTCAGTTGCGGAAGAAGCGAGCTTGTTGGTCCCCACTGAAAACAATGTTTGCACCCAATGGACTTCCAAGCGTAGATATTTTAAGTCAAAAAGCAGGTAGCGCGTTTTAACTTTCTAAACTTCTTTTTGTCAGAAGACTGTCTGCAAAACTTTTTCATGCCATTTCAAAAAAAAATGGTTTTTTTTTTTTTTTGTTTCATATGTCCAAGAATTGACATTTCTCAGTGGTGAGACTTTTCATACTCTTCTTGTTCACTTCTGTGTACAATTCATTTACAGCTCACTCCACTGAGAGATGAGCACTTAACAGAGTGACCCATCCAGCTTAGTACAGAACAGCATAGAAAAAACACTCTTTTCACTCAGGTGTAATGAAGGATGATCCTTCATTTGCTTTTAACTTCTACATAGTAAGAGCAAGTCCAGCTTGTATCTTTTGGGAGTGGAGAGATTTATTTCCCCACTATAAGAATGACTGTGGTGAGCTCTGTCAAGTTCAGGATCCTTTTAGAGCATCATTTTCTGGGTGATTTAGGTGTGTAAGCTTCTCTTCGAACCTTGCTTCTAACACTATTGACAAGAGAATGAGTCTGTGGAGCAGCTCATAATGCTGGTTTCCCATCTTCAGGGATTCTTCCTGAGTTTTGATTGTTTCTGGGTTTGGGGGATTATTTTTATTTTTGTTTTTATTTTTATTTTTAGTAAAGATGGCCTATTCATTGTGTTCTGCTAATTGCGTAAAATGACTTATGGGTAGTGATTTTCTGGACTGGCTCTTGGGTTACTTGTTTGATGTTACTCTACGTATATATTAGGAGTTAAATTGAAAGTCTGTAAAAGGACAGAAACTGTAAAAGGAAATGAAACAATTGTAAAGATGAAACAGCTGCAGGTGTCCACTTCCAAAGTAATTACAGGACCAAAAGAAACTACCGCAGGATGATGCTGCTTTCCGGCATTGCCAAAGGAGGCAGGATATGTGCTCAAGCTGAGACCAGAGAGCCCAGTGCTCCTGCCCACCCAGGTCCGCTCCAACCAAGGGTCCAAGAATGCACTTTTGGCAATCCGAAGTGCCATTTGATGCCCCTCCTGGCCAGGAATAGAGCTAAGCAATCCCACTCCCTTCTCCTGCATCCTTGTTCAGCGCGCCTGCACAGCCCTGGCATCCTCTGTCACATCAGGGCAGTGTCTGTTCCTTGGTATTTTAATGCGAATCAGGGCTGTTGTCTATAAAAAAGAAGGTGCAGAAGCAAGGACATTTTTAAATATATTATAGTATCTCCCTGATGGACTCTTCTTGATTGTAAGTAATCTCATTAGGTGTAGTAATAATGAGGTTGCAAGTAAGCAACCTGTAACCCAGAGAAGCTAATATTTGCAAATTGAGAAGTCCTCATGAAAAAAAAAATTAAAAGGGAAAAAGGAATTCAGGCATATGCTTGCCAAATCAAACCTTGCTGGTCCTGAAACTTCAACATTATGGGTTTTAATTTGTATTTTCTTCTATTGCTTTATCAGCAGAGGATGAAAGGAAAAATTCTGCAAGAGAATGCCACGCAAAGGGCATAACAAGCTACAGCATTCCTCATGTCACGCACAAGAAAAAAAGCTTTTTAGATTCCTTCCTTGAATCTTTCCTCTTTCCTCTTGTGCCATTTTCTCTTTGTTTTGCATGGTGATACACTTAAGAATTCTCTTTATTTCTTTAGGTAAATAAAAGATTAAATTCAATTAAAAAGTATAAGGCACCGTCTGTCACTCCTATGGGAAGACAGAATCACAACATTTCCAGAGAAAATGATCTGAAGTTGCAACTGCAGCTGAAAATGCCGGTTTGATTTCTGTTAATGTTTCCTTTCAAGATTTTCTGAGGTGACAGCCAGACACGGCAGAGCACTCCAAAATTGTTAAGTAGTGACAAAACTAACATTTATTGTTTTAAAGCAACATCACTGTTAGTTTGATTGGGCTGTCTGTTTTTAAGACTGGTGTCATTTAGCTTTCATTGGTTTGTGAATCATGCCTTTATTACAGCTCTAGGTACCCTTCTGGAGGCCATCAAAATGTTTTTGATGGTTGCAAGTTCTGAGTAGTCCCAGACAACCTTGGAGCCCTGTGTCATGTGCTGGTCATTGGCATCGTTTCCCCAGGTGTCAAGACAAGGAAAGCTTCTGTGCAGAGAATGGGAACTCCTCCGTGCATGAAAAAAGGGATATACAGGTACTTTCATAGGTTTTATTTATATGCATTATAAATCTGCTCTACAGTTGGTAGAGACAGCCAACTGTGTGTTTGCAGTTTTCTGAGTGGAAGTAATTTTGGCCACAAACAATTGCACTCAGATCTCAGCTTGAATGTGCTGGCAAAATTAGGCTTTAATAGTGTGCTTGAAACACATTGCTGAAAGACTCATTGCCAAAACACACATTGCAAAATTTTGATTTTTTTTTTTTTTTTCTAAGAGGATGTCTCATTTTAACTCTTCCTCTTTCATATTAGTTGACATGAGAGAAAGAAAACAGTTTATCTAAAAATCCTTCTCGCTGCAACAGAATGTAATTTTTAATACAGTGGGGGGTTTTTGTTTGTTCTGTTTTTCTTTATGAATGTCAAGGGAAGTAACCATTTCTGGCTCAGCCTTGCCTTTGGGTCATCATTGCATGGGTGTGCCTGTGTGTATGTGAATGCATATGTTTTCAGATCAATTAACGGTTCTGGTTGCTGGGTAATATAATGAAGCCATAGGAGAAATCTTCCACCAGCTTATGAACATGTAGTGGGAACAAATCTTTTCTGTAACAACTCCTCAGGATCAGGATAGTCAAGCAGCACCATAGATGGTAATAGATCAATTGACACTTGTCACTGCAGTGTATTTTCCAACAAATAGCTTAAAATAAGGTTCTAACTTCTAAAGTTCTGGTTTGTAGTGGGATCGCAGCTTCATGAGTTATCCAAAATTTCTTGTGAACAGTGACTCAAATAAAGGAAGGAGCTATATACATCTACACCAGGCTGGTTTATGCTCAACGCCTTTGTATGCATAAGGGAAAGGGAAGTGCAGCTCAGGTCACTAGAAGAGCTATTTTGCAGGTAGTCAAGTATACACTATATGAAAGAGAAGACAAGACTGAACATCTTTTCCAATTTTAAAATACTTATGTACCCATCATTTTCAGATATCAACTGCATGGACAGACTAGTGCAAAGTAACCATGACAGCACAGAAGCTGAGCAGAAATGAGTATAAATAAACAGTAGGACTTACTTGCAAATACAGTTAGCTATGTCAAACATGCACAGTGGGAACTGAAGGTGAAAATGGAGCACTGAATTGCCAATCAACTCATATGTGTTACTGTGCGCGTCAAGTTTCTAAAGACCTTCTCCTGTTTTTTGGTAAGTTCATTTTGGACAGTTTTTTTGACTTTTATGAGGCTCTTTCTGCTAAGCAGACCAGCTCTGAAGCCATTTGCCAGTGAACAGTCACTGAAAATTCTGCTTTTATGAACTTGAGCAGATCTGTCTGGACAGATATGTTTTACCATGGATAACAAAATGAAATGGGTTAACTTGCACATTGGGTTAGATTCACGGTATCCGTCAAAACAAAAACCAGAACATTCTTACTATCATTTATGCCTAGAGAGACTACAGAAACTCTAATAGCAAGAACCAAATGCTTAGACTATTTCCTTTTCTTCTGGAGCTGCTTAACATAGTTGCAGATTCTGAATCTTTATTACTTTTGAATAAAGCCAGTGTTTTATTTTGATTGCTAACTTGTCAGATTTTAATGGCATAATCCATGTAGTAAAACGTAAGAAACAGTTGAAATAGTATCTTTTATCTGCTTTCATATTCTAATTCCTCTGTGTACTTTTGTGTACACATTTTTTGTACTATGTGTACAGTACAATCCAGGAGGTTTCTAACATAAGTTTATGTGCAAGGCATTTCAGAGTCATGACTGTTCACTTTGAAAGGACCTAAGAGACATCCCAAAATTAAAATACGTCATTTTACTGTAGAATGTCCTTTTTCCTGGCATTGCATTTCATCAGGTAACCTCTCAGGCTCAAGCATATCCATGATACAATACAAAGTGTCAGCCACACTAAGCCTCCTTTCCTACTGCTTTCCAACGGGTCCAGAGACGATCAAGAAAGCCGAAATTACTGCAGTCTGACAGTTGTAAAAGGTCACCAAGTTAAATTAATTCACGGTATTTCCAGTGCATCATAATATATGGGAAAGAAATTAGCAGATCTCTCAAACTCAACAAGAATGAACCACTCCAAACCCCGAGATTTGTGAAGAAAGTGACTACGGAGTGGTCAGCATTGTCACTGCTGCTCAGAGGAACAGGAGGCTGGATGTTAGCTGGCCAGAGAATATGTTGTTTATTGTGACAAACCTTCCGGGTCTTCATAGCCCTGTGAAATCAGCTTACAACTGAGCCATTAAAACCTGAGGTTTTTTGAGAAAAGTTTCTTTAACTGAAAACTTACCACTTTTCATAGCTTGGTGGGGAGGGGAGGCACTTCAAACATCTTCAGGTATCTCCAAGTTGTAAAGGATTAGGTGCCTTCGGCTGCTGCAGGTAGTTACCTACTTGTGAACACTTTCATGTTGCCAGTTGATCTGGTCAGATTGGCTAGCAGAGATTTGATACTTGCAAATTTCTTAAAATGAGATGTCTCTGTAATGGTGGGATTTTAACAAGCTTTAAAAACCAGAAGCATTTACAAAAAGCTAACTCAGATCCTAAGCAAGGTTCAGTTTTTTGTTTTGGTCATTAGCATATTTATACCAATAATTAGGGTTTTTTTAAATGTGTTCTAAGCGAAAGGAGTGCCAGAAAAAGACATTTTCTACTATTGATGAAAAGACTTGACAAATTCCAGACTTTGATGCATTTGTCATAAATTAAATGAATGAGCTATCACCACACAAGTATTGAAATAATCATGGAAAAGGTGGGTTAACCATCTCTCCACTCAGGGCTCTTCTTGGCTGGCCACTTCTTGTGTCAGGCTGGTAGGATGGTGTTTACATAATAACAACGTGGCCTACAGACACTCTTCTGGATGTAAACTGATTCACCTGCCGTGCTGAATCTGTACAGCCAATTTCATATGCAATGTCCAATTTCTGAAATCTCTCCAGACTGGAAAGCTGTGAAAACAACCTGTCCCTACATATTCCAGTGTGAGGCACATATCCTGTTGTAGGTGCAATCAGTTGTATGTTAGAAGCATAGCCTGGGACAGTGTAAAATCTTATGACAGAAGGTGTTTTTCTGACAGAGTTTGAGGATCCGAGGTCATCATGAGAGGATTTGTCAGATTTTTCAATAGGAAGATGACGAAGATGTTCTAATTCCCACTGAGAAACTTTTCATTTGTATCACTAATTTCACATTACCAAGTGCAGATTTGTGAAGAAAGTGTTGTTCTTGTTATGTCTTCAGCAAAAGGGGAATCCCTCTTCTGTCCTCCATCTCTGTCAGCCTCCGAGCGGTCATCTGTAGTGTAGCCACCTTTTGCAGGACTGATTCCCACTCAAAGTGCAGCAGATGAGGCAGATGGACCTTCCTGTGGCTCATAAACCCAACCTAGCTATGGCCCTGCAGGTCTCAGCTCATGACAACAGATCTGTCCACACTGCTTGCCTCAACCTGCCTATGTGTAATGTGGCCAGAACTGAGTGAAGCTCCCACCTCGCAACCCAGGGCGTGCAATGCTCTGCACTGGCTCATCACAAGAAGGCCGAGCGGTCTGAAGACCATTGAACATGGTGACTGCCACCCTATGTGCCCAAATTAAAGAAACATCTCTGCTCAGTAGCATTGAGCTGATCCACTGCGTAAAGTACCAGGTCTTGCCTTGGTTTCTGGTGCGGGGAGATGTGGCAGCGGCGGTGTTGGCCAATTCCCTGTAAGCCTGCTTGCCTGTGTCAGGAAAAGTACCAAACAGCCTGAGCTCAGCCTTAAAAGGCACCGCTGCAGGACTGTTAAGTGATCTTTTACACCTTGGTATTTCCCTATCCGAGAGTTTTATGTAGGTCTGTAGAGAGCAACTGAGATTGCACTTACATTTCATTGGCACTCCTTAGTGATTTCTTCCCTGGAGGGATTCACAGCACAGGGATTAAGGACTTCCTAAATCACCCAATCTAAGCCTTTGCTATTACAGAAATGCACTCATAAACCTCATAGGTTTAACGATAAAGCTTGCGGATTTCTGTCTGGCTCTGTATCTGACATGTTCCCAGTGTTCAACCAGGGATAATGTTGAAGGTTCCCAGTTGTCCACCAAAGTTTATGCCCAGTCGATGTGTATATGTTTGTCTTGCGCTTTATTTGGCCACATTTTCCTTTGTCTTAACAGCACTTCTACCTCCCTTACGTCCTCCATGAAAAAGAGGCCATTTTTATAGCCTCTCAGCCTTCTTGTTGCTTGACTGAATGTAGTGAGCCTCTTTTCGCCCCCTCCTGTGGGACACTCTCCATCCACATGATCACTGCCACAGCCCAGTTCTGCATCTGCCCACATAGGAATTCACCTTTCCAGTAACTAGACCTGTGCCTGTCCAGATGAAGTGTCATCAGTGCTTGCTACTAGACTTGCTGCTTCCTATATTGCTCCTTTTAGACATCTGGGATGGAGATAAATGGGCCTTCTCACCTAAAGGGCACGAAACACTTAGGGTTTTGCTGCCACCTGGGCTGTGGTAATGAATTGCAGTACATTCATCTCCATCACTCATTCTGCGATTGTCCCTACACTGAAATCTGTCAGCACTATTTTGGGGGTAATATCTAGATTATTTTTCCTCTTGACCCCATTCTCACTGCAGAGCAGGCCACTTTTATTCTTGTTCTCCTTTTATTTATATTGTTAAAAAGCCTTTTACTCCTTAATGTCCTTTGGCAAAGCTCAGCTTGACTTTTGAGCAGTTTCCTACTTATAATATGATTTTTTCAAACCTTTAGGTTGGAATTCTTCCTTCATATTCTCCCAGGCTGTCCTGGAGATTCCAGGTTGATTTTACACCTTTGGTTTAAAGCTGTTTATTCTGTACTGCATTTACATTCCTGAGACTGTCATTCAAACTTGATTACACTAACCTGTTTCCCCTCTTCTCAGACTGAGCTCTTTTAGATTAAAAACTTACATCTTCAGCTGTTTTTCTGTTTAAACAACACTGGCATTTTGACCGGTGTTATTTCCTATCACCATCTCTTCAACAGCAATCAAAAGCCACTGTAAAATATCCGTGCCTCCTCTTATTACATGTGACAGTTGCTGATGATTCTAAATACCAATGTGATTTCAAGCCATGTTTTTTTCTGTCAAAATAATTATCTAAATCACTATGCATATCCAACTTTAATTTAGGAGACCCCTCAGTATTCCTAATCCTGCCAAAACAGTCTCTAGCCCACCATTCTACCCTACACTGATTTTTCCCTGTGGTTTCCCCCGCTTACTCAAAATTATATTTCTTGTGATAATTTTTTCTTTTTTTCAGAATTTATGCACAATTGATGGTCCATCAGTGGTTTTCTCTCTCACTGGAGTGATCCTGTGGAATTCTTCTGGTTTCTAGGGAAGTGGCGGATGCCAGAGAGAGGAGATGGAAGTGTTATCATCTATTCCACAGTTTTTTATATTTAGATCTACCAGAGATCTAGTGGATGGCAGATTTATACATACTGGATCTACTGGAGTTTGTGCCTTGCACTGGATCAATGTGGGGAAAACGTGTGGATCTGAGATTCTGTGCTCATTCTTGATGTAAGTAGAAGGTTGCTTCACCTTTAGAGGCAAAAGAATAAAAATGAAAAGTTCCTGAATTCACAGTTCTGCTTAAGGGAACAAACTCACACCACATCTTTTCACACTTATCATAAATCTGATTTTATCCGATGTGCACTGAATTTCATAGAAGGAAGGGACCTTAAAGACCACCTAGTTCCAACCCCCCTGCCATGGGCAGGGACACCTTCCACTAGCCCAGGTTGCTCAAAGCTCCGTCCAACCTGGCCTTGAGCACCTCCAGGGACAGGGCAGCCACAGCTTCTCTGGGCAGCCTGCTCCAGGTCGTCACCACCCACCCACTAAAGAATTTCTTCCTGATATCTAATCTAAATCTCCCCTCTTTCAGTTTTAAGCTGCTACCCCTCGTCCTATCGCTACAGTCCTTGATAAAGACTCCCTCTCCATCTTTTCTGCAGGCCCTTAAAGTAAATATGCAAAGGTCACAAAGCATTCTGGCTAGTGCTTGTGCCTGTGCTTATAGATGCTTTCTTTTCAAACCAAGCTGACATCTTGATGGGTAGCAGATGCCCAATATCATAATGGTACATATGGGATCATTCATGTGCCAGGCCAAATCATCACACGTCCTAAGGGATATAGGAAAGAGACAAGGAACCACACAGGGAGGGGAAGTACCCTCAATAATTTCCTACCTTTCTCAAGACTTACTAAAGGGCAGTATTTCAACGGAGGATTCAGCCAGAGTTGCGATCCAGAGGAAAAATCCATTGTTCAAGTTCACTAACTTCTGTTAGTACTTTATTCTGCCAGGGTATTTTTTGGCAGGCAGTCACACAGACTAAAAAGTCTAAAAAGATATATAAATGTAAAACCCAATAAGAGGTAGACTCCAAACCAGGCTACACAGGGAGCCAAAGACATGACCCTTAAATCAGACATTCATATATTACTCCAGGGCATTCTGTTGAAAATCCTGGATAAATGGCACAAAGAAGTCCTGCCTTGTGCTCTGCACTTTGAACTCTTCACTGTCTTAAGGAATCATGAAGCGGCTTAAGAGAAGATAGGACTGGGCCCCGAAGCTCTGCTGAAACATGAAACAAAAATGAATTCTTACAGCCAAGCAAATTAAAATCCTGCTGGAAATCTGGCATTTTGTTTATGATCATCTATCTGCCCTGGCTCAGAAAGAAATGCCGCAGAGCAGATGAGCAAAAAAATGAATGGGCCAGTGCGTGTGAAGGTTACGCTAAACTGCCCCCGGAGGTGCCAGCCATCACTCACGCGGTATCATGTATACCTTACCTCTAGTTACAGCCAGCATGCAAAGAAAATCACTCACTAAAAGAGACAGCTAATGAAATGGTCTTTAGAAGGGGCTGGAGGGAATTCCTCGAAGCCTTTCTGTGGCTGATAGGGATATTTTTATCACCAGTACAATTGAAGCTCCTAACACTATTGAAACCATAGTCTACACTATGAGCAGACTAATAATTTGTTTGCCTATCATAATCAGAAACTGGCTGCATGTGCACTAAAGAAAAGCCTAGCTCTACTTGAGCGTATAGCATAAATTAGTATCTATGCCTTACATTACATTTTACACCCATCAGCTGGATTTTACTGCAGTGTTACAGCCGTTGTGAAAACATAACCAAGCGCAAAAAGACAGTGATCAGAAGTAAATGTCTTCTTCGCAATCTTTTATGTTTTTTTATGCATGCAGGAAAACAAGATCCATGCTTCACAAAGTCCTGTAGGTTATTACCATGTGTTAAATTGTGATCTGCAAACACAAGCTGTTCTTAAACAAGAACAAAAAAGAAAAAGCAGATGGTTTCTTTTAACGTCATGTGAAACTTTTCTTGAACACAAGCGTACGTCTTCTCCTCTCCAGCTGGCAATTCCCACATGTAAATGATCTGATTTTATCATTTCAGGAGACTCGTAAGACCCCTTCTATTATAAAAAGGCACATTATCCTTAAAGAGAGAGGAACAAAGATTGCCAAGTGCTTCACAATAAAGCTACTGAAAATATTTTTTCCCTGATTGTCTATTTGAAAATGTGTCCAGAGCTAATGGAAAAAGAAAAGAGAGAGAATGAGAGAATGTGAGAAAATAAATAACTGTGGCTTCAGAAACATCATTGACAGAACTTTTGTGACTAAGACACTTTTTGAAAAGTCTGTTTGTCTCGCTGCCACCACTGACAGACTGGCAGTCGCCTGCCTGCAAACAGTGGGACTGCCCAAGGGATGATGCCTGCAGGTGCAGAGCAGCAATCTGCTGCTGTCGCGAGACAGAGCATCCCTTTCCTGCAGCTCCCACACTTCACGCCCAAACCTGCAAGGCATCAGGATCAGAGCCAGTGGAAATATTTGTTTTCTGCAGGAGAATGTGTGTGCCTATGTTGAGAGGATCCCCAGCTGAACCCAGGCCGGGGAGGTAATTACTCTTAGATGGATCCCCAGAGAAGAGGCAGGTTTTTGGTGTGTTGTGTGGGGTTTTTTCCGAGCATTCTTAAGGTCTGAGTTATGTATAATATTTTGCTGCATGGGAAGAATGTTTTTTTTAGGGAAAAAGAAAAAATCCATGTTGAAAAAGGCAATGGGTTGGAGGATTTAATATTAGGGTCTTCCTTGATGCAAAATAGAAGTGGAAAGACTGAGATTTGTCACTACATTAGTGGGGACAGCTATTCCTGCCATCTTGCATTCTCTGTTACCTCTTATTTGGACAACTGGCGTGAAATTAAATAGAGTTTAATAGGAAAACTCTCTGTCACTTGTGTTTAGTCTATTCTGACTCTAAACAGATGCATTTTCATAGCTGGAGTGAAAGACTGTGTTACCAAAACCAAGGTCAGTAGTAACAAGAAAGAATTGCCAGATAGAAAAATTGGAGCATAATTGTTGCAGGGGTATAATCATTAGCCAGGACCCACAAAACTGGTGTTAAATCTCTCACACTGCACCTGCTGGCACACACTTATGTTTAATTCTCACTTTGCTTATCCTTTTATTTTTTCCTCAGGTGTAAAGTCCTTTACTCCATCGGAGCTTTTCCTGATGTTCCTTGGTGAGAAGAGATCAGAAATATGATGTTAACTGTGCAGTATGAGACACTTAAATGCCTGTTCCAAACACAAAGCAGTACCTTCTTGTATCCCAAATGTCAGCTCCTCACCCTCCTTCTGCCTGTGGTATTTTCTTGAATCACATTGAATCATGGAAAAAATTGTAAATCACCACTTCAGTAGAGGAGCAAGAGGCACAGAAGAGCTGCAAAGTGACCACTGAGGTCCAAGAACGATGGAAACTCGTGCTGTGCTGGGAGCCACAGATGATGCCTCCAGAGCAACAGTTTAACTGAGCAGCTCCATCTATTGCATTCAAGCGAGACTGTTCATCATCTTTCCTTAAAGGTCTTTCTATAAAGTAATGTTTGGCAAATAAAATAGCTCTGAAGTACAGCATGGTAGGAAATTAGTTTCTCTGGACCAAAATTTTTGGAGAATTAGGTGTTCTTCCTAATTCTATTAATTTGTCTCTGTCAATGGATTTTTTCTGAGGAAGATGAGGAACAGAAGGCAGCACCTAAATTGTTGGCATTCCTTCACAAAATATGAGTTTGAGACCTAATCCAGAATAGCTAGCAATCCGGCGGTTAAAATTCAAGCTCCTGCATTCAGTTCCCTATTCTGCCTTTTCATATATCAACAATAAAACCAAAAATTCCTGACAGCAAACACTGTCCCTGGGTTTCATTCTGGAGCTGTTCCACTTCGCCTTTTTAATTTGCCATTCTGTTTTGTTTTTTCACATCCTAATCATTCCTCTTTGCATACAAAAACTGAACTACTAACAGGCAACCCTCTGATTCATTTTAAAGCTTTCTTTCTGAGCTGTTAAAATCCAGGATATGATCTAATCTAAGGGCCAATAAGCCACCCCTCTCTGCAAGACATTCTGGGGAGTTTCAACTAGTACTTACAGTTTATCCTCTAGATGTTTAATCTACACTTTTTTACAGCCCATATTTTAAAAAAAGTGGCACTACTATAATAACACCACTTAGTAATCAAATATTAATGCATTTCTAAATGTTTATTATGTTGTTAAATTAAGTTATTTCCATGCATGGACAGAACCGATGACTTCTATTCTGCAAAGCAAATGGCATTAAATCAAGCATTTGGCCATTTCACAACAGTTTCATTGTTCTCTCTTCCCTCCTAATTTGCTACAACTGAAAGGGAAACCACAGAAAAAATAAGAAAAATAAGAGAATTAGAGAAAATGGACTTGCATTGAGAAGGGGTGTGATATGTTGCAATTATGCAATTATCAGAGTTCAGAACAAAAATTGCATCTTGTGGTGGCACTTATCTTGCTTTACTAAATTTTGGTTGTTCAAAAGCTTCTATAGTTGTCTCCACGAATGTCAGTTTTTGTTTTGGAAGATGATGTTTCACACTCAGTAATAAAATTCCAAAATCTTTCATCCTGTATACGTCCTCAATTAAGTCAACTAAAATAAATCACCTGCTATGAAGAGCCTGACAAATTTTTTCTAAGAAGGTATGACATCTTACCGTAATGCTTTATTGCCGCCTGCTTGTGAATTCTATCCTTTTTGTGCTTTGCACATGTCAAGGTCTTGAATGCTAAATTCATGATTTCACAGGAATTAATTTGTTTTACAGAATTTCTGGTATTCCTGTTTGTTTCCTAATTTTTGGTTTTAGTTTTACTAATTTCTACTTGCTTGTTAAACATTTTAGGGTCAGAGCTCCACAGAACAGCCAGAGAAAAGATGACTCAGATTTTTTCTCTCTACTGTCATTCTAATATGCACTAAATTAACCGTAAAGAAATTACATAAAAGGGTTGGGGTGAGGGGAGTGAAATTTAGTTATCTTTAAATATTAGTCTTTCTGTGGAGATTGCCTAAGATTCATGCCAGTTTTTTAAGAAACTGTTTGGAAACCTTCTGATAAAATGTTTTTGCAGGGGGAAATATGGACTCTGTGATTACATTCAGTGGCAGCTCTACTAAGGAAAGAGATGCTTCAATGCCCAGCTGAGGGATCAATTCACTAATCGATCCCAGCTACAGGACAGTTAACACCTCCTTAGACATCACAGAAGCCACCTAGGAGAAATTCCTTCTAAATACTCAGTCACTTGGAAAGCTTCAGTTAAAAGCTTGAAGCTGCTGTAACACACAAGTCTCTGGGTAGTTGTGCCCTGCTGGCTTCTCTCTTCAAGGAATTTACTCATTGAAGAATACCCTCCTCCCTTTTTATTTTTCTTTTTCAAAAGTTTCAGGAGCATGTATCAGTTTAAGCAGTGGTTTTAGCTGGAGAAGCTTTGTTGTGTTGACCGCACCTTTTCCCAGCAGCTGGAAAGGAGTAATTGGCTGCTGCCTCCTCCCCTCCAAGCCCCCTGGCTGGTGTGTTTGGGCTGCAGAGCCCTCAACAAAGCCAACATCTCTTGTCCATGAGTGCCCTGAGGATGGCAGAGCCCTCAACAAAGCCAACATCTCTTGTCCATGAGTGCCCTGAAGATGGCAGAGCCCACAACAAAGCCATCTTTTCTTGTCCATGAGTGCCCTGAGGATGGCAGGACCTGTTTTTTTTCTGGTAGGCGGCTTCTCTCTCTTGCTCACAGAGACCTTCAAATGGATTTTGTATTTTGAGAAAGAAAGGAAGTCTCAGCATTTCTTGGGAAACAAGATATATTCTCTTGCCTGCCCTGGTACCATTCTGAAGGGAACTGCTGTGTTATCCTAGTTTGTTTGCAGTGCAGTTGGTCTTCGGCTGGGGAGTTTTCCATTGGTTTTAAGTGTATCTAGCTGTCCGATGGCTTCCTCAATATCATGGGGCAACACTCTGTGATTTGCACTGGTTCAATGTATAATGGATGGCATTTCCCTGCATTACTGGCTTTGCATTGAAACAAAATGTAGGTGTGTGGAGGAAGGTGGTGAGAACTGCTATGTATTTTCTCCTGAAGCTAGTGTGGAGCTCAGGAGCCGTCTCGGCTGAGTAGGGCAGAAGTTCTGCAAAATAAAAATGTTTCAGGATAACATGAACCAGGGGTGCTCTTGTTGAGAGGCTGTTCTTGGAAAGAGGGCTGAAATGTGGTGTTCATGCAGTTCAGAGAATTAGTTGCATGTGCACATGTCCATCATCTGTGAAATAAGCTGTGGGAAATTGAAGCAAAGTGAATGATCCTACCCAGCTGGGGTACTGTGTAGTGGAGCTTGGTAGAGGATGTTCTGGAACTATGAGCTCTTTTGTTTCAGGAAGTAGTAAATTGTTTATCTTTGGTAAACTGTGTTTTTATTAAGTTATAAGATGTACTAGTCTAACTCATTTTAACTGATAGCTAAAACATTTTATTGTCTCTAAAGGTTAGTTAACAGCATCAGGATTCATGATTCTCTTGTTTTGCGTTTAACCTTGAAGGACAGCTAGGCAGTATATTTGCTAGGTATTGCTGTTGCCTCAGTGCTTGCACGTTTTAATTTCTTTCCCTCAAGGCAGTTTGAAACTAAATACGCTACCTGTATGCTTGCATTATTTAGCAGAAAATGCAGTGGCAATGAAAGGTGGTTGGGTCTTCTTTTGCATTTGGTGTGGTGGGGTTTTTTGGGAGGGGTTGCTAGTTTGTTTTTCAGAGATTTTTCTAGATGACTGTAGCAGAGAACTAATTTTTCCTTCAAGTACAAACTGAACATCTCTCACTCTCTCTTGTGGAAGACTTAAAAATTCATGAGAGGGGTCTGCAGCATGAGGTCATCTCCTGAGCTCAGCAGGAGCAGCAGGTAGCAGGCACAGCACACACACTTGTAGCTGGGCACGTCCACCCTTCCAGCTGCTGAGGCAGCTATTTGGGAGGGCACAAAAAGTTATCACCTCCAAAGCTCCTTAAAATTCACTGTTGGCTTTTGTAGCCCTGTGACCTTCAACAGACCATTCTCCTCTGTTAAACGCCTCCAGGCTCGGACTCCTTTTGTGCTGTTCCCTGTATCCCCCTGCCAAGTACCAGCCTTTTTAGTCCAGGGGCTCTAGATATCTCTTGTCCCACATCCATGCAATTCACTCCGATTTTCACTTACTCTGCATTGCCATCCCAGCTTTCCCAGTGACTCTTTTCCACCTTACCCTCCTGTTGGCCTTATGCGTGTCCAGGGATAAATCATTTAATCTCTTATGATTTGGGTCACTTTCTGTAGTAAAATTTTTTTAAAAAAATAATAATGGTGGGAAGGATTATGGTATTGAAAAGAATGAATTGGTATTGTACCATGTAAACAAATAAAACTGAAAAAAAAAAAAAATCCCACGAATCCTGTGGATGCCACTAACAGTTACAATTCTTAAAGCCACCAGTACCTGCTTTGCAAAGACCTGACTCTAGAAAACATTGTTCTTTGGGGTTTTTTTTTAAAAAAGGCAGCTTTGTTTTAAAATTCCTATTTCCACTTATCACCCAGCCTGCAATTTACCACCAAAAGCAGGAGGGGAGAGCAGGAAAGCCCACTAAAATATTAATCTATTGCCAAACATTTTGAGATCCCACAGATTAGGTGCATTTAAAAATACTGTATTGCAGATGAGCAACACTATCATTTCACAGGCATCACAGGTGCAGCGCTAATAAAAAAAGACAAGATACCACTGATCAGAGAAGCCTCTGTGGCTGGATATTTCACACAAATGCTTCCACAGCTGTAATTCGGTAGTTGTCACAGTACATCTCAATAAATCTCTCCGATGTTTAAGGGTAAAACCGTCATCTCTGAATAATCCACTCCCCTAGGCACAAAGCTTTGTCACAAAAATCAGCTTCTCAGCATTGCCTCTTAAAATGTGTAATTAAAATGATGATCTCTAAGTGTCTACTTTGCCAGGTGACATTGGGGTTTTTTTTTTATTTTTTTTTTTAGCACTTACGCTACTTTATGACTCTGTGCCATGAGTTATTTGGAACAGGACTTTATTAAGAGCACCTCAAAAAAAGCTTGAGCACCAATTAGATGTAGATTAGCAGCAGTCCTTGCTGAAATTGTTGAGAGCCTGGTACGGAGGGTATGTTTCTGGAAGTCTTTTTATGTAAAACAACTCTGAAAATAATAAACAAGGACAGATAGGGGGGAGAGAGAAGAACAGAAGCTAGGAGATGAGTAAGACAATGGGAAAAACAACTTGGGTGTACTTCAGGCTCTCGTTATTCATATTTTCTTCCATTTGGGAGACTGATTGCTCTGACAACTCAATCCCGTTACCAGCTTCTTTATCAAAACTGTCTTCAGAAATACAGTCCGCTGGAAGAGCTGTTAAAATAAAGTTGTTTGAAAGTTGTTACTCCCCCTGCCTTCTGGCACGAAGTGCTGCCCGTAGCAATGAGAATAATCCAGGAGAATCATGTTTTTAAATGGAAAGCAGTAAACTGTCAGCATAAGATTTAAGTCCTGGTGAGTGAGCCCTGTAGGCTTCACACGGCTGTACGTGGCTGCTGAGGAGTGGCACTGAGGACTTCCCAAATTCTGCAGGGGCAGACAGCACAGTTGTGTGTGGCACTCGGGAGGAAAGCCACCTTTGCAGAATTATTAACAAAACCTGGTTTCTTTTGGAGGCAACACTGGCCGTGCTGCAGTGGAGAGGGCCACCTGACAAGTGTTGTTGCACCCAATTTGCCTTGTATATACTTGTTTTCCGAGCTGGTTTTGAGACCGTAAAGAGTGTCTTTTCCTGCTTTGCTGGATACTTGTACCTTTTATGGGTAGTGTAGAACGCCCTTGCTAAGAGTGATACCTTTGAAAATCAACTAAATGCAAATATTTACAATTTTCTCCCCCCCCCCCCCCCCAAAGTACTATGTAGCTATTCAAATAAAGCCTGGCATTTCTCCGTAAGTGAGTTTCCAGGTTTGAACATGAAATCCAAATCACTTGCATGGGATCTGTGGATGCCCATTAGCTCTCCAGTTCAGACTATCAGATGAATATGGATTTGACTGAGTTTCTGGCTTTCAGTTGACCATAACAAGATATTAAAGTGCTTTGCCACTTGCTGGGGTGCATATGGTTAAGGAGACACCAGTTTCTTGTTCAATGTAGGATCCATGCTTGGGGCTCTTTCTTGGATATGCTTCTACAGTAAAATTGTTTCCACCTCTTCCCATATGCATCCTTGGAGACAGAAAAGCAAGCAAGACTGTGTCTCTTCAAACCATTTACTCAACCTTGAGGACTTGGGATCCAGCAAGTGGAAAGCAGGAGTAGATGTTCATTGTCTTGAACTTGAATTCTGCAGTGGGCATCTTCACAGCCCCAGAGCAGGCATTCAAAGCAAGTGTCCGGTCACTTTTTCAAATAGACTCGCACTCCTGAACAACTTGCATACTGTCTTTCTTTCCCTCTCTTCCCTAGATTAACATATGCCAGGTTCTGGCAGCTCTTGCTGCAGCACCATCCCAAGCCCATGTCATGACTCGTCTCTCAGTGAAAGGCACAGAGCCCTGTCGGGAGGGGAGGGCGCAGGCCAATTGCTGCATTTCCAAATAGCAAGCAAAGGTTTGAATTATGGATCACGATTAACTACTAATTGGCCATAATGTAAGCCCCTTCTGAATGGACATGGTAAATATTGAAACAAATGGGCTGTTATTTTTCAGACCTGAATGTTAGTCACTTAAAATGAAAAGCTAATTTCAGCCTGGGAGGTAAGCTCTATATTTTAATCAAGTGTGACAGATAGAGAACAATAAATGAGCACTTAAGGTGAGGGGATATTTATTTCCTTGCTGCAATTTTATATGTGATAAGTTATACTGCCCAATGCAAAATAAAATTAAACTGTAGCTTTGATCCAGATCTCAAAGAAGTCTCTGCAGGAAACCCGAATAAAGAAAGCAACACAAAAGAGACCACTCTTTAAGTAGAACAAACCACGCTGTTAGGAAAGCTTTTGTAGATTTTTTTTTTTTTATATTAAGTAATTTTGCTGTTAAAGCAGTACTTGGTCTACTATAACATAATTAAATAAAAACATCACTAAGAGCCATAAAGAGCTGGGACTTTACTGTGGTGACATTTTATTCTGCAGCTGTCCTGCAGAGTATGCTCAGAACTCAAATACTGAAATAATCTTAGAAATTATTTGATGAAGGTCTTTATTGCTACAATAAAAATCTGGTGTTCCCTTTTGTTCAAGGCACGTCTTCACTTTCAATAAATGTAATTGTTTTTGTTCTAGCAAGAAGGAGATAATGTTTATACTTGATGGGACCTTTTTTCTGTTTTCTGTATTGAGCTAAAATTCCAATATTGTTCTTCTAAACATTGGCTAACATTGATCTTTAAAAAGAAAAAAAAATGAAATTAAGCAAGTTCAGGTGGATGCTTTCTAACAAATTAAACTTCTTTTTGAATTGAGTATTGTATATAATTTATATCTAATGTTCTGAAGAACTCATCTCTCTCCTGTGTCTCAGTCTGTATATAAATAATTTATACTTTTTAATATTTCAGCACAACCAGTAGAGCTGATGTTGCTATAAACAATTTTTTCCCTATCCAAGCAACAAAATCAACCTCAATTCAACATATGGAAAGGGTTTTAATAATTGTATATAATACTGGGTTAGGTTGAAACCAATAAAAATATCTCTACATAGTGTTATCCTCAGATGAGAACTTGTGTGCAATATCTACTGGAGTGGTTTTTTGCCTCGTCAATGAATAACTATTACTAGTTGGTGAGAAAGAAGCTGATGATACATTAGGAAACAAGTAAGCTAGAAGAACTCATTTCCCAGGGAATTTCTAGGTATTTTCCAGCACTTAGTATTGCATGGGTGTTGTCACAGGCTGGTGTTTGTTTTTTTTTTTTTATTAATAAACTGTGCTCAACTTACATCTCCCAGCTGTGTTTATGCCCTTTCTGGTACTTTGGCTTTCTGCTCTATCTGTAGTATTACAAGTCCTACTGCAGATGCTGGAAATAATCAGCATTACCGCAGTCAGGCAAAGTTGTGGACAGGTATCAGAGCTTCAATCTGTAACTAAAGGAATGGATGTAAAAATATTTATTTTCAGAGCATGCATATTGAAACTGATGCAAAAGGAAGAGTATATGAATTCAGAAAATCCAGGTGCCACAGAGGTCAAATTTGGATTTCTTGGCTGGCAAATCAACAATATGTCTCAGGGACATGAAAGAGCAAAATTAAATTCCACTTGAAGAGTAAGTCTCAGAGAAAAGCCAAACACAAAGATCCTCCTATTTACCCTACAGTTAATCTTTGCCACTTCCTGAAATTATGAAATAGCTTGTTTGAGAGAAGCATTTGAAATCATGTTTCATTAAAAAGTTCTTTGCTTGAAATAAACTTGCATCAAGTCTATACATGGAAAAACTCTTTTGTGAGGTAATAAACAAGCTTTCTACTTCTGTAATTTTAACCTCAAATGAAGCCCAACTTTGAATATTTTTTGGGTTTTTTTACTTTTCAACATAAAATTCAGCTCTGCAGAATCATTAAGAAAAATTGGAAACTTTTAATAAAGAAATATGTTGGGGTTTTTTGTTTCCACTTCTATGTCTAGAAAAATGACAGTACATATTATTCCTGAACTTAAGCATGTAGCGCACAAATTTTGACCATCTTCCATCTAGTTCCATCTCCTGCTGGAGCATGCTATGGAAAAAACTTAGGGAAATGGTATAAGAAAGAGGATTCATCTAGAGGGGTCCTTCCCTGGTATACTTTCCAGCTCTCAGAACTGGCTGTTTCAGGTACTTTGAGCCTTAGTAGCCAGAGCATCACAGTTAAGAGCTGCCACCAGGTTATTTTTTTTACGTGTTTGTTAAAAGTATTTTCTTTTTTGTCTGCTTTGTCGTGTCCTTCTTACCACGCAAATCCATTCACTAACCAGTGAGTGGCTTTCCAGCTCTCATGTGAGCACTCACACATGCATACACATACACCAGGCACTTGTAAAACAAACCCTAACAACAACAAAAAAAAAGGAGCACTAAAATTTAGATTCAGTTAAAGAGCACAAGCTAGGAAAGGTCATGCTACACCAGATACATTGACAGGTGTTCACTTCTAGATGCAAATGTTCCTAATAAACTCCCTGTACCCAAATGTGCTTTTATTTTGTTGGGAAGGGGGTGAAGCAGCCCACAATGTAATCCTCCTACTGTCTTCCTAAGAGGTCTATTCATCAGTCACTGAGTAACCCTTGCAGGGGGCTTGGCTGAAAGTAGTACCGAGCGCTGGAGACCTGAATCTCATTTGTACTGAGGTTTATTTCTAATACTTGAGAAATTAAGAGCGAACTCAATCTAAACAAAACTCAGGCACAAATGCTGTGTTACAATCAGTTTGCACTTGTGGCACTTCTTTTGCTCCTGTTTCTTTCTCCTCCGAGAACTAATCCCATGGTGTGCTGAGCATTGCCCGGAAACTGTAAAGCACCTGCCAGGTCAGGGCTGGTTTCAGCGTCAGTCTCATCTTGTGAATAGCGTTCCTGGGGAGAAACACCCCAGATTCACCACAATTCAGTTTACCATTCATATACCTATTAAAAAATGGCTTTGCTGGTAAACTTCAGGTGGAATTATTGCCAATGATCTCAATAAGCTTTTTCTTTTTTTCCCAGAGAATTATTTGTCTGGTGCTCCTTGGCTCCCACAGAGCCCCTACAGAGCCCTTCATTTGTTGTTGTCAGAGGCATTTAGCTTCCCAAGCTGCAGGAAAGGGAAAAAGTGAGCCCTACATGAATCTCTAAAACCCGAAACAGTATTTCTCTCACACTGCCGGTGAAACGCTTTCAACGGTTTTTAGATTGTCAGTCAGCAATATTTTTCACGCATCTAGGTTTGCCATAAGCAAATGGAGGGATGCATGGATTTCCGTACTGCTAAAAAGCATTCTTGGTTGTAAACTCTTCAGGGGAAGGGACTGTATTTCTGTTCTCCTTTTTCTAACAGGCACTACAACTAGGTATGTCCTGCTCTTTTATTAGGCAGTAGGGGTGTATTTGTAGTGCCTAATGGTTTAACATATATATTGGATGCTTCACGTAGCATTTTAGAGAAGCTCTTTCTCTCCTGCCTAAAGGTGAAAGCTAAGCTCAAGTATTGCATGCAGCCCAGCCCCTCGTTAGTTTTCTTGAAAGGCGAAATGAATCCCCTCATCTGACACAGCTTTCCAGATCTCTCCATTACCTAAATTTTGATTTATTATTTCCCCCCTTCCGTATCATTCCCAAATAAGCCATCAGATTCAAAAGGCCTGAGTAACAGATTCACGACCCACAGCCTGTACAGTCTCTCCCTCCTCCCCCAGTCAGGCTGACCTTCAGCAGGAGTGAAAAGCTGTTGGTAAGCACAGGCGCTTTTTTGTCACATACCTCCGAAACCAGCACTCGACAGATGGAAGTTAAAAAAGAAACGTGTTGGCTGCCTAAGGCACGTCTTAATTTGTTGCTCAGCTCCGTTTGTTTCGCTCTTAATGGTTCACTTAGCTGAACTCGCGACTGAAAATTAACACGGAGTGGGGAAACTTAAAAAGTTAAGCTAAAAGTTTTGATGTGCTGAACCTGCACAGACAGCACCTGAACACACCAGAGAAGCCAGTGGGTGACGCGGTGCTTCTTGCCAAGTGCTACTGGTGGGTCACAAGGGTCATCTCAGGGGTGGTGGGGCTCTAACATGTCCCAGGGTCCCCATTGCTGGCAGGGAAAGTGTGGGAAGGGGTGGATTGTCCCTGCCTGCACTGCAAAACAACTGGGCGGAGAAAGGGGCTTAAGCGTACACAAGAGCTGGGGAAAAACCTACCCTGTACGCCTACTCAGCAAAGGGAAAAAATAATAGGTTTTGATCTTTCCCAATGAATATATAATAGAGAATATAAAGCAAAGCTTGCTGAGACAAGAGTAAAGAATATTAAAGACCGTATGTTTCAGTCGCCCTTGGTTTGCCCTTTGCTTTTGCGTGCTGGCCTTCGCGATCAGAAATGGTCACAACCGTATGGAGCGGAGTCATTTTGGAGTTGCAAGAACGCAGATCTGTTGCCAAATGGCAGCTGGAGAGCTCAGTACCTGACTGCCAGAGCAGCCCCAGCCAAGCAGTCATTGCCTAGGCATCAAACTTCTACCCATCTTTAAAAAAAAAAACACCCAAACACAACTGTTTAATACAATAAATGAATATCAGATGGATTTCTTAATTAGCGTGTATAAAGATAAGGGAAAGTGGTGGGAGGTCTGTTCTATTGAGGAAAACTTCAAATGATCTGGGAAAATCAAAAGGAGGAAAAAAAAAAAAAAAACCACCCACAACAAACACTTGGACTGGTTGGGGATATCCTAAATGTTCACAGAGACTATTTCCATCACTATTTTTTTATTATTAATGGATAGGGATGGAGCATGTGGCTACGAAGGCAATCTAGAATTATTTACTTTTCTTCTTCAAATCTCCTGATAATTTTCCTATTAGTCTTTGTAGTATCTCTTCTCTGATAACAAACAGAAAAGAGTTTTCTTAGTTAAAGTAATCTCTATGGGAGAGATGGAAGGAAAATGTTTGCGGTTACTATTTGATGAAAACAGAGAATTCACTTTGTATTCATGAGTCGTCACCCCTTTTACTTGTTTCCTGTGAATGTTTATATAAGCATCTTTTCTTCTGCTGAGTGTTTTGCGGAACCAGGAGTGGGGTTTTTGGGGAGTATTCCCCCAACGAGGGCCCGCCATCTACCTTGAGAGCTCCAGGGGAGCCTTGGAGATGGCTCATTACAGCACAGGAGCGATGCTGTGCCGTGATACAGGGTACCCACCACACCTGGCAACTCATGAGTGCCTATGGCAGTATTAGTCACCGCAAATTCACAAGCTGAACTACGTTAGCATAAACTGCCTAGAAAATAATTTTTAATGAACAAGTTAATTAGAAAACCCACCAAGTGTGTTTGTAAATAATTGGAGGGGCGGCAAGAACTAAATATTAACAAAAGAAAATTTTTGGCCAAAGTAACTATTCACAGTCCAGATTGACAGTGTAATGCATGCTTTTCTTTTAATGCATTGCACCATTTGGAGACTGCTATACATCTATTTATAGTTTGCCTGGAAATTGATTATAATAAAGGCCAAGTTTATATGACTACAGTCAGTGAACATTTTGCTGCTGTCAGCAATGGGCCCTGCTTTGGGAGACAAACAGACCTCTCAGCTGGCCCAAGCAATAATTTTACCTGCTTATACCTGGTGGCGAGGAGTTTCCACTACGTTTGATAAATACAGCAGAATTTTCCCCGTTCATTCTTGTGATGGTTCAAATAAAGTAAAAGAAAAAACTAAAACACACACAAAAATAAAACCCCTCCTCAGTATGCTTTGTACTTCTTCGTAAAGTCGGAACAGTTGAGCTACTTCCCCTAGCCCTGAGCGTACCCTCCTGGGCATCCCAATCAGCTGCTCTTGCAGTGGGTCCTTCCTAGGACTGTTTATAATAGCTATTACCTTAACGTGTACTGGGATAAATGTGTCTCTGGCGCAGCTACCCAGTGCGTGCCACCTGTGCTCAGAGCCCTGGTGCTCTTCCTCCCACAAGGTCCAACAGTTATAAACTTTGTCCCTAATGAGGGCAGCCCATAGGTTGACAGCATAAAAAAGGGGCATCTCCATTTAGCCCACTCAAATTCTGGCTCGTTCTGGAAAGGTCCAGTTCAGCTCCACTGTACTTACACTGCAGCCAGTGCGATGCTTTGGCAGAGCTTCCAGAGGCAGGTCCTGATACGCTTTCGTTGATTATCATCAAATATTCACAGCTTGAGGCTTTGTGGGTTTGTTGGCTGTGGGTTGTTTTTTTTTATCATCTCCCCCTCAGACTGCCTGCTTTCCCCAGCCATCGTTGCCTGGTTTGCAGCACACATCCCTGGCATGTTTCATTCCAAAGTCCAGCAGCAGAAAGTTACGTTTCATTTAATTTTCCTGCCTCTCTTACTTGTAATACTTTCTGCTAAATTAAGTGTTCAAAAATGTGCCTTATTTTGAGTCTTCGGAGAACAGCGCACACATCTTTCCATTTGTATGTGCTCAGTGATAATTTCGGGAATGTCTCCTCAGTGTTAGCCAAGCTTGTAATGCAGCAGCAACATGAGTCTGGGGCTCAGGGAGCCGAATCAGTCTGTTAAAACTACCCCTAGTGCATGGTCCTGACTTCACATGAGAGAGCTGTGACTTTGTACTCCAGTGCAACACACTGGAACAAAACCTCTGCTCAGTGTGTCTGGATCTGTGCTTTAAAAAGGAAAGGGAGGAGGGGAAAAAAAAAAAAAAAGGTCCAGTTGCTTTTCTTCTTTCACAACACAGAGATAATCTGCTTTATGGAAGAGCATCAGCCCATAAGGATTGGTCCATGAAACACATCATCCTCGCTGCCTGCACAGGGCAAAAAATGTAGCAGTGAGATGCTGTCGCTGTGTGAACGGGCTGTGTGGTGCCAGCGCATCCTCTCTGGGGCACTGCCCCTGAAATTCCACCGACAGCTCAGCGGGCCCTGGAAAGCCTTTCGTATCTGCTTTTCCTGCTCAGGTCCAGCCTGAAAACGACTAGTAGGTTCAGAAATTCTTTTCATACTGATTTTGCAAATCTCTACTAAGCTATATGTTAGGGAGAGGAAACCTTATGTAGGCTTATCCAGCCAGTGATTTAAGTAAAATACTAAAATCTGGGGGGTGGGAGTGACGTTTGTGTAATGTGTTCTGGGTTTGGAGATCTCTGACAGAGCACAAATGCTAGAAAAATGCTGTAGTTGAAGAAAACCTAGAATTTCCTCAGAGCAAATGAAATCATAGAATTGTCTAGGTTGGAAGGGACCTTTAAGATCATTGAGTCCAGCCATTAATGTAACACTGCCAAAAGCACCACTAAACCCTGTGCAGCTTGCCACCCTGCAGAGGTGGCAGGTAAACAGCTGGCTCTTGGGGACGGGCTGGGGCTGTACCTGGGCAATACAGCCCGAGGGCTGGGAAAGGATGGGACAGTTTGTTCACCAAGGCTTGCAAGCCCAATGCTTCTGAAGTAACCTATGGCCAATGGGCTCGCGTGCTGGGGTTTCGGGCATGCTATACAAGATGTGCTGTAACGCCACATGGACTGGAGAATTCTGAAACCTAATGCACAGGGACAGGCACAGCCCCAGGGGTTACAGGCTGCAGCCTGACCTGAGAGCATTCTGAAGAGCAGCAACTGAGAACAGTGGACAGATGCTTCGGTCCTCAGGTCATTCCAGTTTCCAAAGGGAATGCGAAGGTTGCTAACAAGCCCATCTTTTATTAAAGTAACGTTTTGTTCTTTGGCGAGGTAATCCACAGAAGTCACATAAGATAGCAGCTCCTTGGTTTGCCAGCACTTACTTTTGGTGGCTCTCAGATCTCTGCCATCGAAACGCTAATTTGATTACACAGTGTTACTAAGAGTATAACTAAAGACTTAGTCATGTAAGTGAGGATTTAGTAGGATTAAACTCGGTGTTAACGTTAGGAATGTGGTGCGGCTACAGTAAGTTACAGGAGGAAAAACTGTTAGTTGTTTATTCCCACTCTAAATCCTGCTATTCATTCGATGATCCATACCTTTCTTTAGATGTAAACAGAATATTAATCAGCCTTTCCATAGGGATTTTGTTTCTAAACATGCTTTTTGGCTATTCTCTATATGAGTATCAGAAAATGAACATAGCGAGATAAGCAGATTCCCTCAGACTTTTTGCAGATTGATTTCTTGGAGCTGTATCTCCATACATTGATCCTTCTGTGATCCTTCACTGTTGCCTTCCGTTTGAGCAATACCTATATTATACCCTGTGGACCAAAACTGCAGCAAGGAAGGAGGCTTTTGCCCTCCCCCCCACGCTGATGATCAGGGAGAAATGATCTCAAAAGCTCTTCATCTGCATTAGCAGGTGAACCGTTACCACTGCCCAGAAGCAGCAGGCAAACAACTACAGACGAGGAGGTGCCCCTTTCCATGCTTCAAGCACTGGGAGTTTGGACTGAAGCAGCTTCTTTCTCTTAAATTCCAAATTCTTCCAGTGATGGTTAGTGAGCCAGCATAGCTGCAAAAAGGATATGAAACTGGTTAAGTAATTAAGCCAAAAAAGTGGTTTAGGTCTCAGAGATGTAAATGATGTAGTCTCCAGTAAGGAGGGAATCTTATCTACTGAGGAAACGGCAATGTTTTTATATGTTCCTCTGTCCTTTCAAATGGTGTTTCTGCTCTCTGAGGAGAAGTGGAAGTGATGGCATGGCACAGATGACACGGGGCTCCTTGGGGAGGTTGTAACGCTAAGGAGCCTTCCCCTGCAGAGGGCTGCAGCAGGGTGGATTCGTGTAAGGCTGTTTCTGCGTAGTCACTGAGAGGGGAAAAAAAAACACCTGCTTTGGAAAGGGGACTTCTAGAATTGGAGGAGACAACATTTCACAAAAGATTTGAGGCAGACTAGTCTAAAGCTGCCGCAGGACTGCATTCCCCATTGCCAGCCACGTGCACGTGGAGGTCAGTGCATGAGAAAGGGGTAAGACCTGCGGGGAGAGTGATACCTAGCTGAGCTGTATTTGTCTAATTTATTTAGTTTGCTGCATATTCTGAGTTAATGACCTGTCCTTTTTTCCCTCTCTCTTAAATTTTCCCCCACTTCTCAGACTCATTCCTCGTAGGTGGGGAATTGCAGTTTCTTGTGGGTGTTTAAGGATGGGATTCCTCAAACTTTAGAAATGCCACTATCTGATGATAGACTTGCACGAATTGCACCTACCCCATTTTGCCGACAGCAACGTCCGGCAGGAGGGTAGCAGGGATGTGGATCAGCATCCATCACCTATTGGTGATGTCGTCTTAACAATCCAACACAACTCCAGACCTCACTGTTCATAATCATCTGTGATTATGCATTATTGCTACATTTTATTTAGCAAGTTCCTTTTCCAGCTGTCCTTGATCCCTCTAACTGCACTTGGAGATCAGTGTCTGACACAAATACAGATCGCCGCCTCCAAGAGGGGATGAGTAGCTGGCAAACAGAACTCAATAAAACAATTTGCTCTGGTGATTTTATTGGAGTATGTAAGTAAAAGGGTTTTAATTCACCTCAGTGAATGCATTTTTATGATCTGCATCACTGAAATCATACTTGTGATGAAATGAAATAATTAAAAAATATATTCTCCTCTCCTCATTGTATTTATGATTAACAAAGGAAATGAAAATCCAGCCTTTTATCTGACATCAAATGATATTGCGTTTTGGAGTTAAATTGGACATTCATCTCTTTCTGGTGAGTTTTTTGAAGCTTAAACATACCTTTCTTTTTCTCCCTTTCCTTCCTCCTTGTGTTTCTGAATACCAGTAAATTAAAGATTACTAGAAACTGGAAATGCTTTCAGAAAAGGTCTTGAAATTCACACACATGCACACAAAAGAGGGAGAAAGAGAGAGACAGAAATTTTCTTCCATATTAGCATCACAATCAAGCAATTATTTGGAATACTTCATACATATTCCACCGATCTTTTTTTTGCAGTCTGCATTAAATAACTTGTTTTATGCTAATCTCAATTTACAGAATTATACAGCAGCATTGTTTTACTCCTCCCTTCCCAAGGTTGAGAAACAACGAATTTGGCAAATAACAAGTTCTCCAGCTTGTAAACCCTCCATGAATAGCTTTTATATAAGTAACTTAAAGACTAGCCTTGTCAGACAGAAAGCCTGTTCAAGGAAAAGCTGGTAGGAAAAATAGCATGTCACTGAATATTTAACCATTGTGAATTGTAATGAGAGAATTATAGGAAAGATAATTTTCATGCGCTTCCATGTACATTTGTATTACTACAAGGGAGTTACCTGTGTAACTGAGACAAGAATCAAATTCGATATCTCTAAATGACAAATTGCCCGTGGCCAAATTTCGTCACTGATGCAGACAGGAGGAAGATTTCCCCATGGCTGCATGGACGGCACGGTCTGCAGAGTTAGTTGCAGGACATAACTGTAGATGGGAAGATGGGTAAGCAGGAAAGGGCAGTGTGACCTACTTGATCCTTGTGCTTTCTAATTCATAGATTGGTGTTTTTGTGACATTGGTTGTTCTGGGCTGATTTTGTACTCTTTCATTCTTTAAGAGACAGCCAACATAAAACTGACAAAATCAGGCTCTTGGTACTTTGTACATGTCAAGCGTTTGACAGCAACATTTTGCTTGTAGTTTACCAACAGCTACCTCTGAGAGACGAGCCAAAAGCATATTGCTGTAATCCATCTTGTGCTAAAATGCATGAATTAAATCTCTGAAGATATCTGGCCAAGACGAGGGCAAATTAAAGCAATTCTTCGGTAACTTTCTGAGTACTGCAATTCACATGTGCTTGAAAAGGGAGGTACAGCACGCAGACCTGAATGTGGCTGCAGAACAGCATGGCAAGCAGTAGGCCTGGGGTTTACCTAAGATTATTTTCTGCTCAGAGAAGCAACAGGCAGTTGCCTAAACAAAAGCTGAGTAAAGATATGTAAAAGTTCCATGCGCTTTCTCCCATTCTGTCCTCATAGGGGAGGAGATAGTATAGCCGTTGGAAATACAACAGGTAGACATTTCTGTGGTTCCAACTAGCATCACATAAGTCGAACCACAGCCAGTTACTGCTGTTCCCAAGGGCATCCTGGAGTCATTCCGGAGACACCTGGAGGTCTTTCTTTTTGGGACTGTCAGCTGATGCAGTGCCACCAAATGGCAGAATAGCTCTTCACCCTTGAGTGCCTGACCTTGCATTTTTATGCACCTCTTTTTCCCTCAGCACATGGGTCACGCGTTTCTTCATGTGCCGTTCAGATTTTGCCATGGGCACTGCCTCCTGAGTTTGTCTTGCTTGTCTCATTAGCACACCTCGTATATTCGCCAATGTTGTTAGTTGCCAATACTAAACAAAGTCAGTCCTGGGATATTTTTTTCCCCCTTCAAATTTTGTTCTAAAACTTTGTCTGCAGCTGAAATTGGACTTACAGGCCTTTAGTTGCCTGAATAACTTTTTGTCCACTTTCTACAATTTGGGCACCATGGTCTGTGTTCTGGAGCAGTTCCTTCAGAGCTCAGCAATGAAAATTTTCCGGTCTCCCTGACACAACTATTTTGTTTGTAAGCACATCCATTAGAAAATATTTTGAACTTCTTGCCCCATGCAACAGTTTTACATCTCACGTCCCTCTCCCCCTTCTGGAATTGGCACCCAATAGGTGTGTCATAATGACAAAATAATTTTCTTGACAATGCATATTTGTATGTGTAAAATTATGCACAAAAATCTAATTTTTATAAGAGCTTAAGAGTAGAATAATAAAGAAGAATGGAAGAAAACAAAGACAACTGGTGGTTGTTGCTGTTCTTTTGATGCAGTATGTGTAAAAAAAAAAAAAAAAGAAAAAAAAAAGAAAAAAAGCTGTGAGGGTTTTTTTTCTTAATAAAGATATTCAGGAAGTTCCTTAAATAAAGAATCTGGATTGCAGATTTGTCATGCAGACTTTCCAGCAAGCAATTAAAGCTCAACATTTACAGGCAGTTAGATGAACCAGATGTATTCCTGGCAAGGGAGAGCTTGAAAAGCAACAGATTTTGAAGAACACGGACAGCCCTTAATCTTCAGACAGAAAAAGCTCTGCTTAGGAAGTCCTCCAGTAACCAAATTATTTAGTTCATCATGTGTTACTTAACAGTTCTGTTATTTAGACTTTTGATTGTTGAGGACTTAGTAAAAGAGTAAGAAAGCCCAATCTATCTTCAGCAGAAGTGAAAGGTTCTCAGGGAACTAGATTAAGTCTGTAAGAGCAACGTGAAGTGTTTCCATCTCCTACCCTATTTTAAACGAAATGACTGGGGTGTTTTTTTCTCTGTCTCTCTTAATGGCAGTAGATCTCCCGTAATGTAGAGACACTCAACAAAATAACTTAGTGAGATTGTGCTAACATGGTTTTGCCAAAAGCAATCAGTATATGTTACGTAGGAGAAGGCACAAAATTATTTTCTTTATAGCAGCTGCAAAATCAAGAGGAAAAAATTGACCCTTTTTTACCTAAGTAATAGATGCCTGTTTCTGTTTTGAAGGAGAAGACAGAAGAACATAGGCGTTAACACAAGGGGAGAGGTAGAGCGGGCAGCGCAGGGATGCTGTGAGAGTCAGGGAAATCTTTACTGCAACAAAAGCATTTTCTCAGATCTGAGGCTGGCAGCTCACAACTGTTCCTCCATCAGAGCATAAACCTTCCCATTTTCAAATGTTAAATGGTTCGAGCCTTTAACTTGATGCAAGGGTGGGTGTGACTCACTCTCATTCACCTGCTTAGCACACACTTGGTGGTCCCTTCGACCGAGATGTCTTTAGCAATCTTTGCCAGGTATAACCTCTGTGAACTGCCATCTCCTAACTTGGGGAAATGGGCAGAACCTGGCAGCTTCACATACGGGGTGTGAATTTCTCCTGACCAGGCCAAATCTTGGATTTGTTTGGATAGGGATTACAAATCTTCAGGGGAAAAAAACAACAGCAAAGGAGTCCAAAGAGTATCTTGCATAAAGCTGCCGTATTTCCTGGGCTTGCTTTATAGACAACCAAAACTTATTTCAGTTTCTGTTACAAAGTACAGGAAAATAATGAAATGTTATCAGTTTGCCTTGACACAAGACACCCACTCGTCATTCTGCCTGTGCCCAAAATAACTGGCATCCCCGGTGCCTTACGCTGGCTGCCATTGTTCACTAGGAGCAGAGAGGCTGGAGCACAGAAATGCAATCACACTCTTCCTGATACTGCACAAGATAAGAAGGAGCAATGAACAGCATTAAGTCCAGGGTTATTTTTCATTTCCATTGATATTTCTTTATCTTTTTTTTGTGATTAAACTCTGCTTTTGATATTTCAGAGCATGACTGCATCTCTCCCACCCTAAAATAAAGATGGGGCGGAGAGGAAATACCCAAAAACTCTTTATCTACTGAGTAGTTTACTAGAGGAACAGCAAGGGTCACCCAGGAACAAGCTGCAGCGATGGCAGAACCAGGTGACCTGCAGTAACCTGAGCCTTTCCAGCCTCTCCATAACTGATTAAAAATGAATCTTTGGCTAGGTCACTCTGGTGAAAAAGGGCAGTGGGAACTCTTTCACCACTATTATGTCTGCCTGGAAAATGATTTAACACAGACATTTCTTATTTCATAGGTGAAGGAGTCCATTCGGCTTAAAACCTCCAGTTATTTTGCAACTATCATTGCAGAAAAAAATAGGCTTGCCTTCAAGAACAGTCTCAATTTGAGAGTATATTTTGCTGTATAATGAATTCTCTGATTTGTGGCAGCCTCGGAGGCTGTAAAAACTCTTCCAGCTTGCAAACCTGAAGTGTTATAAACGTTTTAAGATATTAGATATTGTTTAGTGAATTATTGAAAATGGTATTGCTTGAAAGGCTTGCAAGCTTAGCAGAAAGGGGGAGAGGGGGAAACAAAGTCTGGATTTGAAAACAAAAAGACAGGAAGAAACTGCCAGGGGGTTGTCACTGAGCCAGTGAAGGAACAGTTGTCCAGAAGAGTACTCCACGCTGCTCCAATATCTTTTTAATGTTCATGGCAACTTGTACGTAGCCCTTCTCTGCAGGGAAAATCAGGACTGGGCACATGGGCAAGAGACATACCAAATACGCGACAGTTTCAAACTTGATACCTTTTGTCTCTGGGTATGTAAAATGCATGTTGACGCTATTTGCATAGGTACAGATGAACAAAACACCTGCCTGCTGCAGGATTTTCGCGAGGTGGGATTTTTTTTGTATTTTCTAGGACAGGTTTAGCAGAAAACCATCGCTGTATCTTCGACTTTTACTTCTGGACAGACTTGAGATATAAATCTATCCAACTAATTAATCTTTCTCGAGACCTGGTTGTAGTTTAGTGTTTCCTATTGACCAGTTGTAGGCAGCTCTCAGCTCAGCAAGCAGGGGATTTGAAGCGCCCTTTGGAAGCACTTATCTCCTTCCATCCGTGTAAGAACTCCAGGAGTCTTGCTTAGGTTTGGAGTGATATCAGGTGTCAAGTCCTGCCGTGTCTCCGTGATGGGCATTGAATTCCGTTACTAATTCTGGCTGTTTGAGTCTTTAACACGGCACGTGCTGTAGTGCACTAGTTCTTGGGTAGCAATTTCAAGTAATCAAATTCCTCAGCAACCTTTCAAACGCTAGCTACTGCACTAGTTGTCCAGTAGTGATTTTGAGTCATGTTTTGTCCTGCAAGTCAATGAAGATATAATAATTAGTTACTGGCCTGAAGCAGACTGCTGTGACAAGAAGCAGCCGACTCCATTAGTGTATTAGCATTACAAATGTAAACCTTAGAATTAAAAGAGGTAGAGCTAATATTTAATCTTGCTCTTATTTCACCTAAACTGTTTGAACTCAAGATGCAACTGAAAATCATTTTCAGCGAAAATTCTATGATGAAAAAATACAATAATGAAAAGGAAATGTTTAGATTTTAGATTAATAATTCAGTATGGCAAAGATTATGAGTAAAGTAGATATCTATGTAGCCAAATAATACAAACATAACTTTAAACGAGACAGAATAGTTCTTTTGAGTAATAAAGGCAAAGAACTTTCTTGTCTTAAGGCTAATAATTCATTTAACCTGACAGTTATTTCAGAAGGTTGGGATGGCTTAAAATGGAAGTTTCTGGGGGATGCTCTACACAGATAGATTTTATGCTTGGCAGCTATCATAGCATTTTATTCCTGAAAAAAATTTTGTACTCCAGGCATACAATTAGACACAAAGCACTGCATTCATCATCTCTTTCCCAACTTACTATCATTATTTGTCAAAATCTTTTCTCAATTTTTTTTGGCCCTGTCAAAACTGAATTACTTTCCTTTTAGAAAGGCAAGTGATTCAGCTGAACTGAACTTAGTAGGAATGGGGTTTTTCTGGATCACATTTAAGATTGGCACTGGTGGTTTTACTGAAGCAAACTGCAGAATTCACAATTATTTCAATGGAGCAGGGTTTTATGACTACATCTCTTGGCATACTTTTGTCTCTTCTTTCTCTCTACTACTGCTCAGCTTTACAATATTTCTATATTATCATTTAATATGAAACAGTATTCAGAAGGCACATTACCAATAAAATATGTTCCTGTTGTTAAGATCAAGTGGTATGGAAAAGCACTTTTAAATTTATTTTCATTCCATAGCTCTGTACAATCTATATTTATCCTATGACACTGATTTACATTGTGCTTTTAATGTGTTGTTCCTCTTTAAAAAAAAAAAAAAAGTTAAAAAAATTATTTCCTTCTATTTTAAGTCTGAATGGAGTACTTATCAGGGAAGTTAGATTGAGTGGACTGCAAGACTGATTTATTTTTTTTTCCCCCTCTTTAACTGATCAATTAATTGTGTGGGTATTGTGGTTAAATAGGAGGGAGACTGGTAGTCTCCAGACCGAGATTACTGACATCTATAAACGTATTCAATTTGTCAGCCCTGGGATTTCACTGAGAGTGAGTGATTTCACTGAGGTTCAGTACAATAGAAACAGAGAAAGGAAGGTCCCGATAATTTTCTTTAGCAAATTCCAGCAGAACTGTTGCACATGACGAACTGCCAGCAACCAACAGTAAATCTGAGAACAGGGGGAGAAATACAGCCATATTACATCATTTCAGAGGGGATGGAAACATTCTCCATAAACACTCTTGGATATAATGTATTGATTCCTAACTGCAATTTACTGTTCAACACAATCATATTTATTCACTGTGCAATCGTGAATGATACAATTTGTGCCTGCTGATAACTAAAGGAGAGAAAAAGTCCACTCCAGACCTCAGCACAAAATTTCAAGCATTCTGTTATCCATAAAATCAATGGAGAAACAGTAATAATCTTTAAGGTGTTTTCAGTTATGAAGGTTTTACAGTGGAATGAATTCCCAGGGTGAATTAGACTAATTCAGAGTCTGATCACTTATAGAAAATGCGGCAAGGCCTTCATTGTAGATTTATGCTATATTCAAAATCTATTTGCAGTAATCCCCGGGGGGGCGATTAAATCCCATATTGCACAAACACAATTTAAATGTTGGGAGAAAGGAGACTGCACAGTAGCAGCAACATCACAGGGTGACGTCCTGACACCTCTTTTTGAAGAGTTTTTGACATTGATCTGAACAGACATTAAACTGACTTATGTCTAAATAAAATGGGAGGATTTGCGGTTGATGTGCTAAAACGGCCCGATCTGCAGAGGGTGCAGGTTAAACCAAAAGTTTCAGTTGTAACGGCAGCTCTGTTGTGCCATCTTTCTGCTGAGGGACCCAGTGGACCTGCCTGTGCCTGTGGTGCCGGGAGACACAGAGCCTTGGGAAAGAAGCATCACCCGGCTCCAAAGGAGAAAACTGCCCGGTGAGCCCGAGAGCACTTGCTGCATGAGCAGCCTGGTGCCGGGTAGGCAAACAGGGCAGATGTACACACTGTGGCTAGCACCAGTATATTCCCATTTATCCCACTTTCTCAAATTACAGAGCAAATTCCTTTGCAAGGGACTCTTAATCCAGAGCACGAGCGCTCACGCTTGGCTTTTTAGTGGTAAGAACAATCAATTACTCTTAAAATTAGGTCCTAACTATTTACAGCACTGAGTACAAACTTCATACGTTCAAAGTGGTGTGTGCTACTCCAAATGTAAGTGGTAGTTAATGTATAGAAAATTATCCTACTCCAAATACTGGTAAAAGCTCAGCTCATGTCTCCTATACGATACAACACTCTTCAGAATATTGTACAGCTGGAGAAAAGCAGGCATAAAACTATGAAATAACTACTGCCACTGGCTTCTGAGTGTCCTTAAACAAGACTTGGTTCAAAGTTATGAGTTCTAATTAATTGATGACGAACAGCAAGCCAAAAAAAAAACAAAAAACCACCAACACACAGTTGAGTAGTCCTCAAGCTCTAGTTTATGCCAAGTCTGCCTGTGAAATAATTGATGGCGGCTGCTGTGTGAAGTTGTAATAGCAGTGCGTATTTTCTTGCATAATGTTCTTAAATATTTACTGACAAGTGATAATGCTGTCCCACAGAAAATCCCTGGGACATAACAGGTCTGTGAAATGCCTCTTGCAGAGACCTTTCCATTACAGCTTCCATCTCAGTGTAAGTGCGAGGAGAAGGGTCAGCTCCTACTGCTTCCCAGAAAAACCTACAAAGCCCATTCCCTGAATCTGACTGTTCATGGATTATCTGTCTACTAGTCACTTGTCCCGGTTTTCTCTCCAGTTCTGTACCATGTTTGCTCAGCTGAGAACATGCTAACAAAGACCTGTCGGGATCAGTATCCCAGGGATTGCTCCATGCCTGACACGATTCCACCCCATGCTGTCGCCATGCTATAATGAGGTTGAGGTTGCCTCACTCCACCCCGTGCCAACATCTCAGCGGTGCCTGGTGGGAATGTCTGAGACCTGGTTCTGCCACTGGTTACAGGGAAACACAGCCCCCCAGGATGAGTCAGGTCTGAGGCAGGACGATCTCTTTAAAATGTATTCAAAGCTTCCTGACAAGTGTGAACTTCAGTCTATCGTACAGTGTGCGGTACCTGATAAATACACCTAGAGCCTCCCTCCTCCACTACACACAATAGTACTGTCTGTACTATCAGTAAGGATAAAACACTAAATAAGTGAAGAGTATTGATCTTAAAATTCAGTTACCAGAACAAGAGCATTTCCTGTATATTTTCAAAAGAACGTCACTGTGTTCCTGCCTATAATTTTTGCATGAGCCCATTCAGTAGTCTCAGCTTTGCCGATTTTAAAAGTCAATACAGAGAATGAACATGTGTGTTTTCAAACATCAAATACGTTTTAATTGTTCTTGTTTAAAGCTACAAGCCCTCAATCAAACAGTGCCCTTTCTACCTTAGAGCAAAGCCTGTTGCAGTAACACAAGCATGTGTTACCTAAATCAAGTTTAAAGGCTTGCATTAACCATGAAAACCGTAGCACCTCTGATTTAAAATGCAATTACCCCCACGTTCAGTTATGTTGCCAACTTTATGAAGACAGGTATTTTCCTTTATCGTCAGATGAGCACTACAGCTTTCAAAGGTGAATATGGGGAGCATTCTACTCGGTGTGTGGGCTGCTAAGGATAGGCTAAATAATATGAATTATAAATTTGAGGCTTTCAAAATATCATTTTACAATGACACTTAAAAGTTAGTTATATTTATCAGCTACGTCATAGAGTAGCAACAGCTACTGCTTGAAACATGGGAACTTGCCTGCATTTTCAAAGCTTGGGATGCCAGAGTTGGATGTGAAGTTCCCTGTGCTCTTAAAACACTGTATCTTTACTTGCAGTTTTCACCTATGCCTTATCTAAGCAAATGTGCAGCGATCACCTGGTGTTATTTCCAGGTGAGTGCATGCAAAGGGCCTTATATTTTTGGTGCAACAGCTTTCCTATTTTTCTGAGGAGCTCTGAGCAGGGCATGGAGGCAGCCACAGGGGAACACGTAAACTGCACCTCTCTCTTAGTATGAGCCAAGGCTGTAGCTGGTTTCTCAAAACACAAAATTCAAGAAAACAGCATGCTTGAAATTATTCTTATCCTTTTCTAGGTGGTTCTATATGCAAATAGTGCTAGAAAAGCTCACAGCCACTTAGATGAATCCTTCTCCCATCTCTAGTATTCTTGCTGTCCTTCACCTAGATCATTCTTTGGAAAGAGCTGTGCAGCCAGAAGAAATGGACGTGGTCAGGATTTCCATTTTTGCTGATGTCCAAATTTTTTTCAAAGAGCAATTCAGTTTCCAGATAAACTTTGTTTTTGGGTTTTTTTTTTTTTTTTTTGGTTCAGTTTGGTTTGTTGGTTTTGGGTTTTTTTTTTTTCAATAAGAGAAAATACTTTCTTTTAGGGTAAAACATTAATTTTCACTGTGGAAATATCCAGGCCCAAGTGATAAAAAACCAAAACAACTTGGAGTTGGTCCAAACATTTCTTACTTACCTTTAGTTTTGTTTGCAGTGTTGAAAGGTTTTGTTGAATGGTGGTTTCAGCACAGTCAAGATCTTGTGTCAGGAGTTGAAAATGGGGTGGGGTTCTTGCTTTGGGGTTTTTTAAGTATTTTTGCAGTAAACGTACAGATTGTCTCAACAATTGCCACGCTATCTTGTGTGGATTTTTAAGCACTAAGGGCAACAACTTCAGCTGGTGAGAAGCAACAAAGAGTGGCGTATGTCAGATGAGCTATATTGATTCCCTCTAGGTGTTGCACTGGGCCCCCAAACCTTGACTTTGTGTTTCATTATTCTCACTTGTAGACTTAATATAGGAAAGAAAACCCGCACATTCCAATGTCGCAGTAGTAACCTGGATTGCAGTTTCTTCAAGGTTATGGACAAAGTGAAATTACTGCACTGTAAAGCTGTCACAAGGGTACAGCTTTTCTAACTGTTACGGAGAATCTGCTGCTAAACTTGAAATGACAGGCTCATTGCCAGTTTGGGAGAAGTCTACACAAGTTTATTGGAAAGTAAACCTTGTAAGAAGCATATCCAGATTCATTTTGATACAGAAGTGTTTTACAGATTAAAATCTGTAAAATGTGAAAATAAAATTTGCCGCATCAATCATCAGCAATTGAGAAAAACCCAAACCTAGGGAAATAACTTGTAATGAAATCAGTCTTTTATAGACTTTTGAGAGTGTCATTCTGGGGCAATTTTACCTTTTATGCTCTCATAATTTCCTATTTGACTTTTACTGCCAATTGCTTTAGCTATTGATTAGGAAGGGGAGAATGTGAACACATTTTTGAATGATTGTTACACGATGCTGCTAAATATGACTTGCAAATATCAGCAGTCAGGATTCATCCATCTAAGGAACCATTGTGCCATATGAAAAACCCTCACCATCAGGAAATGTCAGAGAAATGTGGGGTCAAACAGGAAATTCTGACAGTAAAACTGATGGGATGGCATTGGGAAAAAGGCAGATCCCTGCACATTGATTCAGCAAAGTACTCCAGTCTAAGCCTTTAGTTTTAAGCAAATGAGTGCTTAAGTACTCGGTTACTCCTGCGAGTACTGAGTGCACAGGGTACTTCTGTTCGATTAAGTGACTTGAAATAGCTATTAATTATTAAATAAACTTGAATTATACTGATGGACTCCATCAACTAAAGAATTAACTCAGCACCTCTAACTGTAACAATCTTTCTGATTTGAGGTCCTATATAGAGGGGAAAAAAAAACCCTAGACTAAAGAAAGGAGGGTCAGAAAGGGTCTGTAAAGTGAGGAGTTGGGTGCAGCATCATTCCCTGAATATCCAGTGCAAGGACAAGAGTCTTATAGCATTATAGTGCCCGGTGAATTGGCACCGACCCAAGCACCATAGGGTCTGGCCCTACAGACTTTTGGGAATGTCAAGGATATTCTGATTTCTCTGGCAGGTTTTTTTTCCCAGTTGATTTGGAGTCTGCTGCCTTCATAGCACAGCAAGACTGTGGGTGCTGGGAGCTTGGTCCCAGTAGGAGCTGGCAGTCGGAAGTCTGCAGGACCCAGGGTCTCTGTCCAGGCAGAGAAGGGACAAGGGATGGTCCTACTTTACATGCTCTGGCAACTGCAAACTAACGCTTTATTTTTTAAGCTTGTGGCTCAAACTAGGAGCTTTGTATAACAAAAACATTGTGTAATCACCTCCCATTCCTTAAATTATCAAGTTCAGTGTTCAGGAAATTGAAAGACTGATAATCCAAGCAATATGAATTTCTCCCTCTGCAGCTTGTTAATATTTTGTGTTTTCCACTAATATATCATCTCTGAACAATCTCTTGACCAGATGTAAAGTCATGCTAAGGTTCTGTGGTGGTGGTGATGGCTGTCTTTTGAATGATGATGAAGGGTTTTACCCTTTAAAATCTAACAAAAAAATCTAATCCCTGCTTTCTACATTTTCCAATTCTGTCTCTCTCATTCCTGTATTTACACAGTTCATAGCTTGATTCCTTGGGGGCTGCGGACGGAAGGCAAAGGTGTCTTTACTGGACAGGTTTTGAAATCTTATGTTTCTCACTCATTTTACCAAAAAGAAATAAATGATCAGAACTTCCTCTGTTATTAGCATCATTCCTTTAGAAAGATACTGGGAAGGCAGGGGCTGGAGGTAAAGGAGTCAAAATTTAGAGATTTGAAATGAACAAAATGATCATAACAATGCAGGAAGGGAAAGAAGAACTAAGAAATGGGATTTTAGATGATCTATTAGCAGCAGTTTTTCTGAGTTGTCTTTGAATGCATAATTAGTTCTCTTTGGAGATATTACTAAGAGATGTAGCTGGAAAAATTATAAGGGTGCACACTGTGAATCACAGAGATGACGATTCAAATAATAATATCTGATCAAGAAATACGTACAATGGACACGCATATCTCTCTTAAAACTGAAAGGCAATTTCCGTAAATGAAGGAGTAGTTTTATATGATCATATTTATCTACATCAGAAGCATATAATTTATCCCTCCGTTTTCTTTGCTATGAATAGTTTATAGGTAGGGCTCAGCCAAAAGTGAGGATGTTCATCTAATAACAGCATGGATTCTTTAAACAAAATACAGCACAGGTTGGTCCTTATAAGAGAACAAAATAATACTGAATTTATATTTCCACAACTGGTAGGCAGTTGAACAAGTACAGGGTAAGGAGGGGAAATGGTAAATGCTGCTCTTCTACAGTACGCTCAAGGTGGTTATTCCTCAAACATTAAAAGTGTAGGCTAGGCAGTATGGGGGTTTGGCTCCAAATGGTTTCTGAAATCCCTTTCCTCTGGGGTCGTTCACCCCACTAATGAGTTGGGAGCTGCAAGCGGGGGCAGAGGTGCCCAAGCATCTGGGGAGCAGCTCGTCCCACAGGCAGTGGCACAGTCCCCCAGTCATTCGCCTGCCATGGCTTCAGCAGCGCCAGATTCAACCAGCCCTAGTAGCAGCCAACAGGATATGTAGCAAAGTCCCTTCTGAGAAAAGAAATGGAATTCTAAAAGAAATGGAATTTAAATATTTTGGTATCTCCATGTCTTTGTCTTAGGAAAGAAACCATTCCCCTTGTGCTTGTTCTGGTTAGCTCTCCCTTCATGCCAGTGCATGCTACCACAAGAAACTTTGCTCTGTTTGTTAGCCATGCGGAGATTTGTTTTGGTGAGGTTTTGGGTGACAGCTACTTTACTACCTTTCTTACTGTTATTCAGCGTCAGTATTGCACTCTCTTTCTCAGACAGCAAGATGGTTCAAAGATGAAGAGAGGAGGAGTTCAATAAACACAAAGAATTCAAAATTATGTATTATAAGGATTAGGACAGTTGGGGAAAAGGGAATAAAAGCTGTGAAGTTTCAAGTCTGTTTCCAAGCAAAATTTCTCAAGGGAGAGGGGGAAAAAAATTACACAGCGGCTAAAAATGAAAATGGCAAAATAAAATATACACGAAGGTGAGAATCGGGTATTAACTTTGAAATTTGATTTTGTGCTTTCCCAGCTAGAGAATTCGAGCTTTTTGGAAGCAGCTGACAAACCAAAACACTGAGGGGGAGAAAAGAGAAAAGTAAAAGAGGAGATGATTGATAAAAAGGATTCAGCATACAGTCTTTTTAATGAGACATCTCCATTTATGCTGTGAGACTCAGGAACTTGGTACCATTTAAGTACTGTGTGTTGTACTGTGTCCAGCAGCTTCCTCTTGATTAATTCCTCATACCCCAGACACCATTTCTGATACGTATGGCTGAATCTTTGCATAAAACAACCAACAAGGGGCAACAGTAGCAGCAGTACTTTGGGTTTTTCTATGAAGAATCTAGAGGGTGGTGCTTTATTTACTTTTTTCATGATACATGCAAATGTCTGTTTTATTTCTCTCGGTAGATGACAAGGCAGATAAGGCTGTGCTAATGAGCACTTTAATAAAGCAGTAGAAAATGCCACTGAAACAGAAATAGAAATAAATAAGAAACCATTATATCCTTTTTCTTTCTCAGTCATGTGCCACATTCTGTGTGAATCCAAGCCCCAGATCTTCAAAGTTTTTTTTAAGGCAGAGGGTCCTGTGAGGAACTGGCAAAGAATTAATCAGGAAAACTCACACCATTAATGTTCAGCATATGCCCAAATGCTTTGCTGATATGGGATATGAGCAAAACTGTTGGGCGAAGACTTCTTCAAAGTAAGTTGTGAGCATCAGTGGAAGAAGCATCCTCCCTAGCCTACAGTTTCTGCCTCAATTGTCACCTGTAAAATCGAGAACAGGCCTCTGCTGAGGTTTTCAATGAGATTGTCAAATGTGCCGAGATATTTTAGGTTGTGGGTACTCATTCCTTTTTGAACTCAACTCCTTTCATGAAGAACACCAAAGAGCCCTTAGATGACAGCAATGTTCCATTATATTTGGGCTCTATTTTAAAAGCTACTTGGAAATCTAAACCCAATCACTTGAAACTGAATTTTCTATTCACCATATAAACCTGAGACAGTGAAATTGCTCTATAATCTGTGCCGGAGAAATAAAACTATTATAACCCTTAAAGCAAAAGCATCTGGACTTTTCCTTTCTCTCTGACGCGGTTTGTGTTATGGGCTGTGGCTCTGTTAGTATCAGTGCAGGAATTGATCAAATTGCAGCTCTTCAGTTGTCAGGGGTGTTGCAGAGAAGTGGTTGTAGTGGAGCATGGTCTCCAGAAGTGACCGTTCCCCCAGCTGTGTCCACATGCTGTCCCTTGGCCACGGGTGGGCCAGGTCCGGAGCAGCACCGGGGTCCTCAAAACACTGCCTGTTTGATGTATCTTCATCTTGCTCTCTGCTCTCCAGATGGGTTTGTTTTGTCCAGAAACCACTACGCTTTGAAAGTGCCTGTTAATTTGACATCTGCAGGCAGGATAAATTGGGGGTTCCAGCAGTACGTGTATCCTGCGGTGACTGGGTATGAGGCAGCTTCTACCTGTCCCGTGGTGTCTACAGGTGGGCAATCTGGGGACCTCAACTGAGTCACGCGTCTGACGTTAGTCAGCTAAATGCTACTTTTAGGTTAACCTCCAGCATTGCACTTGTACACTCTGCCTGCCTTCAGAATGAGGGCACAGCTCTGAACATCCCCTTCTTTTTTCCCTTGTGTCCATTGCACATCTCTGTGCTTAATCTCTTGCACAACGATGCTGGAAATAACTGAAGCCTCGATTCGCAGTCCATCTTTCACAGCTATAACCCTAACTGAGCAAACCACTTGAGTACATGTTTTATTTTAGTGCACACTTAGCTCTCCCTGAGTTTCAGTGAGGCTATTTATACCTTTAAAAGTTGAGCCAGTTCTGAAGATGGTGCCGGGCCATGCCATCACATCTGTCTAATGCTCGAAGAACAGCATATGGTCTAAGTAAAACCACATTAATCTTAATGGATATAGGAGTTTTGCTGGTTTGCAAGGCACATCGTTGGTAGTGTACCTTGGAAAGGTCAGAGTCCAGGCTGCTACTGAGTATTGGTGCTTGTTTAGAACTGCCCAACGTTGTGTTTTAAAAGTGCCTTTATAGATTTTTACAATAACTGTGTTCTACATACAGAGCAAATAGCAGTGGGCTCAAAACTAGAGAAAAGCGTTCATTTTGCTTTGACTGATAGAAATCCGATACTTAGCCCCAAATTCAATGTGTGGTTCTTCCATATCAGGTGAGCACGGACATATGGTTAGAACTTCCAAAATACAAAATGCATCTGAAGCATGCTCATGTGTAACAGACCTATTACCTTTGTGGTCACTAAATTACAGTAATAAGAGATTACAATCAGCAGTTTGGCATGTAAAACCTACTATACACTTTTTTTTTTCCTGAGCAGTAAGTACTGGGATAATGGTGATTTATCCATCAAACAGGAACTGCCGGGATTATGTGTCAGAGGCCTCCAGGAGGAGCAGGATTTGGCTGAAAAGAGTTGTTCTTTCCTAGTTTGTGTCACGATGAAAGTGAACCATAGCTGGGGTTCACTGGGCTGAAATGAAAAGAAGCCACTTTAGGAGCACAAAAGGCAAGAAATCAAAGGGAAAAATTGTGTTTCTGTTGTCATTGACTTTAGAGCTCTTTTTATCCATGAAGTAAGCACTGATTACAACTCATTACAACAGGCCATGCCTACCAAATGCTGTCAGGTCTTGTGTGATTGCTCTCAGTGCTCGGAATGGCAATGCAGATGTGAGGCTTTGCAGTCTGTGCCTTCTGCTCCTGAAAAGCACCATGTACATGCTGGAAATGCTGATACTTCATGCCAATGTGTATTAGCCCATTTGACCCCTCACTGCTGTGTATATTGATCTACTATCGATATTTTCCTTGCTTATCCATCCCATGTCACATACCATCTTCCACTGTTACCATTCTCTATCTCATTTAACTCTGGAGCAAAGGCAAATCCCTCTTCTCTAAATGTCACAGGGGCAAGAGAAGCTAAAAGTAAAAATTTCCAAGGAAGTGTGTAATGTGCAAAAACTGGATAAGGTTTCCATTAACTAGTTATTCTCCAGTGAGCTGAACTATGACAAAGTATTTGACCTTTTTGTAGCAATTTGTCATTACTATCCTCAGGATTAGAACAGAAATTTCCAAAGCCCATGATGGCACTTGGATTTTCATTGCCAACCAATACTCAAACACTTACAGCCTTCAAAATCGAGAGGAAGAAGAGGAGGACATTAGATAAGCTTCTAATCCGAAACACTTCTAAGAGCTGGTGAAAAGCAGAATATTTTTATTCAGATCCTTGCAGTGCTGTAAAAGAGATCTGAGCCTTTGTTCTTTCTTGATTCTCCTTGTTTTAATTTGTTTGAAGAGCAGTTGTGAAGAAAAAATATCAATTCATGTAGAATCACTGATTTTCAAGGATTAATATAAACCATTTTAAAGCTACCATGCTAATGCTTGATGCCTGAATAACTTCACTACCTGCAAAGTCTTACTGTGATCTAGACATTAAATAATTTCATATTATGCAGATTAGTTTTCTCTCCAGTTTTAGTATCAAGTTAGGGTTACACTCTTTTTCCCTAGGAAGGAAGGAGATTATGCATGCTGACCATGTGTAAATTATACTCCCTTAATATTTAATATGGTTTGATAAAATAATGATACTTTCCTAATTGGGCTTACTCATAACTTGGCTTCAAGTCTACAGTATAAATGCAGCAAAGATCTGGAGCAGACACTCTCGAGGGACAAATCCTGATTCTCTGGAGTACCAGAATATCCTGACAGGAGGAGAGCTGAGCTGAGCTGAGGCACCTTGTGTGCACTCCACAGAGCTTGTTGGGTGCTTCCACTCCTGCCGCCAAATTCCATGCCCGGAGCTGGGGCAGCAGCAGGTCTGCAGGTGTGTTACCTTACCAAGGGGCTCTGCTGCTACCTTTTGATGAAGGCAGTGTGTTGACTCACACTCGCAAACCATGCAATTATATAGGCTTGTGGCTTATTACCTTCCTCTGACTTTTTAAATAGAAGATGTGGGCAAAGGCAGACTTTCAGACCGTGTGCCACCACGCTGTGTCAAAGCTGATGAGAGTGTTTTGATCCCTAACCGTTTCTGTTCAGAGTATGTGTGTAACTCCAGTCGTTCACACAGGAGTGCAACACACAGAGTGAAATCTGGTTGCATCCCTGTAGGATGTGTTTATGGTTTTCCGCATCTAAAAGTGTCATAATAGCCATACCTACCCTGGAAATCCTTCCCTGGTAAATCCTCAAAGAGACTCCCAGATAACAGAGATTTTAGTGTTAAAAGATGAAGTGTTTTCATGTGCAGAAACGAGAGGCGGAGGAAAGTCATTTCTAGTGATCTGTCTTGGCCTTTTTTCCTGAATCCTGATAGTCTCCCACCCTGCTTCGTCCTTTCCTGGACATCTGTGATTACAAAGGTTGCCAGTAGAACTGATGAGGGTGTCTGTGATCTTTGCGTGTGTCGGCGCAAATTTCTCTGGCATCAGGGAGGCTGACTGCAGAGCCTGGCACAGCAGCGGGCAGATGCGAACTCAACGCCGTGGCCACTAACGCCCTGGGTCCGCTCCAGCCACCAGCCTCGCCGTGAGCAGGAGCATATGCCACTTCAGCACAGAGTAGCCCTGGCACAAACTGAGGTTGTGCTGCTGTTTGCATTACCTTTTGTGGGGTTTTATACTAAGGACTAATCATGCGTGTCATATGCAGAAATCTATTGGAGGCTTCTATTTCACAGTCTTCCGTTAGAGAGGGTGGGGAAAAAAATAACAAAACCCCCCCACTTGTATTGCTGCTTCCTATTGCTTGCAGCCAACAGAAAACCTGCAGTTCCCAACCAGTTAATGTAATTTTGAGAGTTAATTCGTTCTTGAGTAAGACTGAAAGGGGAGCTATCCCGTGGGATGGATGAGCGAGCAAAGGATAGAGAGGCACTTGAGATTTCTGGCTTATATTTGTCCTCTCAAACATGATACAAATATATGGTTTCCTGGACAACTTCTTCAAAGGCCATCTGGTTCAGAGGCATTAGGCCCACTCCTCACTTTGCCAGATTCTCTCCGTAGAGGGTAAATACCAGTAATTGTGATTTATATGTGAAGCCTGCGTAGCAGTGCAACTGCCCTGGCTCTCCACAGGAGCTCTGCCCTTGTGAGATCCGGGAGCCATGCTGTGCCATATGTACCTATCAGTTTGATCCTACTTCTTGGCACTTAACGTGCCACCAGAAATTGTATTTGCTGGAGGAACGAGGAAAGGATTTGAAACCTGTGAAAGCCATCTGGGCAAGGTCAAAGCATACATAGCAGGAAGCTGCTGCCTGCACATAATTGGGGAAGGGAGAGTCTCACGCAGCAAAAAATCTAATGAGCAAACAAGCCGACAGCTGCAGGCAGAGCACAGGCTGAATATCTGCCCTCAGAGGTCAGTTACAAACCGACTGGGCATGATCTCCAACTGGTCATTAGGGTATACACCACTTTCTCTCCTAAAGCAACTGTCACATTTTATGTTCCCCCATGAAAACACTCCTGCAGACAGGCAGGGACAAGCTCTGCTGGCCCTGAGAGCAACGGGGAGCTGCCCGCACACATCCCCAGCCAGCTGGAGATGGTGATACTGGGCTGGAGCTGGAGAATAAGCCCTGGTCCTCAGCCCTGTGGCAGCACTGTATCGTTGCTGCTCAGCTTTCCCTCTGGGTCAGCTGTACATTTAAATTTTTCCAGCCAAATCAAGGCTCCCAGGCAACTGGCTACAAACCATCAGGGTGATTTATCCCAACTGGAAAGACAGTTCAACAAATAGAGGGTTATTTACTCCTGTAGTTGAAATATAAACTGTAAGAGACTCCAATGGTTATGGGTAACCTAATCCACAGATGGCATTGCTTGGCATTATGCCACCAGGTGATGCATGCAGCTCAAAACGGAGCTGGTCAAAGCTGTCAGGTGTTTTTCAGCTTTTCCCTTACACTAGCAAATCATTGTCCAAAGCCAGAAGAACAAAGTCTTACCCACAATTCATTTACTTAAATGCTGTGCTTTTAAAAAGGCATCCATACTGAAGATGTTAAGCCTGGTGTCATTTCATTGTGAAGTTTTTATTTTGGGACACTATCAGGAATGTGCCAGTGAAGGAAAGAGGTGGAAGTGCTCATAGATGGTGTTTAAGGAGAACTTGGAGCCTATAATTGTGCCAGGAGCCTCTCATACAAGACCAGGTAAACTAAGAAATAGTAGCAGAACTGAGAGGAAAGCAGAGGTGCCGGTGAATCTCTCAGCAGGCTGCTAAAGCTGCCAAGAAGGAGCCTAACACAAAATGCTGGTAGGGCACGTCACCTCTCAACCCAAGCCTCACAGCATCCAGCAGCACCCTTACGCGGAGTGGGGCAAGAAAATGCTTTCTCTTTGTTTCATAATGCAAAAAAGATTATCAGGCAGTGAAGAAAGCATTTTCGCTTACATTTCATTTACATTTCTTGGTAGTTTTCAATGCTGTAAACAAGCCCTTTGCCCCTGCTATAGCTTTGTTATCATTACCTGCATGCATCAGAGCATACACCACCTTCCTGGAAGGCGCAGATGAAAGTCTTACATACAGTACAGATATCTGTTAACATCTGCAGGGACACTCCTCTAAAAATATAATAGAAAATGAGTAAGTCAATCTGCAAAAGAGTGTCCAGCAGGGAGTCAGGTGGCAGGCAGCGTGTCTTTGTAGTATCCCCAGAAAGTCACGGACAGGCTGCCCTTTCCCCAGCACATTGCAAAACTGGCCTCAAAGCTGCTCATGTATTTATACCAACGTTTTGGAAAACTTTGTTGGGATTTTGTTGGTTTCGTTTTTCTAAAAGCTGTGGCACAATGGTAGGTCAGGCAGGGTGGACCACAATCATGAGAGTTCTATGGGCATGATTTTGGCGCGTGTGTTACATATGGAAATACTCTGGATGGAAACACTCTGCTGTTGAGCGTTGTCCTGTGGTTAGTGTCGGGACAGCTGCAGCCTGGGTGGCTCTTCAGGCCAGTTCCAGCGTGAGAGAGATTCCTTATCTGTAACTGGTTGTGGAGGGGAACCAGCTTTTTTGTGTAATCATCTCAGCCTACATCTCCACCAAGCAATATTTTGATGGTGCCATTTCTGTGCATATTCTGGTGGGGCAGAGTCTCAGCCTTCCTCACTGGAGCAAACTCCGTGGACATCCTGTGAGAGGACAGCTGGGGTTGAAGGAACAGCCTATAAATCTGTTAGAGTCTGTTTTCTACCTGTTGTGTTATGATCTTCAGAGCACACTACAGACTTCAAAAATTAAGCCGAAGTTTTGGTCAGGATATTTTTGCCACTAGCTGAATTCTCACTGGGGAAAGAAATTTGGGTATGAGCAGTGAGAAGGGAATTTCAGATTTACTGTTAGTAACTGCTCTGAGGAGATCTGTTCTCAAAGATCTGCTTTCCTTTATATATCATTCATAATCAAGCAAGAAAAGCTTTTGTTTTTAGAACCCTGTAGATAGCACTAAAAGCCACGTGGTATCCTGGGATAATCAAGGAAATACCCTTCTCTGTATTATAGTCTGTGCAGCATTTGAAGCTGAGGGATTTATAAGCCACCCTTTTTTCACTAGCGCATTTTGAAATGGAATTTCACTGTATACTCACAAATAAAATGCTATTAAGAAAACATCACAATGGTTCCCAGTCAACAATTTTTCTTTTATTTGGGTGAAATTATGGATAAAAACTTGAAGGGAAGCATTGACTTCAATTTATTGTTCCTCTTAAGGCAGTTAAATATTCCATTAACTGTAAGCTAAGGCATAATATGGGAGGTGAATGATGGAAGATTAATGACCCGGTTTAAAGATACACATTAAGTCATTTTATTTCAGCGGCGCAGAGTGAGAAGTCTCCAATTGAACTAAGTCCACATAAGGCAAAAAAATATGAAGCTTACGAGGGAAAATATTTTTCACTGTTAAACAAACCAGATTAGAGTCTGAGCCACACTGCATTTTTCAAGAGAGCCATTAAGTTTATTGTTCCACTTAATATTTATCTGAACTGGTACCCAGCCACCTCATCCAAGGTCACCAGCTACCCCACTGGAGTAACTGCACCCGCAAACAGGTCTAAATTTCCGTCCAAGGACTTTATGTTCTAAGTGCTTTGCTTCAGTTTGGCAGTCCAAGGGATTCTGCAAGCCATAAATCCTCACCTGTAGTTCTTGTTGATCATTTAATGAAGTGAATTGCTATTGCTCCTTGGCAGTGATTTATTACAGCCACAGGTAGACGAGGTCCCTTCAGGTGACCAAGAGGAGGAAGGCACAAACACGCTGCTAGTGAGGGTGTCCCTGCAGGGTATGTGATGAACAGGTTCAGGCTGTGCTGTGGGCGACCCACGCTCGCAGGATGGGCAGGTCCAGAGCTCTACTCATCATGTAGGTTCCTTCTGAAGGCAGGAGGGAAAGCAGGGCTCTCCACTGACATTAGACCTGCACGAAGGCTGAGGAGTTGCTACCAAGAGGTTTGTGTTTCCCCCTCTCGGCTCTGGAGGGAGCCAAGCCACCCGGCTTTCCCTACAGATGGAAAATTTTTTTCCAGGGCTGAAATGCGATGAGCCAGCCAAATCACCACCTAAGTGTCTAGACCACGGGAATGATAGTGTTGTTTAAATGGGTTATGGCAAAATGTATGGCAGTGAATCTGCATGAAAGACCTGTGAAATAATTCTACTTTGACTGAATTGTATTCTAAGGCAAACACCCCATTTTTGTAAACAAGCCTTCCATTGCAACAATGTGTTACAGTGGGGTTTTATTTTTTTCTTTTTCACTCATAAATCTCTAGCGTTTTGTATTTATAGGCTGTGAAGCTAGAAAGGAAGAGTGCTTTTTAAGGCATTTTCATCCTGTTTGGCAAAGCTGGGTGGCATTTCAAGAGTGTTGTTATTCAGCACTTGGAGAACACAGCAACTGTAGGGAATTATGGAGGTACTGGAGGTAAACTTTTATTACTATGTAGTGCTGAGCTTGATTTACCAAAAAAATGTTGATTTTAAATAACAAGCTTTAGGCTGTGAAACCATGATTTCCTGTTAAGTAAGACTTCATAACATTTGTAAAATATGAAATATGTCACACTGCTGCCAGTAGGTTCTATACTACAAGCTTTACTTTAGTAGCAGTGTAGAGCATAATATTTACTTTAAGCCCTAAACTGAGCACAGAACCAGCAATAAAAATATTTTAGAATGCTCCAGCAATAAACAAAACAACAGAAGAAAAAGGAACACAAAAGTCCATGGTAGCGTATTGGTTTTTTGTCATTGAGGCAAATACACTGCTAGAAATACTCTTAAAAAATAAAGCAGTTCAAACTACTCCTGGTTCCTTCTTTATTAACATTAGAATAAGCAAAGGAGAAACTTGTAGAGCTACAGCTACAGCATCTGGTGGTGCAGCTTTTCAGGAAGCACAAAGATCCACACAAAAAAGCAAAAGAGATCTTTTTCAGTGGCATTTTAACAAGAAACAGTGATTTCTGGAGGCGCTCAGGATATTTTTCTTTTCCAGCTCCTGAGTGAATATCTCCTGTTGTGAGGTTGTCAGCCTGCCTTGGTTTATCCCTTGTGCAGGTCGTACCTGCTGATAACACACATTAAAACAGTCTGACGCACCTTACATGACATAATGCAGCAGGGCACATCTGCCATACGGAATTAGGACACACTGGGATTGTACTGGCCATTATGGAAGTAGATGACTTACATAGGTTCCTTCCAGGAAATTCTTAAAGAAACAAGCATTGCCTAAATCATAAAAATACCAGCAGTTGCTTGGGGCTGAGTAAGCTTTAACTTTTAGAGTTATTAGGAGTCTCTTCTTAGGGATCGTTTCAAAATGTCTCTTTGATCTGCAGGCCTCAAAGGTAAAGATAGTCATTATCCATATACAGGTAGGTAAATGGGGGCATATCGTCATCAAAGGCCAAAGGTTCAAAGATACTTTGATCCTTTCAAATTCACATAAGTACCAAATGTCATTTTTAAAAGTGCCAAAGCCAAAGAAGACCAAAGACAACTTGAAACCAACCTGACTTAGGCTGTGGCTCTTCTCTGGTGTTATGCCAAGGTATTAGGACTCCTAATTAAAGAAGTAAGGAATGTGCTCATATCTGGTTGATTTTGTAAGATCCTAGCTTTAATAGCGTGTGGTAGATATGCTCTGACTACACCTTTCTTTGATGACATTCCTCAACAGATCTAGGCAAAGGAAAACATTTCTGGACCGGTACCAGTCTCAGGCACAAGACAAGTACTAAGTAATCAGCAGGTCATTTTCACCCAGCCTTTGCCAAAATGTCTTGTTGAACATCTGCCATCCAAGGGTTCACCTTATGCAAATGAGCTATTTTGTCATAGAGCATGATCAATCAATTCATAAGAAAAAGGAATTGCCCAGAAAAACTGGGTAACTCTCACTAAAAATGCTTATCCCTACCCCTGCTTCCTGATACCGGGTGAGTTTTGGGGTTTTTTAAGCAATGACTGTGGCCACAGCGCAGTTCCCTGAAGACTGCTAGCTCCAGATCTCACTCAGCAACATCGCTGGCAACTTTCCATGTACTCTTACTGTACAGTTACAGTGTTTGGATTGTTTTGGACATTAATTTCTGAAAATTAGGCCCAAGATAATTTCCTCAGGTATTTGGGAGGAATCTACCTTCCTTCACCCTGCCTCAGAATTGCCCACCTGGATCAATGCGTCCATGCACCATAGGATTGTGCAGTGCCTCTATTCCAAGAGGTGGCCCAAGGGGACCAAAGGAAACAGCAATAGTTAATAGGAAAGGTAGCAAAGTAACCCTAAATAAAGGCACAACAGGACTCTCTGTATTAAGTAGCAAGAAGTATGAAAAAGTGAATCTTGTAGAGAATCCCTAAACAAATGATCTTGAATCTATTGCTGGCTTTTCTTTGGTTTTTTTTTTTACGCCTATTCAATCATTTATATAAGCATCCTTCTTGCTTCATTCCAGGAAAAATACTTATAATATTAACCTTTCAGCTAAATACTGATGATGAAATATTTCCTGTAAACTAGACAGGATAGTAAGGGAATGAAAAATTTTGCTTATAGACATTCCCCACTAGAATGATCATGACCATGAATATGCAAAAGAGATTTTCAACAGATTTCTGTACAGATATATGGAAGCTGAAGATATTGTTGGTCCCTCAGTGACAATAATGTCTCAAAGTACATTTTCTCCCCTAAATTTATTTATTTGCTATTAACAATAAATCAATGGAAGCTTTCATATTTTATCAGAGTCATTTGAGTTTAGAGCTCCCAAGAGAAGCACAAAGAGAGGCAGAGAGAGAGTTTAAGTGTTTTTATCAATAAAATGGTGTGCTTTTTAAGACTTTTAAAATATGGCATATATCTTCTGGTATACGTGCATTTTTATACATAGAACCCATGAATTTTTACTTACTGATAAATCTTTAGTGATGCATTTATTTTAACAAGAGGTGAATGATAGTCATTTTATTCCCAAATACCGGAATGAGGATTTTGAAGCAGGATTCTGAGCAGGATTAATCCTCTTTGAAACCAATACAGAACTGTTTGGATTGAAATTGCTCCATGGCTGCAATTCGCCACATAACTCGAATGCTGCATGGCTCACATACATTAAATAGTGACGTTTGACTGGGAGGAGTAAATGATGTCTGGTGGACATTGAATCAGGAACGGGTAGAGAATGTACAACAGTTTGGGGCAAGGAACATGTTACTAATTTTGAATTTCCAGTTTCTGACTGGCAAAGGCCAGGCACAGGTCTGGAATTAGACTATCGCAGCAACCAAATTTTCTCTCCATTTTGAGCTGTGAGGACCAAGAAAGAGTTTGCCTTTGGGCCACGTCTGTCAGAAAACTTTGAAAGATAAACAACTCCACTTTTACGCGTATTTTTTGCAAAATTTTACAGACCAAAGATTTTGAGGAAGATTCACTTAGTAATCTGGACCCTGATGCTTCAGATTTTGTATGCAGAAGTGCTTCTGAGGAAAGGTTCATTTTTTAACCTGCAATTATGTTGTATGGTTGCGCACACACAGTTTTAACCATGTTTTAATGGTTTTAATTACTAAAAGTTTAGGTCTAAAACTTTAGACTAAAACTGTCTCAGAGGTTCTAGGGGAGTTTTTGTACATATTGTTAACTATAAATTTTTTAAAAGATTGCATTTCTCTGTTTTCAGCTACACAGTGAAATCTGAAATTAACCTGGTTAAATGAATGGGTGGCTGAAAATTAAATGACAGAAGCATAAAAGATTAAATTATATTGACTCTTTCTTTCTCTCTTTCTCTTGCTCTCTCTCACTCACACAAGTTCTATATTAAAAGACCAAAGCTTAAAGTTTTAGATATATTTAGCACTTCATTATGATCTATTTAATTACTTGGCACCAACTAAATGCAACCTCATTAATTTCTAATGTTGTTCCGATAAGCCAGCAGATATCATTATATTAACTGGCCCTCTAGGAGACATCTCAATAACATGACTATGTCCAGTGTTTGCAATGACATAGAACTTGGACAAATAATGGGGAAGGTAATTTATAATCTCAGCCTGTAGGTCCAAAGATTACTTACATCTCAGTAATATCACAGGCCGAAAAACTAATTGCATTCCTAAAATTTTGTGATGCCAGAGTCTTTTAACATAAAATCATTTGGGATTCACAAAACTATGGCTGATGTGAGAATTCATCAAAAAAATTTTTTTGCTTGTATAATGACTGAGTTTTTTAATCAATGCAGAGATTCCCATGGATTTTAAAAGAAGTGGGGCTGGACCTATAAATTGCATGCTGTAAATTGTACACTGTCTCTGAAAAAGCTTCAATAAAAAAATGAAAAAAAGTCCCCTAAATAGAAATGTTTGCTAATGAAAAATGTGAAGTATAACAAGTCTTCAAGTTTAATCAACCCTTTAATTAAATGAATCATTTCGTTTCCTTTTATTACTTTACCTTAACACTCTCACCTCCTGGTTTTTCTTCATTCTCCTAATCATATAACCAGCAAAACCTTTGCATTTTAATAATCCTACCTTCAAACTTTCTGTGTAATGTAATGATGTAATTTATCTGTAATAGAGGGAAACATTGGACTCGTGCAGACTTGCACATTATTTTGAAATTCTTCTCATACAGTAGCTATTACAAAGTATGTGAGATGCTGGTTATTCCTGAATTCAATAGATTGATTGGCTGGGATTGATTAGTCATTGGACTGCATTTGGGAATAGTTAAATACTTCAGTTAGTAGATAAAAATGTGCATTTTGTAGAGTTTAAGGAGCATAAGGGAATTGTTCAATCGACATTGTGGATACATTGTCATACGTTTTTTTCTAGAGGCTCGATGTAGGGTTATTTGGTTTTATTTAAGCAGACTGCAAGATGGGCTTGTGATCAGAATAAGAGACTAGAGTGTCATTACACCAAGGCCATGCTGTCCGCGTCTGTCACTTGTTTGCTGTATGATTTCAGAAAACACTACATCTGACATTGCCTCTACTTAGCCATTTCAGTTAATCCATCTCTATAAAGAAGAACTGATGAAGGCACCGTATAAAACTGCTTTGATATGAAAATATGCTCACTGGGAAGAAAAGTGGCTTCTTGCTCCTAGCTAGTCATTTTATGGAGCAGGATCTGGGACCCACATCTGCCTCTTCTCAAGTGAATATCCTGTGCTGTAGCATCAACTGATCCAGGATGCTCTCTTATCTGCTCAGCTGGGTGAACACCCTCCAACTAGTTTGTGAATTGAGGACTTGCTGTGTCGGTCCTACAAAGAGGCGGCTGTGGGCATGCCCATCAGCAGGTGGGTAGGAGCAGTTCTGGTAAAAGCACAGGACTCAAAAGACTGGAAAATACCATCTAAACTTAGTGCGTCTAGATTCAACATCAAATTTTATCAGGGCTGTTAGGTCTACTGTCCCTTTGTTAATCCAGTCCATAGTCACAAAACGTTACAAATATCTTAGTAGAGAAGAGTCTGTAGTTGCATACCAACCTGAGTAGAAAATGCCCACTCCATTTGCAAGCCATCAGGTACCCTGCTGACTAGCTAGCAAAATTAATTGCAAGTCCTGGCACATTTCCAAATGAGCACTATTCATCCCTTAGTTATCACAAATCTTTGCTGTCACTTCTTAATCAACTCTTCATTCAGAATTCTACTGCTTCTATTTTGTTTACATTTCTGGAATGATTGATGTAAACACACTTTATGCTCAGCAGTTATTTTGCATGAAGATTAAAACTGTAGCAAGCAGTTTGTAAGATACTGAGTCTTGACAGAAAAGGAGCTCAGAAGACAAAATTCTGTGGCAGGACAAGGAACTCAGAAGCAAACCTCCTTCATCCAGTTTGTCCTTTTTTCTGCCTGATTCCTTAGAACCAAATTTAACCCAAATTCTCTTGCTTTTTAAGGGCCTGCGTTGCTAAAATTTTTCTGCCTTCTACATACAAAGGAAAATTTTTCCTTTGTCATGGCCTGCAAAAAGAAAACTAAAGGAATCTTCAACATAAGCAAGGAGAATCAAGCAAGCAAGGCAATGGCAGGAAAATTAACTGCCAGTATCTTGGCGTAGTTCAGTTGTTTTCCTACGTCTATTTATTAATTGTCAAGCAGGCAAATTCATATCGCTGCTTGTTGCGTTATCAAGCTTCACTACGTGTTGTGTTATCAAGCTAATGACAAGGAATTCTCTTTCATGTGTCATCCAAATAATGAACTCAAAATGCTGTATCTGAAGACCTGGGCCATGACGTTACATTGTGTTTAATGCTGTCTTTTTCAATTCTTACATGATTTGCTTCTAAATTTTGTAACTTGTAGTTCGGTTAAAACCTCATTCTTCTGGTTAATTGTTTACTTTTATTTTAGAGCTTTTGGCTTCCTTCGTGTTTATCTCCAGATCCCATTCCAGTTTTCTTTTAGCTTCCTTGTTCCTTATATTCATATATTCACAAGGATCTCAGCTCTTCATTCCTAGCAGCTAAAAATCCTCCCTTGACTTCTGCTGAACTTGAGTGTGAGTTCAGCTCTTCCAAAAATTCAAACTGCTCTAAGTGAGAAAATCCATTGGAACAGTAGCCCTTTAGGAGTTGCCGTTCCACTCAAATTCCCCAAGTCAAAAGTCCCTAATTTTAACCTGCAGATACACAGAATGATAGTAATGTTAACTTATGCAAATTATGAGGCATTTGCTTGATGAGTGTTGAGACTTCATTCATTACTCTTTGTCAAATATGCTTAAAATCCATATGTGTCACAGTAATTAAAGCATGTATGGTAGGGAGGGGGATAAATAAGAGTGGCTAAAGAGACTGTTACTGAACAGATCAAGAAACAGCACTGTGTTTTGCTGCCGTCACCTTTAATATACTCAGAAGCTCTGATATGGCCTAATCTGTTAACGTAAATTGAAAAAAGTCATGATAGCAAAAATGAATAAGGAAGGAGTGCACCAGGAGGCAGAAGTATAATTAAAAAAGCTCCCTTTATCTAAAAATTTCATTAAAAACAAAGAAACACTCAAACACACAAAGATATATAGGACATAAGTTTTAATTAAAAGTGCAGCTGCTGCTTTGCAGTCTCAGCGTAAAGCACACATTCCTCTCTCCCAAACAACTACTGCCTGGCTCTAACGTTTCGCCCAGAACACCTCCGGGTCTGACGTTACCACAAAAATTCACAACAAACTATAGAGCTGATGGCAGCTCTGTTCCAAGGGTGCAGGAGAGGGACTGCGGCTCTGTGCCACTCCTCCCTCGATTCCGAGTGGGGGCTGAGCATCCTCCCCTACACGGCGGGTCCTGCTGCTGTGCCACAGCCAGGACAGCACGGAGCCAACGCCTGGGACCACAGCAATGCCAACGCTGTGAATTGTGAAGCTGGCTTGGGTTTTTGAAGGTTTTTTTCCACTTGAAGCTTGAAAATCTGGAATATTAAGCTAAAGCAAAGCCGTACAGCACTATAAACTCACTAATTCAGTATTTAACAGAAACAGAGTTGATTTCTTGAATTGACTCTCTTTGAGGGAATTTATTTTTGTCAAATTCCTCTGGAATGAGCAGGTTATAGAATTTTACCAGAGAAGTATAAATGCTTCAACTTTCAACAGGGTTGGGAATGCAGGTATAAGACTCTAGAGGCATACAGGGACTGTTTTCCAAATAAGTTTTGGAGTAAGAATAAGGAGTTACTCTGAAGTGGAAACTTTAGAAGTAACTAACCTGTTGGCCCTGGGAAAACCCACCGAGTCTTGACCCAGCTCTATGGTCATCCTGCTCTGGTACAGTAAAAATATTTGGAACCATCAGTCATTTTAGACAAAGATTTCTGACATAAACAAACGACGGTTTCCCACAGCTCTGCCTTTCAGATTTGCTCCATAAGGCAAGATTGGATCTATTTCCCTTATCTGTAGATTGAGATTCTCTCAAAAACATATGATGTTTGGTCACTGACTCTTTTAAAGAATAAACTCCTCCTCTTAAAGATCATGTTTCTCATGCCAAAAAGCACCCACGAGTAAAATTAAGGACTCAACGATAATTTCCCTTTGTACATTGAGAAGCTATTTTTTAGGAATAAGCTTCTTTAAGAAGCTTTGCACTCTTGCATTCTCAGCTAAGACAGCAAACATATCTCCAGGTACGACTGTAGTGATTTTCCCCTTCGTTGGACCAAAACAAGACCCCATGCAGCATTTACATCTTCAGAGGGGGAGCAGGATAAGGCCTCATGCTGGTCTTTGCCATGGGGATGACACTTACCCATAGGTATTTCACAGTTACTTTCACTAGACAAACCTTAGGAACTTTGCAAAATAGTGGAGCGGCTGCAAAATTGTAGGAAGTCAAGTTGGAGCGAGATTAATTTTATCTCTTTGGTTACTTTTGCAGTTTAAATTGGTCTCTTGTCTCATTCCAGATTGTTTGATTGATGCACAGGCAGAGCACTGGAAGATACTGGTGCACTGCTAGGAACTTGTTTAGAGATGGATCAGAGGAGTTTTGAGATATTTTCAAATTTTTGTTTTTTATTTATTTATTCATTTTAATGTTTATTGATTTTCCTTCTTCAGTTTTTGCAGAGCAGACCTGTCAGAAGTGTCCTTCATAAATCCTCACATCTGGTTTCTCACATAAATTCAAGCCAAAACATTGTTAAGAAAATATTAAAGTAATTTACATTTCTGCCAAGGATCCTAACCTCCCCTCTTCATAAACAGCACAGACGTGTCAAGGAAAACTCCAGAATAAAGGCAGTGTGTTAAAAAACTTATTGCCTGCTGCCTATAGACAATCTTGATGGGATAAAAATGAATCATATCTCCCCGTTATATCTTAGCAAATTTTTCACAGTGAGAGCCAAGGTTAGTGTTCTCTGGTCCTGTATTAAAGTCAATCCCCTTGGCACTGAGACAGAGAGAGACACCAGTGTGAAAAGCAGAAAACAAGCAAACCAGCCTAGTTCAGTAAAATTCAGGAGACTCCTCCCCGTGGTAGCCTCTGGAGGACCCAGAAGATGTGACTTTCGCTTAGATGAGCACTTTGCAGGGGTGCGATACCAGTGGCATGGCAGCATCGCAGGGACGCCCAGGGTTCATGGTTGTAGCTGTTGTGGTAACTGTCAGTGCCCAGTATAATAAAAGCTTCAAAAAAGAATTGTTACTATTGCCACCTGCGTGACTCTGACAGAATAGAGCACTTTGCAGAATTGGGTTCCATAATTAACAAAAGACTGAGGTTGCCGTTCCCATATTCTGATCACTTCTTTACCCTTATTTGCCCTCCAGTAAGCGCTTTTGTGTACCTCAGGCATTTTTTACACTCATCTGAGGCAAGAGAATGCTATTCCTGCTGCTATTTTGGCACCTCAGGGCCCCACCTATGTCTCCCTTTTAGAAACTAGTCCTTTTGCCACCTCTTGAGTGAAAAGCTGGATTTTATTTAGGCTTATATTTCCTCCACACAGAGTACCGTACGCTGCATGTCAGGCTGGGAGGTAACCCTTTAGGTATGCAATATCCAGAGGATATTGTGTAAGCATCTGAGATAGCAGCTCTTTTCCTTTTTTATTTCTCTGTTAGCCTCCAGTGTACAGTGCATTGTATGAAGTTCTTCAAATCATGGCTTAATATAAGCCTCAGAGTTATGTTTGTGTCTTCACATTTTGGCCAGTAAACCTAATTTAATCTAATCTATCTGTTCTGGTTGATCTGAGGAGCTTCAAAAATGAGTGTCGGCAAATACAGTCACAGAAAGAAAGTAATAAAAGTTAATTTTGTTGTTAATAAATATCACAGTGAACAAGGATTTATGGAGGTCATTTGGGAATCTGATATATATGATTTCATTGCTTCGGTAGTTTGATAGGGATCTTGCTGGTTTACAGTTCCTATTCTGGCTGAGCTTCATAGCAGTCACTTACTAAACTGCAATAAAAGCATACAGTGTTATACATAACAGACATTATCAGCGGAAACAAAATAGTGAGGGTACAGGGGCTGAGCTCCATCGGTTGAATAAACCATTCTCTGTTTCAGGTGTTACCCGGCTAACATCTGATTGAGTTTGGAATACACAACTGGTGCAGGACAGTTTTAATTTGGATCCTGAAGCCACTACAGGGTTTCAAGAGGTCTAATCAGAAAGCCGAGCAACACACATGATAACTAAGTTACCTGAGCATCTCACCAAGCGTAAGGACTAAATGAAGACCTGCTTTCCAGCCTGCAGATTGGGTAAGGCAAAGAGACTGCACAAGGTAAGTGATGCTGCTGCTACCCTCAGGGAGGGCTTTCAGGGCGTGGGGAGTGCTGTTACAAGATGTATTGACAAACTTCAGTGTCAAAGGTGATGGCAAGGGAAAACACACCAGTACATGGCGCTGAGAAGCTTCAGAGGCCCTTGGGTGCAACTGTTGAGAGTCTCCATGCCTCACATAACTCCAATCCCTGCGCAGGAATTGCCTTGCAGTTCAAGTCACTCCTCAGTCACGACCAGAACTGATCAATGGCATTTATAAGATAATTGAAAAAAAAACTCCCATTTCACCACTGGTTTTTTTCTTGAGATACTGCTGTAAAAGCTCTGTGCAAATTCTGACTTAAAGAAGTTATCAATACTTGGGCTCTGAGGAAAATCACAGCCTGCTCACTACACGTACCGAAACGTGGGTGGCAGGTAGGGCATTGCTACTTCGAATTGCAGGTGCTGTTTGCGAGAGGCTTTGCTTTTGAATTTCCAACAGTTTGAGTTCCATCTCTGCAAAATATAAATAAAGTCCCTATCAAACTGTGAATCGATGCTTTTATTGGTACGGTTCTCATGTCTGAGGTATTCTTCTTTATAGGTGAATGCTGTATAATTAGATAATCTGTATGGCAGCTGAGTTATGATACTTGAAAGTGTTTGCAATATCTGGAAGAATAAGCTAATGACTTTTATGAAAAATGAAGAATCATCAGTCAGATATTGCAGTAGTCAGAGTCTTTACAATTAATGATAATCAATAATAAATAAATAGAGATAGACAGGTAAATGTTTTTTCAACAAGTTTGAATTGTTGATCATGGAAGTTTGCTTACTAATCATTAACTGCAGCTACCTCACGATCTTATTTTACGCCTTCATGCTGTGAGAACATCAGTCTTTGAAAGTTTTGAAAATATTGTCTTCTAGAATAAATAGTGCTTATTTGACATCTAGGTAGATCATCTTTTTCCTTGGTTTAAATTTAGCAGTAATGACCACATCTAGCTTCTGAAATTTCTGTGGCTCTGCCCAAACGAAGGGACTTTTCTCACTGAGTTTAATGAGAACGTAAAAAAACAGGCAAACCCCAAACACCAGACAGATCCACAGTTACTTTAAACAAGAACACAACCTGTCTAATCTTAGTTATTCAGCTATTCCCTGCGGAAAGGTTTTTGAAGTGTGTGCCTGGAGTGGGTTCGCAGGGTTATCTCTAACATTGCTGTTTCCCATGCGCTCACTCCTATGCGGAGATCGTTGTAAACCAAAACCTCAGGCAAAAACTCCTGAAACTGGTGTGCAAATACAGGAGTTTGAAATCTTCAGTCACAGGTGTATGATTTTTCTTCTCTTTAAGACCAGGATCAACTCGCAAATTTGTGCTTTAAGCCCTAAAAATATTGCATTTGGGAATTCTCTACCTATTTTGTTGTTGTTGTTTTGATAAACCCAAATCTATTAAGCACGCTCCAATTTATTGGAACTAACTTTTGTGCAGCAAAAATGCTATCCATCAGCTTTGTCTTGTAATCTACATGCATGTAGATTACACTGCATGTAGAAAACACTGCATGTTTTCCTGCCTATCCAAACAGATTAATCACAGAGATAGCTGAAGTTGTCAGTTAGATACTGGGTGACTCACTATATCTTTCTTTTATTTTCATCTTTTTTTTTTAAGTGGTAGGAAAAGTGGCTATACATTTAATTGAGTGAAACTGAAGTTTAAATCAGAGCCTGGTAACTTTGTGCAGAAGAATATGTTAATGACTTGACACTCGTGCTAATGTTAATTAGATTATTCTGAAATAGAAGCACATGTTTCTAACAGTTGGCACACTTTGTCAGTATATGAACAACAATGTTTATCTCCTTGCTAGTTTCCTGATCTTTCAGCATGAATAATTGAAACATTTTAGTACTGGAAAGTCAGTATTTCATCTCAGGCCAAACTTAACGCATTTCGCTTTATTTTTAGGCAGAAATGCAGCAATACATCAAAATAATGAGAGTTTGTAAATCCATGGATATGCTTCTATGATTACAGCTGAAAGTGTTTGTAGGAAGAAAGCCTTGCCAGCTTTTCTGTGCTATCTTATTAAATGGGTCCTTCTAAATATTTTCTATCTAGGCTCGTCTTTTGTTTAAAGCTACTGAGTCAGGTAATTCATCGTTTATATTCTACAAAGATGCAGAACTGTGATCAATAGAAATTGAGGGCTCTCAGTATCTTTTAAATGCTTGTAGACCCCCTGTATATTGTATACAGAATTTGCTGCTTCAGAGGAGAATCCCAAGTGATCAAGTGATCAACCAAAAGCATATATTTGTATTTTTTGTCTTTCTCAGCAATTTGCAATACTTGTCAGCCAGGCGTTTTGCTGTTTAAAGGTCAGACCCCACCAATATATGCCATCTTGCAGTCATGTTCAAGTTTTCCAACACTTTATTTGACTTTTTTTCCTCTCCTGAGAGCTCTCTACCAGTCCTGAGTAGTTCATTTTCCTGTAGCTTACTTATTAAGTACAGATGTAAAATGGTTGTACGTAATGGTGCAAGGGAATGGTCAGCAAGTCACATTTACAGATAGGGGTGAAAAGGAGATATTTCAACCTGATTGAAAGGTCTCCTGGCTTTGACACAAAGTATGTGGAAAAAGCCTCGGTGGTCACACATGCTGACTGGGGTGACCTCTTTCTGCTGCAATACTACCTTCAGAAAATCTGCATTTAGTGTGTAATTCTGTGCTGAAAACCAGGAATGGCTTGCTAATCTCATGCAGTTGGCAGCAGGATTTCCTCCTCACCCAGATAATAATTCCTCAGGCAACTCCCCATTTTATGCATATGTATTTTGTATTTGCAGTGCAAGCCCTGTGCTCAGACCTGAACCTGCTTCTTACCTGTGTTGTGTGGACAGGAGCCCAAGGTTGAGTTTGGAGAAAATATAGAAGGGCCATGAAGGGAAGTTCGAGCTCATGCTGTTTGTCAAAACCAGTAGGACTGGATGGTCTGTGGGCAGTGTGTCTGCAGAGAGCTGGGTCAGAAGGGGTGGCAGTCTCTTCCCATGTCCTGGTCCATGGTTAGGACCTAGGACAACCCTAGAAATGAGTCAATGCAAAAACTCTATTTCTGGACCAAGCTATTCAATGCAGAATTTCTGAACTCTTTCAGATATCTTACTTAATCTGCCAGGCAGTCTATAAAGGACCTTGAGAAAACAGGAAAAAAAAAATGCAAAATCTATTTGGTTTAAGGAATTCATAAATTTTATCTGACTTTATCTCTGAAATGTCATATTTCTTGAACAGACCTGAACTAGAACTATACTTGGATCTCTCTTGGATCAAAGGCGGAGGTTTGCTTTCAGTGTGAGGGTTTTATGTGAAAGCTCAAAGAAAAAGTCAAAAGCTATAACTTGGAAACCATGGCCACTTTCTCCCTTCAAACGGTATTTTTAATTCACAGTGACCCTTAATATAAGAGGAAAGGCCAAAAAAATTGAGACACAAGCATTTTTATTGAAAGCTGGGGGAAGAGAGGGTATGCGTGAGCTTTCCAAAATGAAATATTATATAGACAGCCCAAACGGCAACTGTCAGGTCAAAAAATAGAGAACAACTGTAGTGGATTTCTGCTTACTCTACTCTTAGATTATGCTGAATCTGAGCTATTTGCTACCAGGGTTGCTTTGTGTTTCACTGCAGAGGGAGGGAGGTAGAATTAGCAGTTTCGGGACAGGTTTACTTCCCAGCTGCTTTCTCAACTGAATGTCAATATCCTCATTCATTTCAGTCTTGTCCAGTGTTGTTTAAGTTCTTTTTCTGTATACAGAGGAAGGATGTGACAGAATAATTTCTTGAAGGCTTTGTTCTTTTTTGGGATTCTTAATGGAAGAGCTACTCTGTTCTAAATTTCTAAGCAAGAAAATCAGAAACCAGTCTGACACCTTTAGAGAATTAGAGGGTGGTTATGAGAGAACGAGGAAGAGGGAAATTGCCTTTCTTTCTGAAACAGAAATTCCCACTTAGTATAATACCGAATTTTGTTACGAAGTAATGTCTCATACAGACTTAACAGTTAGTTTGTAATTGTTTTCTTTTATCTATGTGACTAATGAAATGTACATGATAAAGGACTGTACTAAGAGGCAAATGAGGATATTAGGAGTTTTTATATGTCACAAGTTTTATATATTAAATGTGGAAATTAAATTAGGCTTCAGTCTCCTAGAAATTTATATCTCGGCCCTTGTTATACTTCACATATTTAATTAAAATGATAATATATTTGGCTGCAGTTGTAAAATTATTTTAAAAGAAAGTAATTTCTTCTGGGGCCTTATTTGGGTTGTGAATTAAAAGATGTAGAGATGCAGAAATAATAGCAAGGTCTGTTGGGAGAGTGGTCAGAGCCTATTGTTGAGAGTATATTTAGACCTCTAGTAAATTCAGATTAAAATGTCTGCCCAAATTAAGGTTTCTTATAATTGTGGCTGCTGCATTAGCATTAGAAACAGAAACATTTTCCTGATGCTTTTCCCTTGTTTAGCTGTTACAATTACAGTCTCAGAACTCTGCTTGGAGTTTCATAAATCCCAGAGTAACACACTAATGTATCCGTTTCCTTTATCTTTTAGTGTAGTTAAAAGTAGAGCTGTCTTTTCAAAGACACTGCGATTGGAATGACTTATGCTGACCAGTTCCAATTTTCTCTCCTTGTAAACTCTATTTAGTGTTACAAAAACAATTCAAAGTCAGATTGTAGGTGCCACACATCTCCTCTGACCTTTAAATCAAATTTAGTATTTCAGTCTGTAGTAGGCCACCAAGCAAAACTTGACAGCTTAATAAAGTGGAAATTTTAGGCAATAAATCTAAGAATTCTTCCATCATTCATGAGAAAAGAGATCAAAGCTTTGCCTTATTGTTGAATATCTCCCAAACAAGAGCTTCTGAAACTTGGGTAGAATAAAAACTTGTATTGTCAGAAGTGAATTCTCCTGCCCTAAATAATATATCAAGGAACATCCTGCTGTCTACTTTAGCTCTGGGATAGACTCCATGACATGCAGCAGTCATCTTGAGTAAGATCAATTAATGCAATGCTCTGATTACATTACCAATGATGAGCTGTGAATTTCAATGCATGCAATCCCGAAAAAGCTCCCTTCCCCCAAAAAATAAAAGGTATGCTTTAGAAAGATATTTGGTCAACTACCAGATAATTTGGGTCAAACTGTGGGATAATGTTGCTCCCCATAATTCATGTAAAATGATGTTTCCCTGCTCTAGACTCAGTGAAGGGAATTCTTGTCAGTCCTTGTCAGGAGTAATATGGTGCAGATATTTATGAAAACAGCTGCACTTTTTTTTACTGACAAAGCAGTTTTACAAAAATATCTTTTTTTGACAGTGATATGTGGCCAAGGTTATGGGCATCGTGAAAGGCGCTTGAGGTAATGACAATGGGAAATGCAGCGTTGGGATTAAAGGCAAACAAAAACCAAAGAGAACAATTGAAATGTTTGAGGCTGCATCGCACAAAAACCATCATTTCTGAGTAGAAAAAAAAAAAAAAAGCCTTTCAGGTGCAAAACCATTAGGTCAGAGAAGGTCTGGCTTTCATTCAAGGAAGTATGTGATTATATGATCTGCCTGAAGCATGTTCTTCAGTGACCTGCTAAAGCAAGACCTGATGCACCATAGAACAGGCAAGAATGATGTTCAGCTGTGCAAAACCACATACCATATCCCAGCCTCTCGCAAAGGCAGGGCCTTCCCTTGAAACCTTCCAGTGCTTTACCATGGTTTATTGCCTTGTCACTACAGCCATTGTATTTTTATTACATTGCATGTGCTATATCCCATTTGATTTCTCCCCAAATGTTACCGCCTGTGACTCCAGAGCTCCCACAAGAATTTTCACACTGTTTTCTCAGTCATTCCCCAAACATAGGCTAAACTAGTCTGGAAAGACATTTCCCAGCAACTTACTGAAGGCATGACCCAGTGAGTAACAGCACCAAATGAGCCACTGCCTGATATATCCTTTAACAGCATGAAATCTTGCCTTTCTATCAGTATTTGGCAATGGAAAAAAAAAACCAAAACAAAACCAACAACAACAAAAAAAACCCAACCAACCAACCAAAAAAATCCAATAAACCCAAACAAATATGTAATGTACACAGCAACGGAAAGATATGCGTGAGGGCTGGGGCTGGAGGCGTTGGGGCTGTTTGGCTTTGCAACTGAGGAGATTGTACGGAATGGTTGGTATTTTAAAGTCCTCCTGGAACAAGGATAAGTTGAAGCCCCCTGATTTCAGCAGACATTGTACTAGTCTAGGAATATGTATTTTGTAAAATACTGAGAGTTCTGAAGTAGACTTTTTTGTTCTGTTGGAGAATGAAACTCAGATCTTTTGAAATTGTTCAGGAAAGAGTGTGAGATCTGTCCCAGATACCCAGAGCTGTGCAATTAGGACATTTATCTGGACATCATCAGACAGGACGGGACATGGCCTCAGATTTCCCATGTCTTTCTAAGTTTCTTCTCTCTCATGTTTGGATTAGAAATTTCACTTTGAACTTGGAAAATGTTCCTATTTCAATGAGTCAACATGTTCTGATGGGGAGAAAAAGGGACTATTTCACCTTCCATAGAAAAATCTTGTCTTTAGCTGCTGGATGAACCTGTATAGCAGTAGTGACAGCGTGATTTTTCAGAACAAGGCAACAATTTTCTGTACTTGTTATACTTGCTATGTATCTGTTTGATCTGGGAAAACCTGCTTGGCTGAGAAAGGAATATGAGAGGATCAAGTTTGCATTCTGGTCCATGTAGAAGTCACCTTATGGGGCTTTTGTGGACTTACATACGATGTAATCTTGGGCTTGAAACCCTGTTTTTTGAAAGGAATGTCAATGCTGCTACACAGAGACCCTCACTCCCATTATTCTATGTACTTAAGACGGAGTTTAAACAAGCGCTGGCACCATTTTGCAGATCTTCTGTCTCAGGATGAATTTCACAGTAAGACAGAGAGGCTGTAAGCTTCCTGTTTCCTTGCCAGGTTCCTTTTTACCTCTTTTGAAATAAATCGTTAAGTACTTCTGTCATACTAGAACTTTAAATGAGCCTAGAAGAAGTACCTCTCTGTGTCTCCTCTAAAGAATAAAACTGGGCTTCAAACATTACAAATATGTTCTCTGTAAATCCATGGACTTTGCTAAGGCATTAATCTTCCAGCAGGAATGGGAAAGCATTATCCACCATATGAGTCACTTACACTGACAATATCTGATCAAAATAGTAAAGGAATTGGAATTTGTTTTTATCAGTTTAGTGTAACTGAGAATTCAGATGAGATCCATTGTTCCTGTGTTCATTTATTGTCTATTATTAGCAAAAATTCCATTACTTCAATGGAAATATCAGTAGTGATGTATGTAATTATATTTCTTTTCTCCTTTTTTTGCACGCTTGAAAGGGGGAGACTTACATTAAAGGACTGTAAAATCTGCAGATAGGAAGGGAAGGTGATTCTGCAGGGAGAAGCACAAGGATCCACACTCCCTATATTTGTGGGAGCTGTTAAAAAGAAAAAAATCGAAGTTGGGAGGACAAATGAATTAAGCATTTCCAACAATGGAGGATCCAAAACCTTTGCAAACCATAGCAGAGATCTCACTGATTTTTTTATGAGCCTGGAAGGAGAAGACGTAGGGAAAGAGGCTAGGAAAAAGCAGATGACTTGGGAGCAGCCTTTGGGAGCTGCAGGCTCCCCTGGGCAACTGTGTTCATTTACTCCCCTGCACTGGTGGGGAAACAGTTGCCAACATGTGTTTTCAAGTCCAAGTACTATCAGTCCCACTGCGTGGAGCTATTTTTGCAGCTATAGTCAGTTGCATGGGCAAAAATCAGTGCCAAAATAATGACTAGATTATTTTAGATGCGCACTATGGAGAAATATCTTTGTATAGGAGTCTCGGTCAAAGGCTGAACTGGCAGCTGATCTGAAATAGTTATTCAAAACCAAAGACTGAGACGTGCTTTTATTGTACCAAGGGCCTCTGAGAGGGATTTTTTGGTTAAAGAGCAAAGGAGGTTGACGAAGATACCTACCTACATCCCTCAGTAGGCGACTGTGGTGCAAAATTTAAGGTTTAAGACATGTCTACTCTTCATTGAAGCAGTCAATCACCGTAGGTGCTCGAATTCATAGGATTCTTTCAATTTTTCTCATCATTTTTTAAGTATTTCCAGTTGCAGAAAATAAAAAAATAAAACAACCAAAAGCACCCTATTTTATTACAGAAAATACAAATTTTCTGTCAACCTTGCAAATAGGAGAAAAGGGCTTAAGTTCTTTCTTTTGGACATTATTCATAGAATAATAACAGATGAATTTGCTCCCAAAGTAAAGATATATTATTTCAAATTGGTCCTATATTTAAATATGAAATGAGCTGGCATTTTGTCATGTCAGCTAATGAAACTGCTGGGAAAAATCTGAGGATGAAAAATAGACAATTAAATGGTTTCTTTGAAAACAAAGGAAGGATTTGCATATCTCTTTATAATGATGAGTTTGCAGTTCTTTTCATCCAGGGTACCAACAAAGTGTAAATGTAAATCTGTAATGTGTCTGAGATCCAGAGCACTTCAGGTTACTGGGATAAGAGCTCTTTGTGTTATTGCTGTCATCTGCAAAGACAGACACCCCAGGCTGGGAAACACTGAAAAAGTAACAGATAAGCATTCCCTTTCATGATGCCAGAACTATAATTCCATCAAATATTTGGCTTGCAAAAAAGGACTATAAGACGTGAATACAATGGGTGCTGCGAAAAGCTCAGGATTCATTGCCTTAGGCATTTGCAGTAATTGTAACACATTCCTATACTTTAAAAAGAAGATACTGCATCTTAGGAGATTTTAACAGCTCCTGTGGCATGTTTCAGTGTAGGCAGGTCCAGGACAAGGTAGAGAAAATGCTGTTCTCTGAGACAGACCCCTGGTCAATCAAATCCTCTGCACGCTAAAGGAGTTTAGCAAGACTGGGAGGCTGTGTTGAGAGAGATGGGATGTCATTTCTGTGACATGATGCCTATAGTGGGGGAGGAGGTTTTAAGGAAGTCAACAGGGAAGAAAGATGTTTGTATGGCACAATATTACCCTCTGATGTTCCAGACGAGGCAACTGTACTCAGGGTCTACCTGCACTGGGGGCAAAGAGGCACAGGACAATACGCAGCTCTGAGACTTTCTGATAAAAAAAAGTTCTGATAAAAAGAACTCTAGCAGAAGACAATCATGTACAGGACGATAGGGCGGCTTGCCGTGGCTAACGCAGTAGGAGCAAGCCTGGGAATGAAGACCAGATCTAAGGCCCTGTCCCCTGAACTATTCTCTTTTACAGTTTCAGAAGGGATTTGCCGACACCTTTGTGCGTTGGATATAAAAATCTGCCGTCTTACTGTCATAGCAGTATTAGTACCTGAGATACATTTTCATACAGCCATACAGATGACGGATATTATGTGTCTTCACAAGTTTCCCTTGCTAATCTTTCATGGTTTCCTAGGCAATGAAAAGGAAATGTACAATGGACCACAGATTTTCATTTAGTTTGTATTCAGCAGTAATGGAAGTGTCTATATTGGCAATAAAAGAAAGAATATAGAATCAGAAAAATAAATACGATATAGAAGAAAGTCAGCCAGTACTGATGGCCAGAAAACATAACTTTTATCTCATTTTTAATATGGGATTGAAAACAACCGACTGCAAAAACAAAACACAAAGCAGCCCCTTCCCAAACAAACAGAAATCTTTCCAATTTTTCAGCCAAAAAAAATTTGTTTCAAGAGGCTTCAAATGCACATTTTGGCTTATGGTTTTCCCATTTTCCTGGAAGATATTCAGATTCCAGATGCATCATTTGAACTTTTTTGATTAAAATTATACTTTCTCAGAGAAAATTCTGTTCTTTAAACCACCATTCTCATTGAAAATTCCTGACTGCCTTCATCTTTTTGTTCTATTTTCTTGCATAAACTTCCATGGAATAAGACCTACAGTTGAAAGATTGTTTTAAAGCATCAGCTTTACTTAATATTGTTAGACTTAGACTTACATCCTCAAGGCCTATGGAGAAAAGATTACTAGAAATGAGCTGATCTCCAAAAGACCCTCACTGCTGATGTCTTCTGGGGCATTTGCTGATCTACTGATAAGCCTAACCATTTCCAATATAGTTTCATAGTCAAGGCTTTAGAAAAGGAAGCAAAGTAATCTCAATAATTTGACTCTCATGGTGTGTTTTATGGAAGGATTGGTGACAAATTCGTGTTACATTTGTCATCAAGAATGTGCTTCCACACAACTATACAGCCCCGATTCCTTTAAAGCTGCTTCTAAACCATTGCTATTCCCCTGACTCTAATGGCATTGTTTCCAATTTATCTAGGAGAAAATAAAATAAATTAAAACCCAACGTATGTGACCCTGGGATTTTGGAAATGGCCTGAAATCAAAGTCTTTGAAAATCTATCCGTATCATGTGTGGTTTTGTACAGGACTTGAGGATTTGACTGTTGGATGCTTGTAATATAAGGTCCCAATTTCTCTATTTAGTCCCTAGGCAGGAAAAAGTGAGTGACTTTGAAGAAAGAACAGGACTGAGAGGCACAAGAGCATTTAGGTAACTGAAGATACGTATATTGGGATGGCCAAACATTGGCTACTAGTAGAGCAGGAAGCTAACTCCCAATGAACTGCCCTGGGTACCAGATCCTGGCACTTCTGAAATCCCACTAATCAGGGTATCCACCTTTCTGGTCCTATGGATTTACATGGAGCAATAGGTGATGGCTAAGTCCCTGTGCTTCAGGCAGCTTTAAGAGCAATACAAGTGACTTACAGGCAGGGAACAAGAGTTTCTCAGAGGCTCTCCTCGCTGAGGGATGGGACTGGGATAGAGCGATAGCTGAGTCCCAGGTAATGTCAGCAGCGGCACCTACTGCTATTTTCTATCCCAGCCAGAAATTCAGGATGCTCACTAGCCTCTTGAACAGCAGAGTCCTGCATGCCATCACGTGCTGTAAGCCAAGCATGGCAACTGCTTTCGAACTGCTGAGAACTTGCAAATCATTCACGGGTTAATCATCCCTGCACAAGGTGCTTACACACAGAAATACATTGATGTGCTGCTTCTCCATCCCAAAATAAGCACTCAACGTTACCAAAAATATGAAATAACTTCTTGAGTATGCACAATTCCCCTGAGCTGGGCTACAACGCAGGTATGTGGAGCACTAATTATAACAAGTTTTTATCTACATGTAGGCAGTGAGCATATCACAGAGACAGAGTACAATTACCTGCAAGCTTGGTGGTGTGCACGTACTGCTACTGCATCTCACGCTGCATGGCACGCAGCCTCTGGAGATGCACACAGCTCTTGGCAATACATCGTGCTCTCCCAATTATAGGTATGAAAGTTGAGATGGAAACTTTATGCAAATTAATATTTTTTTTTAGAGTTAGGGTGAAAAGTGGGAGCGGGAGGGTTCCAAAAGTACCATCGCTTAGGAATGTCTGTTCTCGGCTGGTTGTTTCGTGCTGGGGCCATTCTTCCGTTTTTCAAAACAATACTCAGGGAATACTGCAACAGCAAGCGGATGGGTTTTCTTTTTTTAGACGTGACATAACATCTTAATTTTTCAAAATATCATAAGTAATTATAATTAGTCAGATTGTGTCATAGTTGGCATTTTTTGGTGCGTTTGAGAAATGCCTGCTATCACAGTATAAACTACTTTAATCCAACAAACTAAAGATTCCTTACATTTATTTACAAAATCATTGCTTTGGGCTGATATTTTTTAAAAACATTCTGTATATTGTCTACTTGGAATGACTATTTCATGTACTAACCTGTGAAACCATGCAGTTATTCTTGTGAATCTTTTAGTAAAGTCTAGCATATCCGCAGCAGGTGAGATTTATCGGAGTGGCAGCTACAGCAATGTACTGAGCTATCTGATCTATATGAAGAGCTGCAGATGTTAAGCCTCAGAGCTGTACAGAGGTCTTGTTCCTCATGGTTTGCCCAGTGCCACAAAGAGTGCAAATGGGCCAGTTGAGGAGGAGTGCCAGGCCACCCTACCACGCCTCTTAGTCCCCCCATATCATCCTCCCTGGTGGGAAAAGGGAGCAGCATAAATTTTTTCATCAAGACCTCCCAGATTTAATTATTAAACTACACAGAAGTAGGGGCCTCTGGCCATTTTTGCCTACACCAGCTTCCCAGGGAGTGCAGTCCCAGTCTCTTTGAACTGACTGCTTGGCTTCATGGAGGCTGTGATCTCCAGCTAATTCTCTGCCAGCACTATAGAGAGGAGGCTTTTCTCCTGCTGCCAACTGTGCCTGTTGGCATGAAAACCCCTTTACCTGAGAAAATGCACACGCATCAAGAGATGGTAGTGGGGTAATATTGTCAAGAATTTTCCTTGTATTCTCAGTCACGAGCCAAATAGTCAATCAACCTTTACTGATCCTTGGGAAACTCCAGGTGAGTGCACAACTGACAATATCTGGTGCTGACAAGTCGGGTAGATGAGCCCTAACCATCTGTATCAGCTGTGGAAGAGAAACTCTCCCACTTCAGAAGCAGTTTTCTGTAGCACAGTCTCAGCAGGACCTTCTTTAAGTGCTGGCAGAGATTCAGACTGTGTCTGAGTATGCAAAAGGCATTTCTGCACCTGGCATGCCAAATCAACCCATTCTCAACATGAAAAAAAAGACTCTGGCTACACAATTTGAAAGCAATGTCTAAAACAGATTAGCACAGGGTAGGTTAATAAAAAGTGGAATATATATTTTTGCTGCTGACATTTGCTAAAGGATTGTTCTGCTCTCCAATGGCTTTTATAGCAGAAATAGAAAAGCTCATTCTGCCAAAAAAGCTTGAATGTTGTATTGAGCTGGATAACTACTACAAATTCCTTCACTGTATGTTATGCCTTTAAATCTCTAAGGAATCCTCTGGCTTTCAAGGTAGACACGCATTTAGTATTCAAGGCAGCACAGTCTCTTGCAGAGATATACAAACACTGGGAGTTTTCTTAGGGATATTTTCTCTCATTTTTAGCTTGGTTCCCTACAGAAATCCTCATGTTTTGGGGGTGGGTGGGAGGTTTATGCATGTACATCTGTCCTTCTGTGTTCCCTTCTAAAAATTCCCATTGTTTGATTTCATTTTTCTCAGGCAAACAAGCAAGCGAGAAAAGCTGCAGTGGGAGTTTGCAGCTTATTAGACACCAAAGAATCCACACCAGCCAGCAGCATTAGAAGCGCTTAAAGATTCAAAACACTGAAAAGGCTTTACTGGGGGCATGCAACTTCTCAAGCTCCAAAAATCCACATGGGGGAATTTGTGACCTGGGAGAAAACAGCTTTCAAACTCTAAACACAGCAGGCATCAATCAGGAGACACACCTGAGGCTGTAGGTAGGGTCCTTCACCAGTGAGGCTGAGTTCCGTGCTTGGGGCCGGTGGGATTGGAAGGAAGGAAGAGATGGTGGATTGCTTTAGTCCTTAGCATTCAGAAATCGCTATTGATAGGGACTTAAGAGAGGCTGGGTAAAGCCAGGCTGCTCAGGACTCCTCTGTAAGCTTAGCAACACCAGGCTCCAGGGGTTTGTCTATGCTAGAAAATATCGCAGGGAATCAATATATATCAATATAGCTTACTCGGGAGATGGTAACTACATGCAGAAACTGGTAGATGCAGATGACAGGAAACCTTAGTAGAATTCAGGCAGAATTAGTTAATCATGCAATGCAAATCCATAGGAATCAGAATTCATTAGTTCTCGTGCTCAGCAACCTGCCTTTTTTTCTCATTTTCTCTTGTTCAGGCTGGATTTAAGAAGCTGCTTCTCTTGAAGGGAAAAACATAGACTCCCTATTCTAGATTTAGAGCACATCCCAAATCCTTTGAAGTTAGAATTTTGTTTGGCTCTTATAAAATGTACATTCAGAGCTGCAGCATATTTCTCCATCTTATTGCCTGATCTTTCAAGAGGCCAGGCAATAATTACTTTCAGACAAGTTTCCTTACTATGTGATCATAGCAGGCTCTGAGTTTCGGTGCCAGCATCGGGAAGGATTAAATCTACAGGCTCTTTTTTTCTTAACTTCATATGAGTCACATTCCTTCATTAATACCTACAAGTGGGTCCATTTGTTGGTACCTAAGCTACAGCCCGCTGGGTTCCGTGTGGCAGTCCTGCCCTTTGGCCTTCCCCATGCCAGGATGAGGAGAGGGAATCCAGGTTTCTGCAGCCCTTCCTCCTCTTGGGTGAAAAATCAAGGTGCAGGGAGGGAGCTTCAGTATCCACCAGTACTTGGACAGCTTGGCAGAGCAGGAGCACACTGCGCCTGGCGTGTAGTACAGGCACCTTCTTGGGAGCAGAGCTGGGTCCTCAGCATTAGCCACAGGAGCTGTATGAAACAAGGGCGAAGCAGCACTTGACTGTTTATCCATAAAGCTGACAAAATGAATAGCTATTAGGAGCTTTTTTTAAAGTTAGTTAGGAGGAAAATTAATTACAAATTGGTTTTCGCCATGTCTTTTCCCTAAAGAAACGGAGTAAAAAGTCAGTTCCTAAAGTGTCAGGCACAGGAGGGGAAAGCTTTTTTTTTTATCTCCCTTTATCACTTCTGCTTTCATAGGTCTGACTTCACCTGTTATTCTGATTCCTTTTCCTGATTTCTTTCATTGTCTTCATCCCAGGGCACCAATCCATGATTATTGGCAGATTGCAAGATAAAAACTCAATAATCTCTCTTGATACTTTCCCCCTCCTCTACCATCTGCTTCAGTATTAGTACTTTCTATCAAGAAAATACCAGATCCTCATCCTGTGCCTGTGAGGAGTTCACTTACGAGAGAGTCAATTGGAACTGCGTGCATGGCAGCATATAAAGGGATTTAGAAGGCGGTAGGCATTGATTGATGCTATCCAGGGCTTCATCCAGCCCTACTGAATCAGTGCTCACATTGGCCTCCTCACACTGACCTGAACAGCTTTACTATCTCCCTTAGCAAGAGTCTTCTGGCAAGCTCTGGTAAAGTAGTAAATCCATACAAAAGAGTGAGTATCTGAGCCACTGCAGAGGAGACCAATGGACTACGGAATTTAGCAATCCAGTCAAGGGTCTGCTCCCATCCACATAACTTTGGGGGAACCTCTGTCCAGAGGCTGAGGGAAAGTCAAATAACCTGGCACCAACAGTAGCACACTGAGAGAAAACTTGTTGTATCCTTCTTGGATTACCCACTTATGACTCTGGAAATAGCAGTTAGAAAGGAAGTTAGTATTAGCTATCATAGATTAAGAGAATGCATTTAGAATTACCCTTGTTTTCTGTAAATGTGTCAGTGTTTGACTAAACAGGTATTTGTATTTATATCTATGTATCTTTTTATTCTGGAGTCCAAGGCACAAAAGATATAAAAGCAGAACTCATACCTGATTCCCTGTTATCTGTGGGAGCTGGATTACAGGCTTCTCAGGAGTGAGGAGGTAGCAATATTTTAATTATTTTTTATAAAAAATGCACAATAACAAAAGCTATTGTAGGCTGACGAATACCTTCAAACTAATTATCAATCCGAATATGATATGAAGAAAGGCTTTTCAGAGCTTAATCAGACTAAAAATGAATAAGACTGAAAATTAAAGGAAAAATATAAGAAAAGAGACTAAAACAATTTTTTGAAAAAGCCAGAAAAAAGAATTTAGAGAGGATTAAGGAGTCCTGAATTGCATTATAAGATTCTGGGTTATATCCAAGTATTCATTTAATAGAAAGGGTATTCTGAAATCAAATACCACTCTTTACATTCTGGGAAGGAAACACCATAGTTTTGCTACCCAAACCTGTGTTACTCTTCTGAACCTCTAAACTAGAAACTAGTACAGCTTGCATACACTTTCTGTGAATAAAAAGGTTGAGTGGCAAAACCCAAATAGTGTTTTTGGACAGAGAACATCAAGGATGGACACTATACGTATGGTGGCCGCACACTGGTACACGTTGCCTGTCTGCCCACAAAAGGTTGTGCTAGTGATTTGTTTCCTGTTTACGGACTTTCACACCTAGGTTGGATGGGCTGCTTCCCCTGGCAGACTCCAAAGAGCCTTCTGTGAGATATATCCCAACAAACTTAATCCCTTAAGTGCTGAGTACAGGACTTCAGCTCCTGGTCCTGTTTCTGGTCCTCATTCCCAACCTAATCACATCGTTTTAATCATCTTCAGATTCCAGAGCATGTGCAGAGAAGGGCAATGGAGGTGGTGAGGTGTCTAGAGTACAACTCTTACGAGGAGTGGCTGAGGGAACTGGGGTTGTTCAGCTTGGAGAAGAGGAGACTGAGGGGAGACCTTCTCGCTCTCTACAACTGCCTGAAAGGAGGGTGTAGCCAGGGAGGGTCGGTCTCTTCTCCCAAGTAACAAGCGATAGGACAAGAGGAAATGGCCTCAAGTTGCATTGGGGGAGGTTTAGATTGGATATTAGGAAAAATTTCTTCACCAAAAGAGTTACCCATCATTGGAACAGGCTGCCCAAGGAAGTGGTTGAGTCACCATCCCTGGAGGTATTTAAAAGCCAGGCAGACGTGGTGCTGAGGTACGTGGTTTAGTGATGGCTTTTGACAGTGTTAGGTTGATGGTTGGACTTGATGATCTTAAAGGTCCCTTCCAACCTAGGCGATTCTGTGATTCTGTACCGTCCTGTTCTAACACCAATAACCTCCCAGCCCAATCAGTAGCTTTAGCTTTAACACTTTAACAGATGTGATTGGCAGCTGGGAATTGTAGCAGCAGCTGCTGTGTGCATTTGCACGTTGCACACGAAAGCGTTGCTGAATTCAGTGCTCAGTGCACTCGGCGTGAGATTGGCAGTGAGATTGTGGGAAATCCTCTAATTTAGCAAAGCTGTGAATCACAGCTCTTAGGTGGTGGTAAAGTCCGTCTTTATCCAGAAAGCTGTGAATATGAACTTAGCACCCACTGAATGCAATGGGAGTTGAGCATATTCTTAAAATTAATCACATTGGAAATGTGCTTTTCTAAAATAGGGAAATTTATTCACAGGGAGAAAAGTAGCGCAGCTTTTGCTCCTGCCATTTTGGACCTAAAGAGACTGTTTTATCAGCAAAGCTGGAGGAAGTTTGGTTCCTGTCTTTCAGCGTCAGTGTGTCAGAGCACAGCGATCACAGGCTTCCTCCGGCTCCTTGCTGCCTCCAGTATGACCTGTGCTGGCACCAGGCACCAGTTTCTGGTACCTACTGGATCACAGCCAAGGAAGTTTAATTGCTAGACCAGTGTGGAAACTTTCATACTGACTTTAGAAAAGTGAAAAAATTTAGGTTTTGCTGACTGAAATGCTTTCTGAATTAGCAGAAGCTGAGGGAGGTCTAGATACTGTTCTGGGTATTATGATCCTGGGCACCTTCTCAGTTCTGCCTAACAGCCAGCTGAAACCCAGGGGAGAAAATAGTTTCAGGGTGATTTTTTGAGTTTCTTAAAACTTGATACTGGAAATAGCACCTCTACAGTCAATAGCATTTCTCTTGGAGAAAATACCTATTCAGCAAGGATAAGGGTATAAGAGTCCATCCCAAGGCACTGGCAAAAGGCTGCTCAATACTGTATTTGTATCTAGTGTGTAATTTGAAAAATATCAGCGTTTCAACAGTACCACAAGAGTGCAAATGTTTCAATAGACTTGTTAGAATTGCCTGGAGTTGCAAAAAGCAGTTTTCACACAGTCAAAACTGCATTTCCTGTTGATTAGCAACATTTTTTTCTCTGTGGCTGAAAAAGTGAAAAAGGAAATCAGGCCTATAGCTGATTTGCTTTAACATAACTTTTGCCTCTCTCTGTTAAATTGAATGCTATGAGTTAGAAATGCGCAGTGGAAGAATCTGTTACAGCTCAGTTTGATTCCAGGAAAAAAAATTAAAAAAGTATAGCAAGTTGATTTCAGATGGAGTGAATTAAGCAAATTAATCGCCAAGTAATTAAAGTAATTAAGGATCTAGTAAACTGTCAGAGCTGCAGTCAAACTCCTCTCTGGATACTAACCAAGTGATTCTATTTGGGCACAGTCTGGTCCCTTGCTCATTTAAACACCTGCTGGTCTGACGGACTTTGCCTCCCCCGTCCCTCTGGCTCATGTCCTGGAGAAAGACTGTGCCTGGTGCTTCCAGACCCACAACTGGCCTCTCTGAGTCCCACCTCTGCCCAGCTGCACCCTCATCTCTCACCCATCGAGCCCAGTGGGAGCTTTGGCTGGGGGTTTTATCTCTCTGGGGTACCCAGGATGTCTGAGACATCAAAAATGGGATCCCAGTGTACCTATGTAACTCATAAAGTATTGACTAGCCAGTGTGGGACTACACATGTGCAATCAAAGCCGTAAGATGCCAATACTGGTTCCCTGCTCCAGCAACTATCTGTGGCTTTATTTAGGCTTAGATCAAGTGCTGTAGACTCCTCCTCTCCCCTCCTCCTGCCTGAAAACATCCACGAAGCAGTCACACCCACCAGGGATGTGAGCAATGTTCCTCCTTCTCCTGGGCTGCAGGTCAGGGCGAGCTGCATGTGGTTGTGGAGCAATCCCTGAGTGCTTGCCCAAGTGTGTCAGCCTCTTTGAACACCGTCCACTCAGGACATCGCTGCTACTAAAGCGACAGCAGGCAAATACTGCACGAACGAAGTCAAGAAAAAAAATTTTCAAGTATTTCTTAAATTAAAAATTTTGAGAACTTTTTTGGGGTACTTCCGCAGTACTAGTACGGGAGGCAGAACCCTCCAATATTTCTAGATGATTAGGTGGCAACTGACCGAGGTTTAAAACCAGCTTTTTGGATCAGATTTGTCTAATGAAAAATATTAATTTTGGGCCTGGTCAGTAACTTTTATGCATGATGAAATGATTCCTGCTTACACCACTGACATTAGTATTTTGCCTCAGGCTTGTAAATGCAGCGAAAGTCATTTTATTATAATGCAAAATTCAGACCTACTGAAGTCTTGCTTTATTTATATTAACCTCTCTTTGCGTGAGGTCCAGAAAAGTTCTAAGGTTTAGTAGTTTAATTTTAAAAAATCTTTTTTCTCTTCAGTCTGTTCCACAGAGTTGACAAAATGTACATAGACATTTAATCAAAGGAGGTTTCATAAAAATATCTGTTTTGTGAGAAGCTGCTTTGTACTATGTAGGTACAATTTGGATCAGCTTTTGACTTCAGTGGGGCCAGAATTTCATCCTAAAGATTTAGGACTCAATCCAGAAAGCTTTTACTCGTATGAGTGATATTCGCTTCTCTGCCCCAATGACTTATGCCAGCTTGTCACTAATTCTAATAGAAGTACTATTTTCTCCGCTTCTGTATATATAATCACAGTTGAGCTGTGAGGGATTCTTAGGCTAAGTGATGGTTCATATCTGAACCAGAAAAGTAGTTTACTACCACACATCATCTGGAATGTGCTGTGATCATTCAAGCCATTAATTATAAAATTAGAAGAATCTCATTAAAACTATATTCTGTATTTGACATCACTGGTTAGTCTTAGCATATAATGATAGACTTAGCCATGAAAAAGGTACATTGCATTGCTGTCTACTGGAAAAATAAGGTGCTGTAGATCTCTGTACCTTGGGAAATATATGAACCAGCCTAAATTTCTCATAATTACAGCAGGTAATAAAGATGCATTTTAATGGAAGAAACTAGGAGTGGTGACATTTTTACAGATGATGTATAGCTGTGTTCTGCATATTTTTTGTAAAGTATAGGGTAAAGCATTTGATTTGAGGCACTAAATAAGTTATGAGAATGCAATAAGATACTGACTGTGGCTTTAAAAATATTTGTCCTTTTAAAATACCTCCTACAATTGATACAGAAATAAATGGGTTGTATAAGACAAGAAATGCTGGCTCCCCACTCCAGCCAGTATTTCATTCTCTCTCTTCCTTTAGTAGCCCAATGGAACGGAACCACATTTGAATTCTGGTTGCTCATAAAACAGTCAATCCGATGCTCCCAGTTGTGTTATAACTTCTCTGGCACAGAAATACACAGTGCAGACTAGCAATAAAGCATGCTCCAAACAGTGAGTGTATCAAAGTGTGTATGTTCATCTCATATTGCTGGAGACACAGAATCACAACAGCGGCCCTGGCAGGGCTCTGCTCGTGAGGATCGCCAAAGGCATCGGAGGAAAAAGAATATAAAAATTATTTACTGCGTCTGCATATAAAATCTTGTAGCTAAGCTTATCTTCTGAGTGAAAAGAAAAACCAAGTAAGAGCTCATTAAGGCTGGGAATTTTTTTCCTCAAAAACCATAGATGATTATTAAAGCCCTATAAGGTGCCCACCTATACTCCGAATACGTATTGACCTCGAGGAAAAGCAGCCTCTGAGACTAGAGATGAGACAATTTGACTTGCAGGAGGAAGTGACAGCATTCAGCCCTGGCAGTGACAAGTCCAGGGCTGTATTAGAAAGGCTGAGTTTGAAACTCCATTTATTTCTCCACATTTGACAAAGTCTCAGTCTGATTTGAACTTCATTCAAAGAGCTGGAGGTTGATAACATGTCACAGAATACAGAAATATTTCATCTGGAAGGAGTTAGCTCTCAGCTTGGCAGGCTGTAGTAAGGCTGAATCGAATGTTTTATCCAGGAAAGTATTTCCTTCAGTGGCAATTGATGCTTCCAGATGACATCAATGTTTCAGAAGAACTAAGTTTTTATTCTTTCAGCAGTGTCTGAATCAATTAACATTGACCACATTAATGATTTTAAGTTTGGAGAACTTTGAACAGGGAGAAGTACATCTGAAAGGTCTGCATAATTTGGACTTTCGCAGTTTGGTATGAATGAATTAATTACAGTGTCACCTTTTCACCCAGAAGAGTATAATTAATATAGAAAAATAGTATAATTTCTTTGGTTTGAAAACATAGGCTGGGCAGAGAATTTGGAGAGAATTCAACGTTGCTACCAGTTATGAAATCCCCTCTCCTCTTGAACTGGCTTGAGAGATTTTCTCCATGTATGCAGATCCCAGATACTATAACCTCTAGATCTGTGATGCTCCTTTTCTGTGGTTTGTGAGGTTAATTTTGTATGAAGTAGGCTATTTTTAAGGAAACTGAATTGACAACTACAATTCACAACTTTTCAAGCGGTAAATATTGTCCATACGAACTTTTCCATTCAAAAAAGAACACTCAAGATGGCAGCTACTTTCAAAGATAAAAAAGCTATTTTTGGGCAGTCTTCATTCTACATGATTATGATATAATAAATCAACTTTTTAAAAAGATTTCTAAGTTTTTTTACCATGAAAGGCTACTTTCTCATGAAAATGGTGAGAAAATATGGGTATTTTTAACAAATCTAGAAAAAAGTTATACTCTCATATTAACTATATTTAATCTTACCTCTTGTTCTTATATAGAGACAGATTGCCTTAAGGAATTGGCACTACTCCATTGAAGTTAATGCAGTTTTTGTCAGTTCATACCTTCTAAGAGTTTAATCCATAAAAATATAATTTCAGAAATCATTAAAAAGTGAGAGACATTTTTGGCTCTGCATCCGAAAGCATTGTAGTCAGGGGAGCTGCCAGCACTGTTCTTATTCAGAGATTTCTATGTTTAAGTGATGATTAACAGCACGTAATATGTTTATTCGGCTATGCAGGCATGCTACTTCCATTAACAGTAATGTGGCTTATGCATTTCCTGTCTCAGAGAAATAGACCTCTTTAAAGATGATGCTCTTTGTTTTTTCTATCCATAAAGTCTGACTTGGTAAAATTAGGAACGTATAAAAATCTCCTACAGCTTTGACTGATGTCAGTTCAGAAACTTGTGCCTTAGGCTGATGATGGAAAGAGTGGGAACCTGACTCCTGCCGACATGCACGAAGGGTGATGCTAAAGCTCAGTAACATCTTGTGTATCAGGATCTCAATGTGAATATTTTCCTAGAGGTCAGAAAACACAGTGTCCTTTCTATGTGCATCTTGAACTACCTAAATAATTTCAGAGAACAGCAATTCTCCTTACTGCCTTTGAAAAGGCAAAAAATACCTACGTACACTGGGCACTGGCACCACAAAGCATCGCAGCATGTGAGCTGTGGGTGGCTGTCCCCTGTGGATTTGTGCATGCATTCCTCTGCGACGCAGGGGAGACAAAATGTCTCAGAATAAGTATCACAGTATGCAGTCCATTAGTAAGAGTTGCCTCACATTAGTAAGGTCACCACTGCTGGCCGAGAAGGGAACAACCAGCATTCGCACATCAAGAAGATGCATCAAGAAGAGTGTGGCCAGCAGGTCAAGGGAGGTCATCCTCCCCCTCTACTCTGCCCTGGTGAGGCGGCATCTGGAGCACTGTGTCCAGTTCTGGGCTCCCCAGTTCAAAAAGGACAGGGAAGTGCTGGAAAAGGTACAGCAAACGGCTACAAAGATGATGAGGGGACTGGAATATCTTTCTTATGAGGAAAGGCTGGGAGACTTGGGTCTTTTTTGTCTGGAGAAGAGAAAACTGAGGGGGGATATTATCAATGCTTATAAATACTTATAGGGAAGTTGCTAGGAGGAGGGTGCCAGTCTTTTTTCAGTGGTGCCCAGTGATAGGACAAGAGCTAACAGGCACAAACTTGAACATAGGAAGTTCCATCTCAACATGAGGAGGAACTTCTTTACTTTCAGGGTGGCAGAGCACTGGAACAGGCTGCCCAGAGAAGTGGTGGAGTCTCCGACTCTGGAGACATTCCAAACCCGCCTGGATGCCATCCTGTGCAACCTGTTCCGGGTGACCCTGCTGTGGCAGGGGGGCTGGACTAGATGATCTCCAGAGGTTCCTTCCAGCCCCTATGATTCTATGATCCTACTTGTTACTGTCTTGTCACCTGAAGAATTGTCTCATGAAACTCCATCCTTTTTTTTTTCTCCTTAAAAGGCTGCAAGGGTGAACTTTTTGTTATAAAAAACAAAGGGGAGCAGGTCAGCAGTTCATTTTCAGTGGAGCCCACTCACCCAGTTCATTTCTACCCTCTGCCTGGGGAGCCAAGACTGAGCCCCCAGGAACACGCCCCTGTTCCCAGGCCAGTGCTTGTCTCGCTCTCCCTGTTGAACCTATTCACATTTCAAAAAGAGTTAAAGATTTAATGCTTACATGGGATGGAGTACATCCTTACCTTGAGGAGAGAAGTTCTGCTTCCAAATCAGGTTCCAAAACCACCTTCTCATTTTTTGTCTGCAAGCAGCTTGGGGCAGGTGTGGTTGAGGCCTTAGGTGATAAAACAAACACATAATTAATAATGAATTCAGTAAAAAAAGGGAAATCTGACAAAGCCAATAAAAGAGTGCAGTAGAGGAAGAGAAGGTGATAGGCATGAAAAGAATGAGAAACAAGGAAAACTGTAGTCCATTATTTTTCTATTCATTTCCTACACAAATATTCAATTTTCCTCGCCAACTTTATATTTTACTCTTATCAATGGTGGACAAGAATTAACCAGATCAGTGTGTGTTGTTTTAGCTTTATTAATTACATGAGATACTTATCTAAAACCCCTCCAGAAACTATCTGATTCATTATCTCAGTTTACAGTGAAAAACTTACATTATTTGTTCTGAATGAGGAATGGCCAACATCCACTTTAAATATAACAACGTGAAATGTATTACAAAAGTTGCATATGAAAAGGACTTAGAGGGTTGATTCTCAGGCTGTTAGGATGCAAAATAATGTTCCTAGTTTCCATGCACGGTAATTGTACATGCCAGTTGGGTGACAGAAAATATGCAAATAGATATTTAGGTCTGCAATTACCTGATTGGGATGCACAGACATGGGAATTGCTTAATCAGTTTAGGAAAGCAATTACACATGCATTTTATGAACTGCATAGCTTAACTTCACAGAAATCAGTCTCTTGAATTATCTAATCTGGGGCCAGTGACTGTTCTGTGATGTATGCAATATTAGTTCATACCCTTAAGATTCCTGTATTTTGTTCCACATATCTTGTATCTTTCATCCTCAGAAAGTTTCCAGCTGCGCTTTTAAAGATGAAAGAGCAAAGCTATGGGAAGATGTTCCTATCAGCCATATTCTTCTGTTTTGTAAGTCTGTAATACGTGATTATAAAATGGCTGGAGCTCTTCCTGAAGCAAAAACCCCGTGGTGTTCATTTATTCAGGCAACTGAAGTCAAGTCTGTGTCTTTCACTGCTCAACGTGGATCCAAGAGGACCTGCAGGAGTGGACATTCGTCATCCATAGATCAGCCGCTATGTCTAATTTGGATGCTTTTCTACCTTCTAATTTCTTCAAGCCCTTTTTTCTCTCTGAGATGAGAGCGCTTTGGTGAAGAGCATTGTTTAAATGAATTCAGCTGACATGGCTTCACATGGTAACAAGGTAATTGTACCAATAAGTTATCAATCCAAGGGAAGACCATTTGTGCTCAGAATGGGAAATACAAAGGACAGAGCTTTTTTCTTTTGGGCTTTTTAGAGTGGAAAGCATTAGAAGTGTTTAAAGATGCAGGAGCTGAAGAAATCTTAAAGAAATTTCTGTTATATATTCTATTGTCAAGTGTATGGAAGAAATTAGAGACTGACTGACTGGTACCAGCTTGCATCCTACCTGTTCAGGTTTCATCTGGGAATACTTTATAATGCTGTTAGAATAAGACTTTTATGTTTACTAATATGGCAATGAATATTGGGTGTTACTACAGCTTTCCGAATATAGATGCTATGTAAGAACTAAATTTTTCCTGATGTAAGAGGAATGTATGTCTATTTACCAGCTGTTAATTCCTTGACTAGCTAGATTTGTGCAATGTTTTAGATTCATGTGAAATTATTAATAGAAATTAGTTGATGCTACTGGAAAATGTTCATCTCTGTTTAGTATTTTTGCCCTTTTCAGAATGCTTAAAAGTTTTGCCATCAAATCACTACAATTATGACTAACTTAGTATTAATTAAAACTATCAGAGTAAATAGATATAGAAATTGAGTGGAATGCTCACTTCAAAGATTTGCATATTATTCATTGAGGATGATTTACCCTCGCTTAGTATGTTCATGAGTTCATTTTATTTCTATAAAATGCAAACATATTCAACAAAGAGCGTTTTCATTCAAAACTTAGATTTGTTCTCTGATTTATCCCAGTGGAATTTAGGAGCAATTCCAGCTCCACTCTAGGAAGTCTGGCTTCCTAGACTGGGAAGGCTCTGTCTGGGGCCAGGATAATCATGCCTGTTATAGGTTGGATTAAAGAAAATTATAGAACTGTATCATCAGTCCTAACCATCTTGCCAAGGCAGAACTATGGTTGTATAAAAATCTCTCTGAATACTTTGCTGGTACTTCAGCATAAGCACTCTGCAGCTCTCCAAAAATACTAAAATAGATCAACCACTGAGTTTTTGTAAGTTCATCTTCTCTGTGGACTCTAACAATTTAATAAATTTTCTAGTGCCAGCCTGGACTCTCCTTCCAGCTACAGCTGATGCAGCACCAAGAGCTCTTCTTATTTTTTTTAATGGCTAAATCAATTTCTTTTAGTCTTTGCAATACTGTTAGATCAGTCTGCATGACTGATCAGAGAAGGAAACCTGAAGACCATCTGCCACATGGAAACCCAGTCCTTTCTTTCTCCCTGCCGTTCTCTGCTTGCAAATATAATTGACTTGGCAACGTTTGTTGTCGCAGGTTACCTGGGTCTTCCCACAGAACTGAAGACATGTCTGGGAGCCTTGCCAAATGCCTCCCCCAGCACAGCTGAATGTCTGGGAAGGCACGAGGAATTTCTCGGTGGTCTAGTGCAGCTCAGGTACCTCCTGACAGCCCTGTACTGGCTGGCACAGCTCAGGGTCCTACCAAGGCCACTGGAGCTTCCAGAACTGTAGACTACAATGTGGCCATTTTAGGCAAAAAGTCACCTAATTTTAAAACGTGCTCACAAATATCCCCAAACACTTACACCTTTCTTTGTGAAACCATATCTTCCTCCTTTTCCCCAGAAGATGCGCCTCATGCCATTTTCTAAAATTGTCCAAAGCTATTACCATAGGCACAATAAAAAATCAGAGACTTCTTGGAAAATCCTGATGAGAAAAATCTGTGTTCCACCTCCTCCCCTTTCTCTCAATGAGCTAAAATGAAAGAGTTTCCTCTCTCATACTGTGAAATAGCCAATATATAGGAAAGTCTTTAGCCAATATTATTCTTACAGAGCCCACATGAAATATAAAGTCCTTTTCTACATATTGAATCCAGCACGTTACCTACCAGAACACCATCTGCACCACAAGAAGGCAATGTATCTCACCAAGGGGTATCCGTTGCTGACTTTGGAGCCTCTGTTCAACCTGTGAGACAGGCTATTTTTGTCTACTGTGAGAGGCAGAAATTTATTTCCTTTCTAAAAGCTAGATGATAGATCCTCAAATGACATAAATTGCCCTGGTTCTGCTGAAGTAAATTCAACAGTTTGCACCAGTTGGAAGCACATGAAATCGAGATCATTTATTCCAATCTGCCTCTGTCTTTAATCCAAGATTCCACTCCACTCAGCTGCGATAGAAATTTAACTCAGGAGTAGGGGACCTCAGATAGGGTGAACCTCTGATTTATTAAATAGAGGGTGGGGTTTTTTAAGATGGATGACTATGGGGGTGGGCAAGACTACTGCAATATCCAAAATCTTGCTCTTTGTCAATCTGCTTGCAAAAGGAAAGAATAAGAAGAGCTTCTCTGTCAATATATATTTTATCAAATATTTAAAAGTGGCTTCTCAGAAACTGGCATCTACAACAGGACTGTTGATCTTGGATTAAATGTTTTGTATTATTAGATTAGAAGTGGAATCTGCAAATGGCGAAAAATATGCTTAAACAACAGGAAAATTTATGTAGCAATTGCTGTATAATGAGGAAGCTCAATAGCAGATAATTGCATATAAAGTACTTTAATGCTAACTACGTACTTTTAAAAATTATTGCAAAATTGGGTTCATAATTAAATTATAATTATAAGCAAACACGAAACTGATTATTCTCAGAAATTTGTATGTTTTATTTTCAAAGTTCTGTAGCTTCTTTTTGCTGTGTAACTCATCTTAGTGAGACGTTATTGTGCTCCTTGTTTTGTACCTTTTATATTGATTTGTAACCTAGTGTTTATTTAAAATAATATGCATTCCTGCTGAACTATCATTCATGAATATGGACATTTTTAGCCACACCTCATCTGCATGCAAAAAAAAAAAAGGATGGGAAAAAGATCTATTCCCTTTACATGAGATAAAAGTCAATGACCTCTGATTAGGGAAAATCAGGTTCAGATATTTCATGGATGTGAAATGAGAGGACTGCTAGATCTGCATAGTCTGGCAATTGTAAACTTCTGCATGTTTACCTCAAAATGAAATATTAGCTGTTTGTCTTGGTGCAGCAGTTCCAGAAATACAACTGTTTTGTTTGGGGTAGACCGGTGGACAAAGTCGCTCCCCTCAGAGGTGGGAGGATGTTGTGTTTGGTACTGAGCATGATGCTGGGCCTCTGAGGAAGGCCCGTGAGAGGAGAAGGACAGCATGTCTGGTACCTTCTTTTATGGTGAGCAAAAATCCAGCTGGCTCTGGATCAAGATCTCAAGGAAAAAGCCTCTTTCCTTCTTCCTTGCCTTCTGATGAAAAGTCCTGGACAGTGTCTGGATCTGACCCATGCTGCTCGGCTTTTAGAGAAATAGCTGTTTTGTAACAAGCCATTTTAACGTTGTGATTCACAAGGTGCTTCTGCTTGCTGGGTTTGGCTTTTTAGTGACAACTGACAAGACAGGGAAAATGATTCCTTCGTATTGAGCCGTCAGAGACTTCCTGCAAGGTTGCAGTAGGTTTGCTTGTTTGCCTGAACTGGCAAAACTCCGCCACCCCACTTCTCCCTCTTCACTTCCAACAGGGCTTGGTTTGGGTCAAAACACTCATGGAAGTTCAAAGAAAATTCCCACTGAAAATGGAAGCCTTCATCCCCTCTGTTATTTGGTGCTGGGGCTCCAGCCTGCATTCCTCTTCTTGTCAGGTAGAGCACCAACATCTGCCACATTGTCCGTGTGTAGAGCAGAGCCTCCTCCAACAGCCCTGAGTTTTATCCCTAATCCTTTCTGTTTCCCACTGCTGATAATTTATAAATGTTTTTAGCGTGTTTTTTAAGCATGGACTGTGCCTATTTGGAGTCATGTTATCTGCCAGCACACGATAGAAAGCTGCAGTGCGGGAGATGAATAATCTGCTGTATAAAGGCTTGTTTCCTTCTATTTTCTCATGGCCCTGTACTCTTGTGTTGACACTTGTGTATGTACGTGCTTTCACAGTGGGGGAACTGCAGCTACAAGCCCCTTCTTTTAAGAAGTTTGCAGTCCTCGCTCAGCTTTGGAGAGCTAATGCAGCACGTCATTGCTAACAGCACACAGGAGTTGAAGGTTTCTGCTAAACTTAAAAGCTTCTCTCAGATTATTCGTTTTCCTCCAATAAGCTTCACCCCTTTTACTCAGTGCAAACGAACCTCATCCCTTGAGCTGCGCCCAACATAAATCAAACCTATCACATTAATGTCAATAGGAGTTATTCACACCCATGAAGAGACAAATAGCCCTTTCAGTTCTTTTCATGCACACAGAAATCTTGAAGTATTATTTTAATGCTGCAATTTAATGACAGATCTCATTTGTGTCATCAGACCTGTTCCTTCTTCCTCCCCTTTAAGATGGTACAAAACCAAACCATATTTGCTTTTCTGAAACAGTCACATAACCAGGAATGTGTTACTAGATGTGTTCTTTTCTTTTTTCCTTCTCTTTTTCCCATACAGATACAATGTCACAGCAATTTCAGTCACTGTGAAAATAATGCATTTCTCATATTAATCTTATTGGGACGTAAGTTATAATTTAGGTACTTTCAGCTAACAGCTGCAGTTGCAAGGCTGAAGCCAAAAGGTAACACACTGTTTTTTGACAAAACCAGGTGAGTTTTTTCATAGACATGGTGGAGCGTGTGTCTAAGAGAAGGTACATTGGTTGCAGTAAGAGAATGCGGGTCTGCTCTCCTGGACTCTGCCTCTGACAGTGTTTTGCTGCCAAATCTAGAGCTCATCGGTGACACTTTTGTGCTGTGAATGTTATGGGTTCCTTCTGGGTTGGTCTGCATCACCAGGCTTTCTAGGGCTCCGGATGTCACAGATGGGAAATGGAAAGGGAAACAGTCTAGAGGACAAACCCCATCTTGTCCCAGGACAGGGGGACAATTTGCTGCCTTTAGCTGTCCTGCCGGAGTGTCCTGATGGGGAACTAAAACATTGGTTCTGCAGCTTCAAGGCCTCAAACCTAAATCAAGTTTCTGTAGCCAGTAGTGGTGTAAAAGCTCTCTCCCCGAGATGTCCTCAAACGTAGAGGGTAATATTTTATTTCATACATGTATCTACATGTTCCAGTAGCTAGAATTAATATTGCCTTTCTCCTGTTGAACACAGGTGGTATGCTTAGGTGGAAAATATTTGGAGCTCCAGGAATACATGAGCACTCTGTTACTGTGGGAAGTCTAAGTGGTCCTGGTTGCTTTGCGCAAAATCCAACTGCTGGGAGGCAGGATCCTCCGTGGAGCCTTGCAAGCTCAGCACATTAGCTGTTCCTCTGTAAAAACATGGGTGACAGCACCTGTTCCAGTCTTACGGTCCCTGACATCGCAGGGGCCCACTTCTGCCATAAAAACTGAAATGAGTAGCCCTAATACAGGTTCCGACAATCTCGGTTTTATTTATAGATAATCTGCTTTATTCATTTATTATCCTGGGGTTTTTTAAACATAAAGCATTTTTGGTTGTGAAAGAGAACAAACACAATCCCTTGTGGAAGACAACGTAATAAGTGAATCAGTGTGCAAGTAAAGCATCCTTTTGCTGGATGCTCTTTTATTTGGATCCTTGTGATATTAATCTTTGTCTTTCTGCTCTGATGAAAGATGATTTCATTTTCTCTGTCTCTCTTTTTCCCTCTTCCTCCTGCACACTCTCCATTAGCAGCATCCAAATCCCTCGCATTGCATTAGAGGCTCGTTTTATTTATAATTAAACAGTGATGCAGTCATATGTATTGTTGCATTTGAAAGATGGTCTCAGCTATGTTGGAAAGCTCGAGATTCTGAGCAGGGTGCATTAAGGTTAATTACCTAATAATTTACAGTATAAAATGCAGCTGCAGACACTTTGATTTTCACTAATTGTGGCATTGAACAAAGTAAATAAGAATTTGCTCATATTCCAGCACTGTGAGTGTGAGAAGAAAAAAAAAAAACCTTTATGGCATTTATGATGTCCTTTCTTTCTCCTTGGCTTCTGTGGCACATGAACAGCCTTCAGTAGGGTATCATCCAGAGTCTTGGAATTGCACCATATTCATTTTATAATGATTTTCCGTTCTTAATACAATTCAGATGTCAAATGTAGACCAGCTGACTTTTATTGCATTATAGGATATCAAACACGTTATGCTATAGAGGCAGTACTAATAGAGTTTGATGGTGTTGGAAAAACAATTTTGTGTGTCTCAGGACAAAGTGGAAAGACGTGAAGCCACAAGCATGGATTGAGAGCTAGAGAAACTTCTAACTACAGGACCTTGGTCTCTTTTCTGAGGCTGTACAACAGCATATGCTCCCAGCTCTCCAGGTGCTATAAATCTGTGTAGCTTCACTGAATTCATAAAAATGGGCAGAACACAAAATATGAAAGGAGACATGCTTCATTATCCTAATATGTCTATGCCATTCATTCTGTAAGTCTGCTGTCATCACTGTGTGTGTTTCGTGGTAAGTGGGACTGAAAGCGCAGCCCTTGCTCACGGTCATCCTCTTGAAGATACTCTCAAATCAAGGAGTAAGGAGAGCTAACATTTCCAACTCCCCCTTCGTGTCTTACCAATATCTTTTTTTAGTGATTCTCAGATGAATATAATCAGCTCAGCTCTATATAGGACAGTATGGAGCAAAGGGACAGGGACGAAGCATACTGAGCAAAGACAAATATCTGCAAGGGAAAGGATGACAACCTATGGACCAGCCTCTGTACCTGTCCTGTCTTATGTCCAGCAAAAATATGCAGTATTTCATGTTGCCCTGATAAGTCATTAATATCTGACATTGCCAGAAACAGATGTTTTGGTTCATTTGGGTGTTTTTATGTTAGAAGTATCATTCGGAGTTTAAATGTTCCATAATACTTAGCAGCATAATTTCCTATAGATTAGTTCAAATCTTGATATAGTTTTTCTCATAATTCTTCTATCATGAATTTTACCTCTTTGCATAGCACCAGTGCAAGGATTTTGTGTCTCTGAATCCCCAGTTAACCCACCCTTCTGTATAGGACTGAACTTTATTCAAGAGTTTTTGGAAGGGGGTTTTTGGTTTCTTACAGTTTCTTTTTTCTGGTGCTGACTATGTAGAGCAGCTGAGGAAGAAATTAGGATATTTTTGGATACTATAAATAAATGCATTGCACACATTGTGGCAAGCTTACGGATCTTTTCTATTAGGTGTAAACAGTGTGCAAAAGCATTAATTGCATTTAATAAATATTAATGTTTTTAAGAATGAGCCTCACCAGGTTTCCAGATTTTTGCGCTCAGGTAAAAGCAGCAGACAGAAGCAGCGAACAGCAGAAACTGAGAAACACCTCTCCTCAGGAGACATGAGCCTTTCTTTACAGAAAGGATAAAAAGATCAGACTTCAACATTTCATGCTGCAGATGGTCAAATGCTTCGCTTTCTTTTCCTTGTAATTCTTTTTGGTGTTCAAAATCCATTCAGAAATTTTCCATTAAAGGTTTCTCAAAAGTTTAAATCCGGAATGAAATAGGCATTCTTCTTTCAGCTGGATTTCAGTCTAATAATTTGAATTAAAAACTTGGAGCCTTTCAATTTCTTACATTGGGAAAATGGGAGTTATTTGGTGAACAGATTCCCCTCACCACTACCACTATCTAACATTTCTTGAATTCTTTTAAGGAAGGTTGTAACAAAGTGAAACAGGCAGAGTGTAAAGATATTTTTCTTTTTTTTGTGTCTTCTTTTATTGTAAGAAAAACTTGGTGGAAAGCAAAAAAGGGATGAGCAACTGGAGCTGGCAAAGAATGCATTCTTACTTATTAATATTTTTAAATACTGTGAATGAAAACACTTAACAGTTAATAATAATTGGAGTTTTCTGGATCTTAACTTGCTTTAGACCTTTTTCTCCAACATTTTCTATGGGAAAGACTTAGAAAAGTGAGACAAGGAGAAGCTCTTCATTGTTCTTAGTTGTTCATAGGCTCTTAATTGTTCATAGTTCCATCAAGAATAGAAAGAAGGGAAGAGGGAATATTTTAAAAGAATAGGAGAAGCAAATCCAAAGAAGCTCGGCAATTCCAGATCATAGCTTTTATAAAACAAAACAACAACAAACCAAAAAAAAAACACCACCCCGAAAAACCAAGCATACTAAAAACCCCACAACCAAATGCAATAGCTATTTCTTTTGAATAGCCAGGAAAAGAGGGGATCAGAACAAAAGCTTCAAAAGCAGACATTATTATGCCAAAGCAGTTATTTTAAGAGTGTTATTTTGTGTTCCACCTGTGATCACAACCATAGCTTGACTGCCTGGGCCTCAGAGCTGCTCCCCAGGAGGAGGATGCCGGTGCCCTGGCACTTGGTCCAGCCTGGCCCAGCAGTAACCACATTCCCTTCACCCAATCTCTGCTATTTATACACGTAGTAACAAGCTGAATTCCATAACCCTTAATCACTCTGAGAAGTGCTTGCACACCCAGCGAGCCCCAGATGATGACAAATGCAACTCAGGGTAAAGAGGTGAAGACTAGGGCTTGCCGATAGGCACACAGAATTAAATCTATGCAATGGTATTTCACATAAATAAAACTTAATTAGAAAAAAAACAATCCAGAGTGCATACAGGAAGCCTTGAAAAGTGGTAAAACCTTTGTTTTAACATATAATAAAGCTTTCGCTATTAAAGATCAAAAGCCAGTAATTCATGGAGATTCATTCCAAACAAAATTGTTAAACAAATGGTGATACATTGAGAAGAGACCTTAACAAACCAGGCAGTCACTTCATCTTTAAAATAGTGTTGTTGCATCCAGTGTTGAACTGTGCAATCTTTATATTTAAAGGGAAATCAATATCATCGATTAAACAAAATAAAAGCTGCTTCATAAGAAACTATTACTAAATCTGGCTGTTCGAAAAACACATTGTTTTTAAATCAAACTGATAAAAATCAGTGTGAGTTTCTTATAGCTAGACATGATGACTAAAATGCACAAAGAGAAGCAGAGAATTACACATTTTATCAAGAAAACATATGCCACTAGTTTGAAAAAGCTTCTTATGCCCTTCCTTCTTTCTCATGCAAACAGCTCTCTGTACCAAGCAATTTGCTGGGGGCTTTTATTTAAGTGTAACATTTTAATGGATTTTTTTTCCTCTTCCACAAGATGCATACAGCAGTCAATCAAATTAGTGTCAAAATCCTAACTGCAATAAACTAGCCAGTTTAGTACAATTCTTGAAGGCAGAACCCTCAGATTTTGCTCTGTATGTCTTCATAATATGGTCACGGGCTTCTATTCAGCAATAGTTACACCAAATACCTTTTATATTGGAAAGAAATTTAGCGGTGCCAGAATTGCTGACAGAACTAAAGGGCTATTTTTCAATTTTAGTAGCACCATTCCACCCTAGCACCAAATTTCTGTTTTAATAGTTTTATCAGTCTTCTAGAAGCTGACATTAGATAATTAAACTGGCATCCGGATCACCAGTGTAAATGTACAGTGGTATATTTAAAGGCACAGAATAAAGTAAATGATGACCTAGGCTGACATAAACCAAAATTTTGTATGCAAAGTAGTTTCTTATAAATTTGTTTAAGGAGGCTCTTCATTAAAGCAACAGAGTTCCTTATAAAAAAACTGTCTGTCAAAGATACTTCAATTATCTTTATTTTACATTGTTTTTCTTCTAAAATAATAGTCAAGAAGGTGCTCTGAATGCTTTTATCTGAAGCAATAAACCTCCAGGATGTTCAAGTATAATTAATTGCATTGCTTAAAAGTAAGGGTTTCTAGCAGAATATACGGGCCTTGACATTTTTGTTATGCATAAACTCTACTAGGCTTACGCCATAATTAAGCATCAGGATTATATTTTCATTACATTCTTAAAATTGTCATTAAAACTAGAATAAGGAAAACTTACAACAAAAGCTAACACTTGAATAAAAGTGATGACACATTCCAAGACTAAGGTATATAAGAACTGCGATGATAATGTTATAAATACATTTATCACATTTGTCAGAAAAGCTATTAACTTGAAATTTTAAAAAGACTGTAAATGCTCTAAAAAGCAAGCCAGGGTTTTGCACTTTGCAAAGAAATAATAGCAAAGCCTTCTTTTATAACACAGTTAAATCAACACAGTTTGCTTCTGAGTTATAAAGCAATTAAATGTTATTAGGCAGCTGCATGGATGGACTTGGTTATGGCCCAGTTTACAGCACTGCAAGGCAAAAAAGATCTCGTCAGGTTTTCACAGGAGAGTTTACATGTTAACGAACTTCTCTCTGCATCTTACAGGAGGGTGAGACAGCACCACCTGAAAAACCTGCAACATAACACACGCTGGTGTCTGTTTTGCCAGATGTTGCTGCTGCTGCTCCGCTTCATAAAAGACAATAAGACATGGTTTATTTTTACCCAAATCGAGACAGGCTGCAGCTTCAAACAGGGGGACGAATCCTAAAGGTCTTACGCAGCTGATTTCAAATGTGTTGGTGAGGACAGGAAGAAGGTGGGTGAGAACTTAAGCATTGAACTGAACCAAGGAATTCCACAGGACTCACATTTCCAGATGTGACTGGAACACGGGACTCACTGGCTGGTATTTTTCACACACTGGCTTGAAGATTTCTAGCAGATTGTTAGATCTCACCAGAGGTTTTTCTAGAAACTACCTACAACCTTGAGCTCTTCTTAATGAAGGGTTTTAGCTGCTTACCCTGAAATGTTATTTTTCTACTTTTTAGTCTTCTATTTTGACCTTTAATCTGTCTGTTTAGATCTGGTCTACATACAGATTATGATCCAACATTATGATTTCCATTAGCAGTAGGACGTTTTTCCTAATATTAAATCAGTAACTTTTCTTGTCACAAGGGGTCTCTCTGTTCATAGTCCTTACAGCAGTCACAATCCCTCTCAAATAAGAAAATATATATTCCCATAAGTAAGTAGAGTCATTTATAAGCTCCCTTAGCCTCACCTACCTACTGTCAGGCACACGGCAGTAGTTATGGCTCTGTCAAAGACCTCCCCATGTGCTCACCCGTGCGTTTAGTTTGGCCATTGAAGACACTGAGTGATGAGCTGATGGAAATAGGGAAACAAGCTCAATTCCTCATTGGAGCCAGTTTTCTGTAACCCCTTTCCTGTCCTATACAGCACGCTCTTTGCCTTCTCCTACTCTTTATCCCCACTCTTTCCTCGCGCGGACAGCTCTGAAGAAGGGTGGCCTTAGCAAATAGACTGACGATTATCACAGTAATCTGCTATTTATTTAAGACTATTATCTGTGCATACTCAACACATTCAGAAAACCTTGGCAGACGGCAGTGAGTAGAACTTTATGAAAGCAGTCAGCAGGATGCAAGGGGGATGCTGAGCTCATCAGTGACTCTATATCTTTGTTAACAATCAGGACTAATTTTATTCCTGTGCTTTCTTCATGTTGCAAAATGAAGAATTACCAACTGAGTTCTTTGAAGTGAAGCTTTTCTAAGCTGTGGCCATATACTGAATGCCTGAAGGATCCAAAAAGGTCAACTTTCTTTATCACAGCGTAATGCTAGCAAGTAGTACAAGACAATTCTCTGCATCCTTAAGTCTGTTAATTTGACTTCCATTGTGTAGGCTCTGCAATCCTTCTCATTAAGAAAAGATATTACCTGTGATGCTGAAACGTCATCAAATCTAGGTTTGGAGAAAGTAAATACAGTTCAGTTCCAGGTTAGAAACAGGCTGACTCTATGTAGGTTTCAGATACAAATTCAATAGAAAGTATCTCACACTCTTCCTGAGAAATTGCAGACCCAGTAAATGAAAGGCTTTAGCCAAAGTCTCATGAAAGCAAGTAAGACGATTTTAGCCATGTCAAACGTAAAGCAGAAATAAGCAGAGCTGGCCCAGTTAGCAGATCAGCAAGTTAGAGTCTTGTGAATCAGCCTCTGTATTTGCAAATACATCTTGCATTTAAAAGGGTTGAACCGCCATCATGAAGAAGCTAGCTGCTGGTCTGGAAAGGAGCCAAACGCCTGATTCAGTCCCCAGATTCGTGCTTTGCTGGCCATGCTAACTACAGGGACTATTTGCTCTCTGCCCTCTCCTGCTGCTCCCTGGAGTAGGACCTGCTCAGCCTGCAGCTCTGCACACCCGGGGCCACCCCGCACCACTCTGCTCAACAGGCTGGTACAGAGTAGATTAAGCTGGCCAGTCGCATTGCTTCTGCTTGCCTACAGCTGCTTTTTTTTTTTTTGTGTGTGTGTGTGTGTGTAAAGAAACAGTCTAAGAGACTCAAGCGAAGATATAAAGTATATAAATGAGTGCACTAAAAGTGTTTAATACATTTGCTCAGGAGAAAAGTGCCTCAAGTATGCCATTGCATAAACCTCTCAGCCGCTCCTCTGAAATTCATCTACAGTCATCTAAAGTTATTTTACCCCGAAACAGAGCGTTCACATTGAGACTTTAACATGCCACTTCACAACAAAGACATGGGATGCATAAGGCAGCATAAATGGACGTCCACACCAGTGTCTCAAATACACGCCATTGCTGACAAATCCTACATATTTCAAGACAAACCATCCAGTCCACACTGAAAGCTTTGCAAAGTTGTAAATATGCAGAAAAAGGAATAAGAATGAATCAAGCTGAAGTCCCAGTATGAAATATGTATGATTTTTTCCCAATGATTTCTCTAGAAGAAATTCTATTATGGGTTTGGATATGACTTTTACTAAAATTGCAGGGTTGAATTAAGACTCTGTCTGTTGAACTCACTTCCCCCATCCCTAGAAACCTAAAATTCAAGATTGCAACTTAGAACTCTCTTCACACATCACTCTGTAGTGCAGACAACTTTTATAGAATCATAGAATTATTTGGAATCATAGAATGCCAGGTTGGATGGGACCTCAAGGATCATCTGGTCCAACCTTCTTGGCAAAACTACATTTAGGTTGGAGAAGACCTTTGAGATCATCGAGTCCAACTGCTAACCTAACTCTGCCAAGTCCATCACTAAACCATGTCCCTAAGCACCACATCTCCCCATCTTTTAACTTCCTCCAGAGATGGTGGCTCAACCACTTCCCTGAGCAGCCTGTTCCAACGCTTGATAACCCCTTCAGTGAAGAACTTTTTCCTAATATCCAGTCTTTCTGGAGGGAGTTTCCTGTATCAGGTAAGAACATTGTATTTTAAGGATCCATTGGACGCACAGATCACCTGTTGAATAGATCCGTTCTGGCCAGACCACTGCAATAAAGCATAGGTTTTCCTATTTTTGTATAGTCGAGGCCGTATTACAGAAAAGAAAACAGTAGCAGAGGCTCTTGTCACCTCATTCATGCACTTCTTTAGCCTGCTTTATTTCCAGTCCCAGACTCAGCAGTCAGTTGTAGTCCCTTTAATAGCCAAAAATCCACAAAGAATTGCAAATTAAGTAACCAAGGTGAGTCTAAGTGTGTCTCTCTGGTCTCAGTTTGAACTGTCCCTCTTCAGCTCACCTCACCCTAATGGCTTCTGTAGCCATCAGTCCCCTTCCTGTGAGCTGATTTGGACTGAAGTAGATCACATGTTTTAAGCAATTTGAGCTTGACCCCAACTTAGTGCATTAATTTATTTATGTGGCTTACAGGCATTTCTGTAGCCTACGGAACCATAGTAATGAGCACAGAGCTAAGAAAAACTTCACTAAACTGCACTGTTGGACTCTGTAATATTTTTGTAAAATAGTAGCTGAGAAAAAAGCTGGGAGCAAAGAAACGTCCCTGTGCTGCCTGTTTCTCACTTTCTCTGTGACCAATCCTAAAAATCTCCAACTTCAAAGAGAAAAAAACCCTATATTGTTGGTGTACTACATTTTGCACTGCCTTTGAACATATTACTCAATGTTTAAAGCGCAGGCGTTGTTTTACTACAACCCGTGGTTGTAGAGATTTGAATTTAGAGTCTGGCCATAAATTAAGATGATTTAATCCTCTTTCATTTCAGGTCCTCAGTTCTGTTTTTTACTTATGTAGCTTACAAGGATATCCAGCCTCCTCCCATCAAAACCTCAGGCAAATTAAATGCAGTCATGTGACTGGTACTGACAGTCATTCATAATTGTCTCTAAAGTACTGTTTTACTTACATTTTAACCACAGTGCTATGTTCAAGGTCAGTGACCTGGCAGCTCATTGCCACATACTCTTGCTTAGAAAACAGTTCCTAGCAGTATAGTCATATTCTGCAGTATTACAACTTTGCCCAGACTTACATTTATAAAACTAAATGGGGACTCCTTATCTGTTGGTAAAGAATAAGCATCTAGAAACCATGATGCATAAATACATAAATAATCCGGTTCCTAACCATTTCAAAGATAAATGCCAACCACTCACCTCAATCTGCGTAGACAACATCAGACGGAATGCCAAAGGGAATTTGTGTATTCCCAATGCCAGTATGAGTTTTGAGAAAGCATCTTTAATACATGAAAGTATAATATGTTTTGTAACCCATTCCATGCTGGTACATCTGCACTGGTGATAACCTTGGTTATTTGGGGGAATAAAAATATATAAAATGTTTAGAGATTATAAAACAAGTATAGATTTCCAAACCCTATATAATGACTCAGACATACCAAATCTAGTGTCTGTCAATATAAAATACAGGAATAGACTGCACGGGAAGGACTGAAATGTAGAGTCCCACTCTTGCAGAATCCAGTCAATCTCAGTATCTACATGACAATACCTGATTCATCACTTAAAACATGCTCCAGCCACAAAAGATACTAAAACCCCATCTTTGTGAATTTGCAGGAGGTCAGATTCAACTGACCAGACAGACTTTGTGCTCCTGTTTCTCTGGATGTTTTCTGGCATGCCCCTATGTGATATAAATACATTTTTTTTCTAATCTGTGATCCTGCTCAGCTCTCAGCTGTAGTTTTGCACCTATGCAACTGTGGTATTCTTGTAAGTTGAGCTTTCTTTCCTTTACACCAAGCTGTGTGAAATCACAGTGAAGATCATTGCTTAAAATAGTTTTAATTACTAACGACAAAGGAATTGGTTAGATCTGGGGGGGGAGACTTCGGGAATCTAAGTTCTGCGTCCCTTTCTGACGCATGTTCCCTGGGTGACTGGGGACAAACCAAGCAAATTGTCTATGACTCAGTTTCTCTGTCTCTACAGCTGCAATAAGGACAGCTCTACAGTGTTAGACTATTTTCAGATAAGAGAGGTTCCACAGATGGGGAAAGCAGGATAAAATGTTGTATTATTACCATGACTCATTCAGAGAATTGGAAGATCCTTTTGTAAAACTTCTCCATTTTCTTGCAATAATATGAAGGAAGAAATAATAGTAAATTCTGCTTGTAGGAAATCTTTCTGAATCCTTGCTTTCACCCTTTCTTTCTTTCTTTGAACAAAATTGTTTGGCTTTTATAAATCTGTAGGGGTCCATTTCACAGTGCTTTGCCAGAGCAAACTTTCTTGTCATAGACTGTGCTGAGAAAAGCAGGGTGGCAGCCGTTAGCCTGGCAGCTCTCTGCCTACCCAGGCCAACAGGAGAAACATGCACCAGGATCAAATGCTGTTCTTAGACCACCTGGAAACAGATCTTTTCAAGACAAGAGCACCCAAAGTGATTTAGGAGCATCCCTGGGAAAGTGTCTAGGCATGTCACATTTAAGAATGGAAAAAAATTCTCACTGTACTCTTCTTGAAAAACTGAAAGAGGGATTAAATGGCCTCAAGATAAAACAAAGAGAAATTCTTTGGGGCCCATCTTCTCACCAGGTGGGCAATGAGGAGTACTCCCGAATGAGGGAGGGCTCACCAACCCTGCCTGGAGGACAGTGTCCTCTGGAGAGCAACTCCTTTGATTCTCAAGAGAAAGAAGCTCTACCCTGTGAGACAGCCTTGGGAGAGCTGGCATTATCTCTAGTCCAGCAAAAGGGCAGGGAACTGCCACAAGTCCTATCCTGGGCATTGCTTCTCTTCCCAGCTGAGAGCCCAGATGGGGCTGGGAGGCGGATGGCTGTGGTGAAGCAGCTAAAGCAATGTCTGCTCCCAAAATCCCACCTGGGCTAAAAGGGGATGTGCTTTTAATATTTATTATCATGTCATATCCCTTCCTTTGCTAGAAGACAGCAAGTTATTTATGAATACTAATGCGAGTCATCTTGACTTTGTCCTTCTCTGGAGGCAGGCTCTGGTGCCTAAGTCCACCCACACTATTACGGTTCAGTCAGACTCCTGAAAGAGAGGAGGAGATTTCATCTTTGAGCAATGTCCTTAGTTTAGCACAGCAAGAGAAATTTGATTGGTTGATTTATGTCAAATTACTTTTTAAAGCATTAGCTGTCCCTGTAAAGTCTCTTCTGTTGGTGCAACAAAGAATTAAGCAGACGCGGAACTTCAGACGTGGAAACAGGTGTACCAAAATCTGTGAAATCGCTTCAGTTTTTAGCATTATATACGTGTGCGTAACTGTCTGCTGGATCTTGTCCTGCTTACATGTGTAAAAACTATGTAAAGACTATTCAAGATCTGACTTACAATTATAAATAGCTATGGGATCTTTTTTACAGTCTTTATTTTTTCCAGTGCCAGAAAGATTATGATACTCAAGAATTTCTCCAGTAGACTGGTTTGACTTTCACGATTCAGAAGACACAAATAATGTCTATACTTTTCAAGTTAATTTGAGCTGGATTTGGTATACCATCAGTTTAAATCTCACTCCAAAATTGAATCAATCTTTATTCAGCTTCAAAATGCGCTAAATTGTTCAGATATTCTAAAACTCTTCTTCCTTAAGGCTTCTGAGTGAAATTCTACATTTATTTAATAAAGCAGCCAGGATTTACTACACCAGTAGTGGTAAGCACTTTTTACTTTCCTCAAGATAGATTAGAGTTGACTGTATACTTTTTTTGCTACAACTGCACAAGTTTACAAGTCACAATTGAATTACCAAACTGAGGAAAAGAAAGATTATTCCTGTGGGTGCAATGCAGGTTGCAGACTTGTTTTCTTTTAAAGAAGGGTTTAAAGAATTAGCAATAAATGCTATCAACTGCAGCTAGAAAATGATGCTGACTTATTACTTTGTGGGGACCCTGAGGGGCATCATGAAAACCAAATTCCTTAGCTGAGCTTTCCAGAAGAAAACAGAAAAAATTCTAACAATGCTTTTTGAACACCTTAAACTCAGATTTACTATAGAGAAAAAGACAAACATCCCTAGCTTGCCCCAGAAGTTGCACGACTCTCTAGTGCTTAAACGGTTACTGATTTATTTACTACTTAAACAATATGTTCCCATTGTCACTAACAATGTATGAGATGAGGATGATTCTATTGACAACCATCCATAACTGGGAAAGGCAGCCAGCTTTCTCACCTTCAGTGGAAACCTCCAGCAAAGCAAACGCTCCAATAGCCAAAAGGAGCACCAGGAAAGGCTGTAACTTTCTTTCATATCACACTGGGGTGAATGCTCTGCTCGTCTGGATGGACATTACTTCTCTGAAGATTTTCCCCTTGCTACATACCACCAAATAACCTAGTGGATTTAAAGTCTGGAAGGCACAAACTCAGGGCAACAGAGAAACTTTGACGTGACTCTTCCATGTATCAGTTGGGTGGCCCTGACTTTAGGCAGTATCATGATGTTCCAAGAGGCAGAGGTGTTTTTCAAAAGGCTTTTTGAATGTTATTTTTGCAAGTTTTACAGGTGCTGTTGTGCATCAGGGTATTTTTCCCTGAATCTAAAGGAAAACAATATTATAAGCCATCATTTTTTTCCTTCATAAAACGTACTTGTTGCATTTTGTCCAACTCTACTGAGCAGTCTTTAATCTTGAAACCCTTAGTCTATGTGCTCAGTGAAATTTCTCATCTCAGGGTGAGTTTTTCACAAATCATCACAGTTTAGAAATGCTCACAATTGTTATCTTGCATGCCATCATTACTGCAAAACCCGTATAAGCAAACTCTGTGTCTTAGCCAGGACTGACACTGACAAGCAAAAAAATAAAAAACCTCACAGTTTTTTCCACCAGCTGTATGTGCATAATACTGAATATAACTTATATCAGCCAGGGACTTGGATTGCAGCCTGCAAGTTAGAATTTTAAACTCAACATATTTGCTGTTTCTAACATTGTTATCCGATCAAAGTTATATACCCTCAGCTGCCTCTCAAAGACCTGAGGAAAAGTATCTCCCATACTCATTCAGTTAAGTAATTCCTGTACAAAAAGTACATGACAGCTGAATCATGCTCAGTGAATCACTGTTTACAACAGACTAAACCTAGACTATCTTACTTAACCTGTATTGAATTCAAGACAACTAAGATAGATGGTCTTGGAGTTATCTCTTCAGAAGCCTCTATTATTTTTGTAGGAATCCATTTAAGCAGTCCACAAAAACTAAAACGCATGGTGCCACTGCAGAATTCATTTCTCTTACACAGCAGCAGCTGCCTTAATATTCCTGTGGTTTAGGTATTCATTCTTCAAGTCTTTTCATTATTTGGATCACAGTTTTGCTTTCTAGAAATGAAACAGAGCTTATTTCTCCCAGAGAAATGAGAAATGAGGTGTCCTTAAACAGGTCGCATGTACTTCAGGTTACCTTCTGCCTTTCTAGCTATAAATCTGCATTGCATTGGGTAGTTCCACCTCTATACTGGTGACTACAGCTGCTCAGTATGACTTTTTGCAGTTGCCAGGCCAGGAGTTGAATGCCTTCTCGCACAGCTGGTTACTGTCTGTCTTCAGCACCCATAGAGGCTTCTGGTTGTCTTACTTTATTAAAAAAAAGAAAAATTAAAAAAAAAAAATTGCCCAACGGGACCAAATCATGTAGCGGTTGATTAGCTAAGCTAACACTTGTACCAATGACTGTTTACTAAGCCAAGATGTTTATCAATATTTCAATATAGAAATTAATTTTCAATATTAATATTTCTGGATGGCCATAAGCCCACAGAGAGGAAAGGATTGCAGGGAGTATGATGCCTGGCATGCAAAAGGCTTAAAGGACAAATGTCCATCTTCCTAAGCTTTGCAGGGACTGTTTATGCTTCTTGGCCAGACACTCAGCCAGTTCTGAGCATCCGGCAAGATGACCAGAATTTGAATCTATGAAAAAGCTTAAACAAACAAATAAAACAGACTGCCACCAACATTATACTAGTAGTAGTAGCTGAGGGTGAAGGTTGTAGACACAAAGAAAAGCGTCTTTTACTTGAAAGCTGGACCCCTTCTTCTACACCCTGACACTGAAATTTCAAAGATGTCAATGAAAATTTGACTGAACTTGAATAATTATATGAGCCTCTAGGGAACTCTTTAAGCCAGGTGTGCTTAATGTGATTTGGGTTTCCTCAACAGAGGACATTTGCAGTGTTTGATCCTCCCGGAAGACAAAAACAGTGCTCCCCATGACTTTTAAGATACATTCTGAAATAAAATATTTTGATCCAAATCAAGTCTCTCCTGTTATTTGAAAAAAAAAAAAAAAAAAAAAGATTTCTTCTAATGCGTCTGCTTTTTCCAACCAGTAATTGAATTCAAATGGCGTATCCTGGTAGGGAATTGTTTCAAGTAAAATTTTTCAACCTGCTGTAGGTTGTAGCATTGCAAAGGCCGCTCAGGGTGCTTGAGAGGCTCTGGAAGAGCCGCATTGAGCCCTGATGTTCCAGGAAAATACTCCGACACCGACACCAGCATTAAGCTTCTTCTCGCGGAAATGCATCTCATTAGCAGAAGCCCTATCACCACCGGCAGGTGAGGCTGCCCAGTGGCTGTTTCTGCTGCTGCACAGTGGGAACAGCCGGCATAATGAGTTGTTACCCTGTTGTTTGGAGCTTCTGAGCTGTTCTGCAGGTACGTGGGATAGACGCCAGAATCACTTTTGCTCGTTTACGTTTAGCTGGGTAGTAGAGCACAGATGTATCTTTATTTTCATTTGCTTCGCTGCTTAATTGCATGCCTTCAACTTAAGAGAAATTTAGCCTTGCTGTATACTTAGAAGAACTTTTTCTTAAATTTATTTTCAGACAATGTAAATTTTAAAGACTGCCTTTGTTTGAGAATCCTGTACATTCACTGTAAATAGACCTTCGTTTGCAAAGAAAGGGATAAAATAACACCCCGGGCACTGATTTTTATATTGAGTAAAACTCCAGGACAGCTAACAGCATGCCTGACTCTCACAACACCGCTCTAAGACGTCTACGGAGGCCCCCAACTCTCGGGTCAATACCGACCCTCCATCTGCAGGCAGTTCTTGTCCCCTCCACAGAGCTCTGGTCACTCTTGCCCAGCTGCCATGGAGGTCTACCTCCTTTCAGCACTGGGACCATAGAGCACATTTAAATGTCCTCACAATGAGATTAGAGTACATTTTTTTCCTTGTGTCAGCAATAATTCAGAAATCTCCATACCCTCAGCTTGTTTTCGAGTGTGTCAATGTTCATACACACATCTGCCCTTTGCAGCGAGATGCCCCAGGGGTGACAGACCTGCTTTGTAGGAGTAAATCCAGGCACACGTGTAAGTACAGAGATAAAGCTGTTTTATTTGCCGATCTCCAGTGCTCTGCACTACACTTCTACATCTAGTTTCCTCCAGCAGGATTAAAAGCCATCAGATTACAATACGGTGGCCTTAACAGGATGGGTCAGTATCATGCATTGTAGAAAAGTATTACGCATATAAGCAGAACATATTTAGGCAATTCACTGAACTGGACGATAGGGCAAGAATGTATTTAGCTTAAGTCAAGTTTGACATCTTCCTCCCCTCTCCTTCTTGTTTTTTTCCCCCACATCAGATATCGGGGGAAAAAAAAACCCAAAACCAAAAACAACAAAAAACCCACCATCCCCCATCCCTCTTCAGAAATGAACTTTTCTTAGATCATTTCTGATCGCTTTTTTTTTTTTTGCAGCTAAACTGAGCCACGAGGCAGAAGAAAAAAAGACATTAAAAAAAAAAAAAAGGAAAGAACCTTGTAAAAATGATGCAACTGGCTTTTTCCCTTCTCCCAAATTGTGAAGATTAAAATAGTGATTGCTTCCATCAAACGCCTTAGATCACAGCTTTCACTAAACAGACTATTCAAGCCACATTTCCATTATTCTCATCATCACTTATGTAACAGTGACTGGTTTTATCATTATTCTTTGTATGCATTCCCCTCAGCACTCTAGGGTAGGAAGGGGTTTCTACACTGCCTCCCCCTGCACCACCATTCCTAACCAGCAACAGATAAATAACTGTATCTCAGTGTCTAAGACAATGTCTTTTCTCGAAGGAGCCTCTTCCGTCTGGACAGTAATAGTATAAAAAAATATGTTGTGTGGCATGTGCCAGCCAATAAATTCTTTCACTGGGGATCTTCATTCATTTACATTGAGTCCTTTGGTTAACATCGTCTTTAGAAGACAAAGGGTTTGATTATTATAAAGAGCTCTTACAATATGAAAGGCGGCTGTAGTGAATTGCTAAGGTAAAACATGTTACCAACTCACAAACCCTTATAAAAGGAGGAGAACATGTATCTGCTTCTCTGCCTCAGACCATATTTCATGGCAATGGTTCCGCTTCCTTGTGATTATGACATACCACTTTTTGCATTTACCTTCTCTATCCTAAAACTTGCTTGTAAAAACACTATACATACTGCAGATGTGTTCCTTTGGGGGCTTGCAAAAACAAAACAAAACAAAACAAAACAAAAAAAACAGAGTTGAAGCTAATTGTGAGTTTCTTGGGGCGTTAAAACTGTCCTGTTTCACTGCTTTCATCTTTCTAGAAATAGACATCTCAATAATATGGAAGAAAAATACAGCAATATGCCATTCTCTCCCAAAACATTGTTTTAAAAAAATACCTTGTATCAGAAAAAGGAGTAATCCAGCAAGCCACACAGGACCAGGCACCAGCAGTGGATGAGTTGGCACGGTGGGTCTGGCACTAGTCGTTTCCCAAACCCTGTCTCCACCTTCTCAGTAGTAACACTGAGGTTGCAATATTTACTCTGCCATGACCTAGCCGAACTAATTTAATTAACACTCAGAAGATGTTCCAATACTTCTTGAAAATAACATAACACAAAACAAATACAAAATGTTGCTTAAAAAAAAAAAAGATATTTTCCTTCTCTTTGCTTCAAAGTTAGTTTTTCCTTTTTATGTAAAGACAAAACTGCTTGTGAAATTTTCAAAGCTACCTCAGCGCCTGTTCCAAAAACACTTCCATTACCCAGGCTTTTTTGAACGGTATCTTTTCTGGCTCCACAGTCATTTGGCATATATTGCCTAAGCCCCTTCATGGCAAATCATATTCAACAGAACAGAGCAGCTTTCTGCACAGGATGAATGTAGGAGACCAGGGTATTCCTGGCTTTACCAAAAATATTTACATGACCTGACGAGGACAATATGGTTCTCTTTTTTTCCTTAGTTTTGTAATAAAATATGAATAAAATAGAAATGTAAATAAAATATATATTAAGCAGTTAAAATACTGATCTCCTTTGTAAAGAGATCATTGATAATAACAACATATCCTCAGAAAATAACTTTTTTTTATCTTTACCATGCATGGCCAGAAAATTTTCTTGCACCCTCAATCTTCCATATAAGCTACAAAGTTGACTGCAAAGTCAGTATAAGTTGAAAGAAGTGGGTATAGAGCCTCGGCATGTTCTGTACCAGGGATGCACACAGAGTAGGAAATTCTGTCCTCACCAAAATCGGTAAGACAAGTGTCATCAAATTAACAGGATCAGAAATTCAGCTCTAACCTTTACAATGCAGCTCAATGGAGTTTAAAGTCCTTTTAAAAAAAAAAATTAAAAAAATCAAACCTCTAATCTTAAATATCCTTTGAAATTTGAAGTGTCTCCTGAACTGTTGCTTCTGAACAAGAAAACTACTGAGGTATTAACAGAGAAAGACAGAAAGAGAAGGAATGAGGAAAGACAGAGAAGAAAAACAGTAGTTTCCAGACCCAGCTCCATCTTAGCTGGTTTCTCTTATCTCTTCTGGGAGAAACTCCTACTGACATAACTGAAGTGTGGGGCAATAAAATGAAAACGAGCTCAAGATCTGGAAAGTAGTTGAAATTGTAGTCTAAAAAACCAGTTTGTTCTTATTTAAATGTTTAAATGTGAGCTAAGAGAATGGGTGTGCAGCAGTTGCCCATCTCCAGAGGCCACCTCTGAGTGGAGTCGGTGCTCAGCGTTGTGTGAAGATAACACAAGCCATTTTACAGTGACATCTCTGAAACTTCTTTTTTTAGCTTTAACTAGCAAAATAATTAGTTAGTAATTCTGATTTTAGAGGCTAAGGAGAAAAATTTAGGGCATTTCCATCCAAACGTATCTCCTTAATTAAATAACTTCCTAGACTCTCTAGTTAAAGTTTAAATAACTGTTAATGACTCTGAAGCAATCAGAAATGTTTTGCCAAGGGGAAATCAACGGTATATTAAGATAGTTCAGTATTATTGCTGAATGCTAAAGGCAGCTTTTAAAAATCATGTTTACAAACTAAAGAAGTTAGATACATTTGATCATCCTGAAAAGTATACTGACACCTTGAATGCCGTTTTTCTTCTGTCTGTGTAGGAACAGATATATACCAATGGGTAAGGCGAGCTTTCAGATTTTACTAATTTTATACAAAATATTGGTGTTCCCCCCTGAAATAAACTCTTGTGACAAATAACCTTTTTATAATATCAGGCATATTGTGTGCTGCAATCCCAGGGGGGTTTAGATATACACATATATATATTCACATACTTTTGGGGTACAGTGATGATACATTCTGATTACTCATAATGGAGAACTTTGTATTTTTCAGTGATGTAAATCATTTACCTTCTTGCTGTGCCTTTCCACTTCCTCACAAACTGCAGTGTTCTGTACAGAAATGATACTGTCTCTAACAAATTACCTCCTCATCTGACTTCTCCCACAGGGGTGTAAAAGTACCCACTTCTCCTCCTGAAAGTCCCCTCAAAATCCTGTATATTGGGTGCAGAAAAATAAGGAATTTGGGCACAGTTCTGTGCCACTGATTCCCTGACATTTTTATCAGGAGCATCAACCAGACATACCATAGACTTTAAATCAGTGAAATAACCAATTACAGCAGTTAGAGCAACAGGATACACTGCACTTGGCTAACAAGTGGAGAAATTGGAAACAGATTACCTAAAACAGCAAATTCAAGCCTAAACTGGCTTTTAGAGAAGGTCTCAGATTGCTGGATATGCTTCCATCCAGAAACATTCTCAAGTATACAGTATTTTTTAGTTTAGAACCATATCCTTTCTGATATGCAAGGCACAAATATCCATCAAATTCAGTGTATGTTTTGGGCGTGAGGGTGGAGGTTTCATTAGCAGTGCATGTGAAAATCATTTTTAATTGATATTCAATATGATGGCACTGGATTTTAGTGCTGATGGCAAAACCTAAAGCACAGCTCATCCAAAATTCTTTGGAATCAATGTGATTCTCAACACTAACTTCAGTGAAGCCAGGGTTTCTGATTAAATGTTTTTTAAATAAAATGCATAGGTTATTTCTAGATCATTCCGATTACCTCTAGGATTCTGCCAGACTAAACTATGACAGTTTTCCTGCCTTCCAGGACAGTTTTGGTGAATCCCAAAAGCTTACACTTTGCATATAATAATTATATCCAATAAAAAAATAGCATGAAGTGACTTCCGAAATCCAAAGGTCAAAAATTCAGCTAACATATATTAATCTTTATTATGTAACATTGATATAATAAATAATCTTATGAATTCATATGACCTGTACAAAAAGCCGAAAAGATATTGCACCAAGTAAGGTACCGGCTATTTGGATTTAATATTTGTTAAACATATGTTCTAAAATTATATACAGTTGTGGAGTTAAGGCAAAACCAGATGATACCTTTAACACAACAGAAGGTTTGAAAAATAGACATAATTACAAACAAGGGGGTCTCATCTCCAGCTAATAAAGTGGTTGTCTCTAAGGAATGAATCCCTTAGGTTTTTAATAAAGCAGTTATTATCAATCATGTTAATTAAAATTGAAGAACAAGCGTGAGATTTCCTGCAGGGCAAAGCTGTTTTGCAAAGTTGTGCCTGAATGATCACCTTTAACCCTGGTAAGAATATTTTTCTTAATGGTTATAATCTACTCTTCTTTTTAGAAAACAGCACATGGAAAAGAGGAATACCTTACATATGCAACTAAAATACAACCATAACCTCATAGCTTCATGTAAGCTAGACTTGATTGTGACCGGTGACAGAGCATAAATATATGGGTGAACCATCCAACACACTACACGCAGAAGAGAATTAAAGTCAACCACTTATCAATAATAATTACCTTTCTCAAGACAATGGAATAGATCATGTCAGTTAAGTCCCAATGACAAAAACGCGTATGACCAATATATCAATATACAGTTCTTTGGCAGCAACACACTAACTCTTGATTGAAGTCTGAACTCAAACTCTCCTAAATTATAGACCTGGTTGCCAGTCTTTTCATAATCAAAGAAAATCCACTTCTCCCATGAATCCAATAAGTCCAGTAAATGAAATCTGAATAAATCTTGCAGGCAGCTTTAGACTGTAACATTAAGCATAGATATTTATTGTCTGCTTTAGTCTCAAGTCAAATATATTGTATTTAAACACACAAAATTCTGTGAAACTTCTGAGTAGTTCAGATGGGGCCAAAATCCATAAAGAGAATCCATATTCACCCATGAAAAACCAATAAAGAAACATCAATCCCATGATGGTAAAATGATCTTCATGTAACAGAGGCAATGATGAGTCCACACCTGGATGAATGTCACAGGAAAATTGACTTTACAGGGGAAAGACCAGAAAGCCAGAAAACGTAGAATACTGCCATCCACCGACCAGATTACCTTTCTCCAATTTCAGGTAAACCTTATCCTCCTTGTCTAGATAGAGCAGGACTCCATTAGTAGCAGCTTCACGTGTGACATCCTTGTCCCCGGCAAAAGCAGAAATGACGGGCTTTCCATTTAGCATCAAATTAACCTACAAGAGAAAAACCGCTGAAAAGCTCTAATTAACAGAAAAACGTCAAGAACTACCACTGAATATTAACTACAGCACAAGAGGTCTGCTAAGGTCCCAGTCTTCACTGCTGCGTTGTTGTTGTTTTAAACTAATAATTATATTTTTTTTTGGAGTGTACGAGCACATTCGTGTCTCATGGGCTTGACCTGCAGCTGAGTGAAGTCGGTGGGACACTGTCCGCTGCGTGTCGTGGTCCAGGTGGGCTCCGTCGGTTTGAAAGGTATCGTGACATTGTTTTCACCTGTTGCCTGGGCACATCAACTGCTGTGATTCTCCTGTAATATGGAGCTATTACCTCGGCTGGTTTCCCTTTGCCTACCTCACGGGTTATTTAGACGTGCAGTAGCAAAGCAGACATTTTCAAGAAATTTAGGTGCCCAGAGATGCGATAGAGGCACCTAATGAGATGTCAAAGCTGCTGCAGTAGGCTGGGAGCTCACACTCCATTGAGAGCAAACTGTATGTCCCCTCCGTTACTGGCAGCAGCTTAGTTTTAAAGTCTAGAGCAGACCTTTCGCTTTATGAACCACTGCACCGTGTTTTGGCACTGAATCCATTTTTCAATAAAACACTTCTGAAAGTCAGCACAGCCTCTGCTCCGAAAGCAACATCACACAGAGGCTCTGTAAATAAAGATGGGCAGGGGCTGGGGGAATGGACAGATCCAGGCATTTTTCATTTCCCCAATGGCAAACTATTAGCTTTCTTCTGCTTTTTCTTTTTAAGCAGCTATAATGCAGCCACAGAGGGGTGAATTATGAAATGCTTATTCATATTGACTACGCTGGCCTTGCATATGCTCCCATTAATTTTAATGGGAGTCGCCATGGAATAAATTAGTGCTCAGCACAAGTCAGGGCAGCAGAATCTGGCCCTGATTTGGGATTCGCATATCTGGGAAATCCACTTAATCAGATGTCCCCAGGGAACCAATTTAGTTTAATGATATTTAATGGCACTAACAGATGTTCCAGGGGCACAGTAATATCACTTATGTAGGAGCCTTCAGGTGATTTAGTGGTGTTTAAGTCTGCATGTGGCTGAGACTCAAGCTGGTTTGCTCCACTGCAATGGCTTTCAGTCCTTTCAGTAGTTATCTCACATGCAAAACAAAAAGGGCATCAAGAGTTTACTCATTGCTTGGTTTTGGTTTATCTCACTCCTTCTGCACTATCTCTCTAGGTCAGGTTTCCCTGCAGATCATCTTACATCTATTTTCATCACAGGAATAGACACATCGCAGGTTTGCACCAGATGGTCTCACATTAACTATGCCAAAATAGAGCCAACAAAACACATCCACCACTTTAGAAACTCTTGACCTATGAAAGATTTCAGGCCATGTCACAGGTTGTAACGTGCCCTGTTACGAGCCCCAATCTCACAGGTTTGACTACGGGCACTGGAATCCCAGAGTTCGAGCCTTGAGATCTTTCTGGGCAATATGTATTTTAAATCCAATGAAGCTGGCTGACATATCATTATTCTAGGCCATTTCAACCTTCAGCATTTAGGAGGGTGAAAGGAGCAAAATTTGAGCATATTAAATAGCTTACAAGTTCATTATAGAGATCTTCATGAGGTCAGTATTTCATTTAAGACTTTTGTCATTGACCTGAATGGAACCATGATTTCCTGTTGTAAACTGAAGGCGAATTTCACCAGGGATATGAATGTGTCTGGCTTTCTCTGCCATCTCCACCACTTGCACTTTTCTCAGGAGCTTTACCGGCAACCCAAAGCCAGAATTCCCACAAAGAAGTGGCTGATCACTCCTCCTTTCATGTCAGCCTTGTCCACTGAAAACCACGTACAGGAGCAAGACACATCGAGGAAAAGCATCAGATGCTTCTATGAATCTGGTGGTCTCAAGGGTGGAAACAAGGGAAGCCACAGTTGTTATTCCAGATCTAGAAAGCCAGTTTGTATGTCACAGAAATTCCGTGACCTGGCATGAAGATTAAGGAATGTACTGTAAGGAATTTACTGTTGGCTCAGCGAGGGGATGTTCAGGAACTTAAAGGCTTTTCCTCTAAGCTACTACATACTTGTATTTAATTAGGTAGTTCAGCTGCTATTAAGCTACAGAAGAAAGTGCAGGATTGCTCTATTTTTTTCTAATATATGACACATCTTTTATGTATTATACAGTGAAAAAAGTTTAAACTGCTATAAACATTCCGTAGAAGACATCCCTGTAGAGGTCTAACATTTCGGTGTAGTATAGAACAGGCAGACCACCTTAACTAACCTTGGTCCACAGCAGACTGGTGTCATGAACAGATGCCTGGCATCATCAGCTGTCAGCCAGGTCACAAAATGTTACAAAAACAATCAAATGTGGTACGCATCCCCAGAACTCATGTGTTCAAGACAGGGAGTTTAACCTGTAGCAAAGTATGACTCTCTGATAGTATTTATGCAATTAAGTGAAATTTAGAGCTCTCTTTTACTCTTGCGTGATTCATTCTAATTAATACTTTATATCACCCCAGATACTCGGTTCTTACGGTATGGAAGTGAAGCTACAGCAATTTATCTGAGGTGAGGATCTTGTCTTATTACAGCTCTTCAGTTTAAATGTATTCACTCTACTGCTAGGAACTCTACACCACAGGTTGCTTTAAACTAAGCTATTTTTCCTTGAAAGTAGTTTAAATACTCTTGTGTTCAGTCAAGATCCTATTCTAAATAAGCAATTTAAGCAAAAGAGTTTATAGTTGTACTTGATCAACGTACCTGAATTGTTTGACTCTGGTAGACTTTAATTACGTGAAAACTGAAACTGTAAATTCCTTTTCTTGGTGCTACAAAGACAGACTCCAACGTGAAAAAATTGCCCACATTTACTAGGATCTACAAACAAAAAGATATAGCATGGGAATTAGTACAGTTATTCAGTGCTAAATAAAAAATACAGACTATTAACTTTAGAAACCATCCACCTGAGGAAATTTTTTAATCTATGTCTATGCTGTTTTATTCATTGTTCTCTCAATTAAGTTGGAATATTACTCATAAAAATAGAAATTTAGATATATTTATAGTACAAATTTACTATAAATAAAGTAGGATGGAAAGTATGCCTTACTTTGCAACTATATGATACCTTCAAGACCTTTCTTCTATACATGTTTAGAGGAGACTAAGAAAATGCATTTTGTTCATCATTCCCCAGAAATGATATCAAAACACTCATTCAGGGAGTGGCATATTGGTTTTTGGCTAAAAAGCAATGGTCAAGTCAACACCATCTTCCTGAAAGTCTCAAGCTGTGAGAGGAAGAATGTATTTGAATGAGATAATACATTCACAAGTTTATAGCCAGACGGAGTTACTGAAATACCTGGCATACCTGAGCAAAAACTGGCCGTGAGCCTCGGCTGCTTTATTTGGCTTTGTAAGCACTAATAATAATTTAGGTTTGATTAAATAGAGACGAGTAACAGAGTGGAACATATTAAGCGACGGCATCATCCATATGCTAAATATCTCCTTTAATTACTACATTTTTCTTTCTTTCCACTTAGTTATGCTTTATTTTCAGCTGATATTTTCAGGCTCCTTTATACCAGACGCAGCCCTAGAAAGCCCGTTGGAACGTCCACGAAGTTAGGGGAATTTACATTGCCAGCATTAAGCGACGTGACACATCTGCCTTCCATTGTCACGACAAAGTGCTGATCGTTACGATGTGGTGTCAGAAGCAAAATAACCACCCGTCCCGACCGCCTTGGGCTTGCCCTAGGACAGGTATATGAAATGTGCGCTGGCGTCTGTCCGTTACTATCAGTGAGTGAGACGAGAGGGGCTCTACTGTGAACCTGGGACTCTTGTAGAAAAGTTAAATGATTTTTTTTTTTCCTTAAAACTCCTTCTTCTTTCCCCTCTCAAAGGCTGCACCAGCCGCCTAAAACCCCCGCAGGCTGCCTGCACCTGAGCCAGCCCCGTCCCCAAGCGTCGGGGCGGCCGCTGGGATGCCCGCACAGCCCCGGCTGCCGCCCCCGCCGCCCGCCACCCCCGCAAGGACCCACGGAGGCCGCTCGGGGTCCCCGCTTCACCCTCATCCCTTCACCTGAACCCATCCACCGCCGAGGCTGGCGGGGCCGGAGCTGGCGGCCCCCGGGGGAGCGCACGGCCCCCCGCCGCCCCGACGGCGGCCGCCCCGCACAGCGCC